>JANIIA010000005.1:2882059-2910904 GCA_027478495.1 Erythroxylum alaternifolium | reverse complement strand
GATGTTTTCTACCGTCGGTTTTTTCTGTCGGTAATGTTATTTACCGACGATTTATTAGTTTGTTCCGTCGGTAATTGCCGTATGTAATTCACTATTTTCTTGTAGTGGATTGATTGAGCTTGTAAAAACATGATCTTTATAACATAAATCAAAATTGATATTCATAACTTTAAGATCTTAAATAAACAATCGTTACAAATCATAAGAGTGTGTAATATTACGTACCTAATGCAGAAGATTTCATTATCGTAAAGAGATTAAGAAACCTCACGGTGTTCTTAGTCAAAATTAGTTTATCTTTCTTGACTCTCTTACTACTACAAAAATTTGATGGATAACAATTTGTAACCCTAATCAGTAGAAAGAATACAAATTTATATATCTACAATAACAACAACACCCTGTAAGAGTTCCACTGAGCGCGAGTTTGAGGAGGTTCAGTAGTACGCAGTCTTACTATAGATAAAATGTAGTAAGATACATAGATAAAATGTAGTAAGATACATAATACAATAAATATAGAACAAAGTCAAGAATAACAATAAAATATAGAATAAGTAAATAGATACATAAACTAAAAAGAAGACAGGTACAAGAATAGATCAAACAAGCTATTACTGAAAAATAATTAAGCTAACTAATAAACTGTTTAGGCTAAATAACTAGGAGGGAAGTATTACAAGATAGGAAAAATTAGTCTAAATACAAGAAACAAGACTCAAAAGGACTTCTTTAAGTGAGATCTTTTATTCATATCCTAGTATGTCATAGTTTTTTATTGCAGGTATATTTTTGGTAAGTTTCAGCTGGGTCATATCATTTTTGATCACCTCCTCTAAGTTCTTCTTAGGCCTTCCTATTTTTCTTCTAAGTACTATTTTATCGTATCTTCTCCCTGGAGTGTTATGGTATCTCTCCTTAAGATATCTGAATCACCTACGCTTTATCTCTCTTAATGTGGGACGTCCATCA
Source organism: Erythroxylum alaternifolium (assembly GCA_027478495.1). Classification (NCBI taxonomy): domain Eukaryota; kingdom Viridiplantae; phylum Streptophyta; class Magnoliopsida; order Malpighiales; family Erythroxylaceae; genus Erythroxylum; species Erythroxylum alaternifolium. Next base: position 2,909,932 of record JANIIA010000005.1, on the reverse strand, counting down.
GGTGACTAAAATAAAAGATTGAGATTTATTCTATTATTAAATAGGACATATAGACTAATTATGACTCTTTAGTTATATTAATATTATTATTAATGTAGGTAAAAAGTATGACTACTATTTGGGCCACATTATAACATTCTCTCATTTGGCCCAATACTTAAACTTCAGTTTAATAGTGTAAGCTTTAGATGCACATAAAAAAATCTCTTAATATCTTCATAATTTGCCTCAACATAATAAATTACATAATACGGATCATGACAGTCATGCACTTCAACATCACATACTTACTTCCATCTACTATAACAATAGTAATTTAACAAGTCAAGTAATAAAAGTGATATATAAATATCATAAAGGTACACATTAATATTTTATAGACAATTTTATTTCTTATTTAATAACATTACGTGTGTACATTTATAATAAATATGAAAATTTTCAATCAAAAAGTTTTGTTGAGGTTAAGAGTGTAAAAAAATGATTTAAAAATTAATCATTAATATGACAAAGACTCATTCTTTGAACATATTTTCTAAATATCTTTAGTGGAAGGTCTTTAGTTAAAGGATTTTCAATCATAAGATCCATCTTAATGTGTTCGATACACATTCTTTACTTATGAATTTGATCCTTTATGACAAATTATTACAACTCCACATTTTTGGCACCTCTAAGGTACTTATCATTATTGGAAGAAAAAATTACCGCATAATTATTACTATAAATTTTCAGTGGCCTAGTAACGTTGTTGACAATCTCAAATCTTAAAATAAAGTTTCGTAGGCATAAGACATGAATTGTCGAATACAGAATATGGTCACTAATGGAGCCACATTCTAACAAAGCTTGTAGGGGTCCTCAGTGAGGAATGACTCTAAATTTGAACGACAAACGATTACCCCAGTTTTTTCTAATCTTACTGAAACTCCATGGTCTTTAATTTCTCAAAGCCTCTATACCAATCATAGCCCTCCTACGAATCCTGAGACATCCCTACAATATCCTCCATTTTAAACTAGGACTTTGAGAATTTCTTACATTGATGTTTAAGTCTTCAATGTCATTTGGCACAAAAGCAAAGGACGGCTTGATTGTAAGGAAGAAGAAAAAGCATAAGATAAAACAACTGACCATTCAACATTGAGTTGTTCGCTTACTTGTTCACACCTCTCTCTCTATCTATGTCAGAGACACGAGAAATCTCTGTTTCAGTGTTGCACCGATACTTGATATCAAAGGAACTTCAAGGTGAAGAAATTTTCATGGTGGATCAAACAGCCACTCTTTTAGTTGCATCTTGCATGTCTCGGGAAATCGCAACCGACCTTGTGAGCCTGATGAGAACATATTGATCTTTCAGGATCTCCAGCTGACAAGTTTCATAAACAGTGTTAGGATATTTGCAAAATGTTAAACTAATCGTGAAGTTCTTGGTGTATTAACTTTACAAAAAGGTTTCCAATTGCAAGTTTAACATGACATCGAACTATGTCAAATTATTAGAAAACAATAAAAAAATGAAAAGCAAAAGGACACCTCCAAATAAAGGTTCTTACTTTCACAAATTAAACTTGCATGAAAATTTCTCTTTCTCAATTTGTTTGGTGATCGGTAATCCTCAAAATGAAATCGAGTGCTTAGATTTGAACTTAGGTATCCAATATAGAAAGAAAATGAAGACACATTTTCAAGAATCCTGTGACTTTATTCATTGGGGTAGGATCAATTCCCTAACCAACTTGTTCTTTCAATCATGACATGTAATCAGACAAAGGGAAGCGAAAAACTTCGATTCCGATTAGTATATAAAAGATGTATAGTTTGCTATAGACAAACAAGAGAAACAAACTTATTGGTTGCACGGGAATGCTTAAAGAATCAGATCACGTTCATGTATTTTCTTAATGTACTGAACATGCCTTTGTTGACAGATATTAGTACTTTTTGTAAGTAATCTTATGGTATTGCTGATTCTTTCTAACTAAATGATGATTAACAATAATGTACACCACAAGAGATTGGAGAGCTTCTCAATCAATTGGATACATGCTTCATTTTACTTTTAATTCTTTAGAAAGTATATTTTCTGATCAAATTTTGTTTTTCTATTTTTCATTTTGTCTGATGTGTTGGTTTCAAATTATTCAATTATGAGACCCCCAAAATTTTTAAGTAGAGAAGAGACTCGCTAAAGTTTGAAACATTCTTAGTATATTTTTATGGGTTTAACTTACTTTACAAAGTGTATGATCCATTATTTACTCTCAAAAAAGGATTTAAGATACCTTCATATTGATAATATATACTAATTAGGATTTCTTGATTTTTTTTGTCATTTTTTCATTTTAAATGCCTTACTTGATATTAATTAATTGTTTATATATTTCAATTTTCAAATTTCACTAGAATTATGGAGAACCATAATTCAAGGTAGAGACATACTTAGGTTTTATGTTAAATTGATACTTCGGAAGGTTTAATCATGCTTAATTAAGTGTAATTTTGGATGATTTTTTTTCATATATAAAAATTATTATTGTGCATGTAGAGTATGTTTTAGGATAAGGTGACATATTAAACGGATCTTATGTGTGATTGTATTAATAGAATTGGTGAGTTGTGTGTGATTGTATTAAAGTGAATTTGTCGATGCCTATTCTCAACAAGTACAAAGTATTGTCTATATTAGTTTTAAAAATATTATCTATTGCATTTAATATGAATTTTCTGAAATGGTACATGATATATCTGGAAAAAAAAACCGAAGGATATAGTAATTTGGTAAAATCTATTATTTGACTGCAGTCGTTTCTAGCACCAATATGAAATCAAAAAAATTAAACGCATAAATACAAATTAACACTGAAATTTGGTAACGAAGTTCGGCACACTTTGTCTACGTCTGTGGAGTCCTCACGCAGCTTAATTACTTTCACCTGTGATACAACAATAGTTTTATTCAAGGCACTATAGAGCCGACTCATCCTACTCTTGACATTATCCTCCATCCTTACTATCCGTGAAAGAAAATCACACTCAATAGTATGACTGTCTCGTATTAACTTTAACAGAGAATTCTCTCAACAATGTTATAATGATAAGGAATAAACAACTCAATTGATTAAACAATAACTAACATAAACAAAGACAATACTTGAGATAAAAAGCAACTCCCCTAAATATACCGCTCCATTAACCAAAAAACGGGAAGTTGTTAACTAAGAAATCTGTTGTGAACCTTCGATATAGTCACTGAAACATCTCATGCATAATAGTCACAAAATGCCTCAAATCAACAAACGCTTCATCACTAAAATGTTAACCCAATAAAGCTACAACAACTACGACAACAACTAAAGTTTTTCTCATAAAACCAACAAAAAAGACAGCAGCTACAAAGTCATGAAAATTTTTAAAATTTTTGCACACCAACACCAAAAACGACAGCCACAAAATTACCCAAAACTACCATTAATTGTCATTCAACAATCTTAGCAATTATTCAGCCAACTTATGTCACCGAATTAATAGAAAACATAGCAACAAGATGAATTAATTATCAACTTAAAATCAACAATCTAATCGACAACTCAACCAAAGAAAATGCAACACCAACAACACAACCTAGGTTCGTGATTTGCCTGAAAAATCCAGCTACAAAACTATTCAATCAATGACGACTTCACAAAAGAGAAACACAACACGCACAAGATCAGCCCCGGGTACATAATCAGTCAAAAAAGTTGCAACAAATAGGTGATACACCTGTAAATTTGCGGCAACAAGAGTTGTTTTTTTAATACAAACACTTAATAGAGCCTTATCGAAAATCACTTCAAAAGTGCCAGCTAACAAGTTGTCCAACATCTGTCATTTTTCCTTTGCACAAACGACGACATTCAGCACACTATCCATGTGAATTTCAACCACATTACAGCTACCATTATCAATTCAAATTGGATACCCATTATCCCAAAATAGATTATAGATTTAAATCTCATCTTAAGCTAATCAACATTATCTTGAAATCCAATTAGCAAAAAATGTCAAAATTAATAGTAAGATACCTAACATATATCTTAACAATATCTTTTACTTTCAAGGTACTATAGTAAAGATGTAGTGCGTTATCAATATTGGTTGAGATTATTGCATATAATATAGTGGGAATTAGTTTTCTTCTTTTTATATTTTATTTATTTAATAATGTGTTACCATAGTACATGTATTTTAGTGAAGAGTGTGCATTAAAAGAATGAGAATCTAATCGAGTTCTATACATGATTTTATAGGAGTAGATCCAATAGATATTAGATAGAAAGAGTTGTTTATAAAATTTCTAATTATTTGAGAATTATTAAAAATATTATTTTAACATGCATGTTAACCTTAAGATGATGAGAAAACTTTGTTATTGGGTAGTGATCAACCATGAATATAATAAAATTAATTTGAACTCAAAGCATAATATAAGTGATTTATCTGAATATTTAAATATTTTCAAGTGTTTAAATATTGATTTCAAATTTCTATGGGAATTATTAAAGTATTTTTAAATCAAATATGTTGCTTAATTTTTTTAGCCGTTAATTTATTAAATAATTTATTTAAAATAAACATTTTAAAAATTATTATAGATGTACTCAAAAGTCTATTACAATACGAGAAGATTTATCAAATACATCCTTCAAATTCAATATTAAAAAAGCAAAAAAAAAAGTAGGCTTCATTTTTCAACATATAATTTTGAAGGTTCTCCAGACTTAAGATAGAATTGTTATAATTATTCTTAGCTCGTGGTCCATGCACTATATCCGAAAGTGTACAATGAAGAGTATGCGTTACATGTGTATATATATATATATATATATATATATATAAACTCATAAGTTTATACAAAGAGATCTGAGCTCATAAGTTTCTTTTACCAAATTCTCTCAAGGGAATTAAAATCTTGAATCATCCTTCTCCCTTTTACTTCCTTATGTTTATATGTTTCCATTGTGCTGTACTTTCTATTTTTCATGTCATGTTTAAAGAATAAAGCTTGCAACATAATCGTATATCTCATGCCTTATACATAGCACGTATGCGTATCTGATGCCTTATACATCGTATGTACATACTATATGATCTATGTCTTTTACGTTTCTAGAATCATTAAAAAAATTATAAAAATATATGTTCAACAGTAAAGGCCAAGACTTGCCTTTTTTCCTCTCTTAACCTTGATCGTTTGGCGCTGATATTACACTATTGTGGGCTGAAAAAAAAAACATAAACATAGATATGAATCTGACAAAAGTAACCGGTCCACAACCCATTGCCTTTTCAAGATCACGAGATCAAGGACAAAACCAAAACATTAGAAATTGTTTTTAGTGTGCAAGACTACATGGAATTGAGCAAATTTATGTTTTAAAAATGTTTATTCATTGGAGGAAGGACCCTCTATCTTGAAAGTGTGCTTTTGACAACTTTCTGATCGAGCTAGGATCCACAGGATGGTTCCAAGGGTTTTCAGATAAGTTATGGCTTTCAATCGAATGCATATATATGAATGTCTGCTTGTAATTTTCCTGTGATTACATTTATTCTATTCTTTTCAGGTTGTTTGTTTAATGGCCGTGCATGTCTGTTTCTTCACATTTGCGGACTTCTTTGTGCTCACATTTTCACGTTGGATCAAAAAAACGGCATGCTTTAGTTGCATATTCCATGTTTTGGGAAATTGCACTGTTTCCTCAATTATTCGATGAGGACAAGGTGCCGAAATCCGCATTGTTGGTATGATCCGAAATGCAAACATATTGACCTTTCAGGATTTCAAATGATTTTTCCTTTTTGAAAGGTTCATTTAGGTGTTGATAAACATTGTTAGGACACTTGTGCCAAATGTCAAAACTAACCGTTAAGTTCTTGTTGTGTTGTCTTACAATAGTTTTCCAATTCCAAGAAATAAATAAATTGTTTTGTTGTATTTTTTTGATCTTTTATTTCATTTGTAAAGTATATAAATGTTTAAATTGATTCAACAACAATAATCTCAATACACAAGGTTCCCTATTTTGCAAGGATCGGTGGAGGGATATCAATTATACGCAACCTTCTCTTTATATTTTATGAAGAAGGGACTGTTTCCGTACTCAATCAGTGACTAAAGGTCGTAAATGAGTAACCTTATTAGTTGTTTCAAGCATCGCCCTTAAATGTTTAAATTGATTAAAAATTATAATTAAAGAAGATTATATGTAATAACGAGTTTATAATTTCATATTTCTATTGTATATGAATGTTAAATTTTCTACATCTCCAAACAGATTAAACTATTTGGTTTCCTATGTATTAATATGGCATCTGATGCTTATTAAATTATTTCCTATGGACAAGAAAAAGGTAAGACGTCAATAGAATTTGGCCTAACCTAAAGATGAAGATCTGTAACTATTTTTTTCCACAGTTAACAATATTCTATTGCATATCATGTGTGCATGCAGTCCTGCCAACATACGAACCAAATCAGCTCAATAAAACAAAAACAGATCCACATGTGACCATATTATAAAAAAGAGCAGACTTTAGGGAAGGAAGGAGCCAAAATAAGCATTACTGGACGAACAGTAGATTACCAGCAGCAGCAACAGAGGAGGAGGTGAGGTGACATTTAGATCACTGTGAACCATCTACATGCGTGCAAAGAGAATATTATATAGGATAAGAATGAGTCGCTTTGTCTGGTATTGTTATTCTATGTTGTTAAAACCATTTGATTTGCTAGCTTTTGCAGTAGGTAACGTGTGATTGGTCAGATATATAAAAGAATTTGGAGTGTAAAAAAGAGGCAGTCCAATTCATGCCATTACATGACCAATCATTGGTATATAATGAATCCAAAAGAAGTAGTGCCCATCCTTGCCGTAAATCTCCCACACTTTGCTGCTTCTGTATCTTGATGGAATGGAGGTCAATAAACCAAAATTAAGTATCTGGATGGTTACGAAAAGGATCTAGCAGCCGAAAAATATAAAATTTTCAATAAATATCCGCTATTTTGAGTATAAAAAACTAATAAAATTTATATATTTCAGTTGATGTTGATGATTGCTACTTTTTCTGTACATGTGTGCGACTGTGCCCCTAGCCAAATGGTATTTGGATCATTACGAAAACGGAACAGACAGCTTTTTGAATACTTCCATATTCTCTACTGTATAACAATTAATCAAATATATGTTTTCCTTGATAATCGCTATAAATATTTCTACTCTTTCAGTATTTTCTTCCCCTTACTCTTTCAATATCTTCGTATCGCTATTCTTTGAGTATCTTTCATATTTTGTTAAAGGGTAAAAAGTATAAAAAATTATGATTTAATTAAAATTTGTAAAATTCTCTGAGATTAAAAATTATTATTTTTGTAATTTTTTAAAATTTTACTTTTTATATTTGTTTAAAAATTACAAAAAAACATATGCTGCTATTTAAATATTTATTATAATTATCTTAATTTATTAGTTTATTTGATTTTAATTAGTTTGAGTTTAATTAAGTTGATTGACATGTTAACTACAGTTAATTAGTTCACATTAAGTATATTTTGTCATTATTTTTTAATATAAAATTGTAAAATAGTAGTTACTTTTAGATTATGTAGTAGAAAGGCAATAAATATACATTTTTAAGTTGGTAATTGGAATTTTTAGATTAATCTGATCTCAAGACATATAAATATAATATCATCATCATCATCGCCAGTCCTAAATCTAGCAATAAAGTGAGATCTGGGGAGGTCTGATAATACGCAACTTTATCCTTACATAATAAAGAAGCTATTTTCGGTAGACCCACATATAGATGTGATAATAAAAAAGTGATGCCGATTATAAGAATAGATATGAAAACTGATATGCTAAAAGAGTAGGTGGGTGAATAAAATTTAAAAAGTAAATAAATAAATAAAATAAAATAAAACTAAATATGATATCTGATATGATGCTCATATCTGTTAAAAAATACAAATCGTCGTAAGTTGATACAAGTTTAAAAGAAAAGTTATTAAAAAAATATATATAATAAGACAAATATACTTAAAAAAAGTTGTAAAGTTCTATTTATACTTACTATACTGTAAATATCTGCTCATCATTTTTCGAATTGTGCATGTCAACATTATGTAACATATAAATATAATATATCTGCTAAAAGTGTAGAGGTTTAAGAATAAAAGACTCCGTTCAACTAGTAATCCTCAAAATAATTTTAAATATATAATTTTACAGATTAGGTATGGTTAGGTTTGCTTTCTGATCTCCGTACTCTTCTCATTTTCTTTACACAAGTGTCAAGAATTCTGTTCCTACTTTATCATGTTTGTTATAAGATACAGATGAACACGCAAGTCTGATAAAGATCTTGCTCCACTCCAAATAAAATTTAGATTATTATTTTTTTCTGATAATGATAATAATAACAACAAGATAATACTAAATAACAATTTCTGTTGCAATGTTTGAAAATAGGTAATAATACATAACATTATCCTTATCTAATAAAAAATTATTTTGGATAAATCCTAACATACAACATGAAAATACTATAAAATATTAAATGAATATGCATAAGAAAGGTAACGCAATATAAAATAACGTACGTATTGTACATATCAAAAATTAACAATAAAAGAAAAATCTAAAGTCAATTTATAATAAAAGATTGTTTTGAAAATTAAAAAATTGTATTAAAAAATAACAAAAGCTACACAAATCACATTACGATTGTACACGTAATCTCTCCACAAATCTGCAAAAATAACTTACAAGACAAGTGTTCAAAAGGTACAAGGAACTATAAGTAATTTTCATGTTAAAAAATGTACTTTCTGCTTAAAATTTGCAATTATCATATCCGCTAGCTGATATTTTTCAGTTTCAACACCCTTGTTCAACCTCATATTTTACGTTCCATCCACATCCAATAGATATGATAGTAAAAACTGTCTTAACGAGCAATCCATTGGATTTTCCTTACTTGTTGCTATAAGTAATCATATTCAAAGTTTCAGTACGTGTAACATCCTACTCCAGATCACTTTTGTATATGATTATTGATAGTTAAACAGGTAAATATTGAACTGTTGCTGCTGATATAATCATAAAAAGATTAGCAGGAATTTATTTTGGTTACCTAATTTTCTCGAAACTGGTTGTTTTTCTAGCACAGTAAGTGTGATTGAATCAACCTATGGGGAAGCGTGCCTCAATTTCTATAAGAAATTCATGTCATTCTGAAACTTCTAGTCAATTTTTGCCTAACAGTAGATCACATCAACTGCTGTCACTAAATTCAGGTAACGTCAGTCAACAATTTAGGCTCATGAGTAATGAGATTGAGTACAATTTTCTAACCTTGTACTGCTGATCTGATTTCACCTTCAGTCACCCGAACGGTCGAATATTAAGACACGTCCATTTTGTACATTGTTCTGATAGCTCAGTGCGTCTACTTGCATGGCTGCCACTGACTTTTCCTTGTACTTTTTTAACCTGTTTTTCCTTTCATTAATTTCCTTATTGGATTTTAGCTTTAGGTTAAAAGTAGTAGTTGGGTTGAGAGGCAAATAGTAAGCAAATGATAATAACTGGGAATGATACTGATTCTCATTGCATTGATTGAATTATACTTTTCAGAATCTATTTCGATGACTTGATTGAACTACTATTTGATTGTTTTAATTAAGTTATCACTTATTTTTAGTTATTAATTTATTAAATTGATATATAATTATTTACATATGAAATTTTGCTTAATACACATTTAAAAAGATAGTGATTGTGAATTTTTTATTATGAAAAAAATTAATCAGTTTTTTAACTCCTAATTTTTAAGCCATAGCATTTGTCTGATGGTAAAATATAGGTTTTTGGGACAAGAAATTGATAACAATGTCCATAAATGTACAAAAGGCCGGATAGGCTTCGCTGGCTAGTCCTTTTCTATGACCTTATGTACAGTCGTTTACCGATAATATTGCTTTTTGTTTTTTTTGCCCTTTTTGCAGGAAGCGACCATGAGAAAAGCCAAATTCAATTTAGTCGTTATTTGAAGATAATCACAAGTTAAATCACACAAGTTAGTCATTGTTGTCTTATTGATTATCTTTCTAGTTGAAGGTATCCGGTGGATGGATTATGTATATAATTACAAATAAATTGTCTTGAAGGCCTACTCTAACCAAAAAAACAAAGAACAAAAAGCAAAGGGTCAGCATCCATAATACAGGCAGGTTAATTATGGTTGAAAACGATACGATATAATAAGGTCGAAACCGAAAGCATCTTTACTTTAATGGGTCGTTCTCTAAATCAATGATGATTAGCTGTATTTAGAAAATTGAAGAAGATCGGATAACTCCAAGCTTGGATTCTAGTCCCCAACATTCACTCCAAAGTGTCTAAGAGGATTAACACTAACAGCAATAGAAACATTATTAGATTTTAGTAATAATTTGAGGTATAAATAATTAAATAGTCCTTCACTACACAAGCCAAGTCCCACATCAATAAAAAATTGAATGAACTAATTTGAGTTAGAATATTTATGTGTCACAAGGCCAGTATCTATGATATATATCTGTTTTTGTATCATTTGCTGCACTATGTGTTACCTTTTTGTTCTAATTTAATTTATCTGCAAAACCCGAGTGACATCAAGAATCCTACACTTTAAAATTTCCTTTTGATAAGTTCATAGAAATCCGTAATTAACAAATATGAAATTTATGTATTTGATATTGTGTATTTTAAATTACAAAATAGATTTTCCATATTAATTAAGGATCAAGAATTACAAGAAAGCTCTATAGGAATGACTTTGTTAATTCCATAATTCAACAAAATGGCTTTGTTAATCCCATAATTAAAGAAAAAAGATAGACTTGATTAATAAGTGAGCCCAAAAAAATATTAATTATCTCTCGAAAAGATAACTCCGCAGCAAATTATTTAGGCAAACCTCCAGAAACCTTTTGTCGTATCTGAGTACCAAAACCCTTCTCTCTCTTTGGGTTTGGCTCTTCAAGTCCTTAGGTCTAGTATAGGTTTCTTACACGTCAAGAAATTATATGGCACGTTAAGAAATTCAAGGTGAGGTGTAAAGTTTACTTCTTTAACAACACAAAGATCTTGGTTTTGTTCTAAAAATTTTATTAAATATTTTAAAAGAAAATTAGAAACCCTATTAGCTAAATTATGTTTTTATAAATTTAAAATGACATTTATTGGTTCAAAAAAGCTAACACAGGCCTAGAAAAATATTGTGTCACTAATAATAAAAAATCTTAAAAGAAAAATAGATACCATCTTAGCTAAATGATGTTTTTTTATCAGTTTAAAATGAAATTTATTAATTCAAAAATGAAAAATATTGTCACTAGTAATAAAAAATTATTTAAAAATAGATACCATATTAGCTAAATTATGTTTTTTATGACATTTATTGATTGAAAAAAAAGCTAACTCAAGCCTAGAAAAATATTGCGTCACTAGTAATTGTATGGATAACAAATTTTCTAAAAGATCAGCTTTTAATGTAAGATTGAACCGGCCAAGGCATTTGTGCCACGTGAAGTGCATATGCATGCTGAAGGGGTTATCCGTATCAATATTTGCACTCTCACAAGCTCATGTCGTGGATTGGATATAATGCAACATACACCAAATATAACATCAAAACAAATTTTGTTTTTGGGTTATCACATGTTATCACAACCACATAAAAAAAATCAAGGAACAAAATGATAAAATTTTACATGAAAAGGAAGATATGAATGAATAGATGCATAAGATAATTGTATACATATATGTACGACACAAAGATCCCAATGCTGATGCTTGAGGACAACCCTTGAGAAAGGTTTTGGTGATAGTAGTGTTAAAAGTGGTAATGGCTTTGGGAGCCAACTTAGGTCCAGCATAGGACAAGGGAACATAAATCTAACCACATAATACCAAAAGAAACTTTACTACTTTTCATGGAAGTGACCAAATATATACACCAAGTGAAAGGCATAGGAGACCACTCCTAAATTTAGTTTTGATAGACATCTATACCCTTCCATATGTTCCCAAATTAAAAGATGTTACATGGCACTTTGTCCTCTTTCTATGTGATTATTTAAACCATAAACAAGTTGGTCTCTTGTGGGGCTAAGCCACCACAGATTGTGTTAGAGATCACAACTTGGGGCTCAACAATTTCAAAAAGCCAAGTGGATTAAGGGGTCAAATTTGGTGTTGGAATGGGGAAATTGAAGGTGGGGATTGTCTTGTAGTGAAGATAGACAGAGGGTAAGGTGATGGCTCAGGGTTGGAGGGATTGGTGATTTGGATGTTTTTTCTGCTTAAGGACAAGACAAAGGCACATGGTGAGAGAGGGAGGGAGAGATGGGGTCTCTCTTCCTTTCCTACTTTCTCTCATACAACCCTTTTCTTTTTAGGGTTTTCAATCTTAAAGATGCTCTTCATTTCTTCAGTTTATATTGTTTGTAGAGGACAAGATGGTCTTTGTCAGTTTTGTTCTTTCCTTTGTCCAATTACATCATACACACTAATCTTTTCCTTTCACTTCTTGTCTCCTTCCATCAACACTCCTATACAGTAATTAAATCACCAATATACCATTATAATATCATCATCATTCTCATTATCACCATCATATGATAATCAACCTATTCATCATCCATGTTGAATGTGTATGCATGCATGAAATTGAATTATGACTTCTATCATTTCTTAGCCTACATAAGCACCTTTAATTCCAACGTATTTTACCCCTTTGCCTTTACCTTTAATTCTGCCTATCCTTTCTTCTTTCTTTTTGTCTTTTCCTCTGTCCCTAATTACAACCATAAGTCTTATTAAATACATGTAATTTCCATTATAAAGTTTTTAATAAACATTATTTAATTAGAAAGATCCATTTTAGCAAGTACAAATATTTCTCAATCTTTCTTATAAGGTGTCAACCTAGTGATGTTAATTACTGTGTCCTCAAGTGGTTGAACGTCTTCATCATATTAATACTTATATACTTTGCAATGAAACCATATAAAGAAGTAAAGTGAAAAATCTTCATATGCCACCAAAAAAATAAGTATGATGTTCAACAAAACAAAGATAATAAAGGGTTAATAATCTCGTTAAAGCTTGCTCTTAGCAAGGCACCGAAAACAGGGAATTTATGAGATTCCATAACTATGTACTTCTTTGGCTAACCAACCCTTCATAAGAAGTAATCCCAGCTACAAGAGTTCAAAACTATGATATGTGAGGAACAAACATGAAACACACATTGGGTTGCGAAACAAAAATTTAAAGTGTTGGTCCAGAAAATAAATCTATGTGTAGTTATAAGGTAACTAAACATAGATTCTTCAATGCTAAGTAATCAAAATTACTTCCATAGTTCTTAAAGAATAGCTCTAAGTGATTGGAATGATTTCTCAAAGCATTTTCAAAGATTGAAGTTTTAAGGTTTTTACATAACATGTAAGTGTTCGTTTTTTTAAACTCTTAAATACTGAAGTAGAATAAAAAAACTTTTTTTTAACATATTAATTATTAATGCTTTGTGTATACTGCATTATTGTACATTCGCACAAACGAGAAGGCGATATATTAATTAAATTTACATATATAAAATTCTCGCAGATACACACAAAAATCGAGAGGGGTTGGAGTTATATATATATATAGACACACACAAGTCACAAACACAAGACTTCACTTCGCAATCTCCTTTCAGGACAACTCCTATAGCTCTCATCCTATGTTTTTCAGTTTCTTCCTTGTAAAGTACACACCTACAGAGCTAAGCTGCTTCTTACTCTAAATCAACTGCAGATTCAGGGGTCACTCATCCTTTTTTTTTTTTTTCTTTAACAAGAACACACACAACACTTTCTCTCAGTCTGCCTCCATCTTTCTAGTACAAAGATTCTCTCTGTCAATCTGTCAATCTCCTCTCTCTCCAACTTTCACTATGCCTTCAAGATTATCAGACGCTTTTAGAGCCCACCCTGTCCATCTTCAACATAAGCACCTTGACTTCACCTCTGTGCAAGAGCTACCTGAGTCCTACAAGTGGACTCAACTCGACGACGCCGGAAACGAACCTTCCGGCGACTCCTTTGTCGATGACTCCGTGCCCATCATCGATCTTTTAGACCCCAATGTTCTAGAGAATGTAGGTCATGCATGCAAGACTTGGGGTGTATTCCAAGTCATAAACCATGGTGTCACTAGTAGCTTACTTGACAGCATTGAAAGTTCCTGCAAATCCCTTTTCTCTTTACCTATTCAACAAAAGCTCAAAGCAGCTAGATCACCGGACGGTATTTCAGGGTACGGTCTGGCGAGAATCTCCTCTTTTTTCTCTAAGCTTATGTGGTATGAAGGGTTCACCATAGTTGGATCTCCACTCGAGCAGTTTCGCCAACTTTGGCCTCAGGATTCCACAGAATTCTGGTACTTCTCTATGCTCATGCACGTGTAGAAAAACTCTTTTATTATATTTAAGGTTTTCCATGTTCGTAGTCACGAGTTCTCTTTTATTCCTTCTCTCTTTTCATGTTTTTCAAACTTTATCTCATTGAACACTAAAACCCAATTTGCTTTCTTTAATGCGATTAGCAAAGATATCAATGAAAACTATGGACCCACAAAAGAAGATTCGGATTAAGAGTATCATTAACCAAAATCCCACTTGTCACTATTTGCTTTGTGTAATGACCACAATAGTATTGTCATCTTCAAGTTTCATTGCTTTGTTGCCTACTTTTTCTTCTGAGACTTGTGCTTTTTTCTCCCCCCTCCCTTATCTGCAGTCAAATGGTTGAAGAATACGAGAAAGAGATGCAAAAGCTAGCAGGGAAGCTTATGTGGGTAATGCTTGGTTCGCTAAGCATAACGAAAGAAGATCTGAAGTGGGCTGGGCCAAAAGGTGAATCGTTCGAGCCATGTGCAGCCCTTCAACTGAACCACTATCCTGCTTGTCCCGAGCCAGACCAGGCCATGGGTTTAGCTGCTCACACTGACTCAACTCTCCTCACCATTCTATACCAAAACAACACCAGTGGATTGCAGGTTCTTAGAGAAGGAACAGGTTGGGTCACAGTCACACCAATCCCCGGTGGGCTTGTAGTGAACGTAGGTGATCTTCTCCATATACTATCAAACGGGTTGTACCCGAGTGTGCTCCATCGGGCTGTTGTGAACCGAACCAAGCCCCGGCTCTCCATTGCTTACCTCTATGGACCACCTTCAAGTGTCCAAATTTCACCTCTCTCAAAACTAGTTGGTCCCAGTCAGCCTCCTCTATACCGATCAGTGACTTGGAATGAGTATCTTGGCACTAAAGCCAAGCATTTTAACAAAGCACTATCAAGGGTCAGGGCGTGTGCTTCTCAGAATGGCTCAGTCGATGTTAATGATCATAGTAGTGTACCAGTTGGTTAGGCAATATCTTATCTTCTCATATGGTTTCTTGACACCAGTTCAAATTTTGTCCTTTTGTTCTTTATTTCACTAGATTTTGAGTATTTGGCATGTCATGATATGTGGATGATGACCCCATGTTATAATTGCATCTTTTGTGGGGGGTTAGTTCGTATGCAAGAGTGCTCAAGATGTTGACGTAAATCAAATAAAGAACATGTACAAAAGGTAACAATTAAAATGCTCTCTGTTGCATCTCTTGTCTTGATTAATTTCTTTTTTTTAATGAACATAATCGCATAAGTGATGGATAAAAATGGGTATTTCAATATTCGAGGAAAGGACATATGAACCGACATCTTCCCTCCAAGGAAGATCAAGGAATAAGACATTCATCAAAGGTGACAATGGTTGAACCATTGGACCCATTCTTGAAGTCGACTAATCTCCGAATAAAAAATAAATGAAGAGCTAAATGTTATAGTCCTACCTTCAATGGATAAGACAACATCAAAGAGGATAACAACTTCAAAGAGGATAAGTAACGTATGGAATAATGGATCAAAACAATGTTCAGAGACAGATTGATTATGTTCTTAAGATAATTTGTTCGATTTTGCCTTCCTATTCGAACAGTATGAATATGTGGTCCGAACCATTTTTAATATGAAGAAACCAGTCAGAATCATTCTCCGGATACATTATGGCCTGCTAAAGACAAGCATATGAGGTCACAATTATTGTTGATGAGACGAACAACAATGACAAGATCCCCCATGTTTCTCGAGGCTGTCTAGCTAGCTATGTCTGTTTGCTACTGTGAACTATCTCTCTCTGTTTGTTTTTGTGTCATATCGTAAACGACACCAACTCTGTGACTTCACTTATGTTTGTTAACGTTTCTGAGATGTAGAAGATGGTTGTCTCTGCAACCATGTGCTGCTTGACATTGGCCAGTTCAGTCGGATGAGCAACATGCTTTTTGGTGGTGGGGACGATAAATAATCAGTTTTCAACATTTTTTGTTGATCGGTTATTCATATTCATCAATGACTGTGCAACTTTAGTTCCATTCTAATGCAACAGAAGCACTGGAGATGATCAGAACTGAAAATTTTTGGAGGAGAATTCGAAGGAAGATAACATAATGATTTTCCCATGAAATAGCTTTAGTATATGTGTTTACAATCATACATATGCATGAAAGGGTTTTCTTGTATATATAAAAGATAATCATGTCACATAAATGTAGTAATGTACATATCTTTCAAATAATTTATTCAAGAGCTTCAAGCATCTAACTGTGGCAACTTTAGGTCCATTCTAATGCAACAGAAGCACTGGGAATGATCAGAACTGAAAATTTTTGGAGGACAAGGAAGATAACATAAGGAATTACCCATGAAATAACTTTAGTATATGTGTTTACAATCATACATAGCTTTAGTATACTCCTCCTCCTCTTCCTCCCCCTCCCCCTCCTCCTACTACTAGTAGGATGATGATAATGATGATCGCCTTCATTATTATAAGCGTAATAAATGAAATCATTCACTGATCTGTATTCCTTTGAACCTGTGATGGGTATCAGAACAGAAACATGTGACATGGTGAGATTTATATTACTTTACTTGAGATGTATTGTTTGCTGAGAATGCGAATACTATTCACTTTTACAAGTTTTGTTTCGTTCCAATCTCACATTTAGTTTCGCATATCAGAAATTTAGTCTAGTCTTGTAATTCTAATTCACATATGATATACTAATTTACCTTGAAAAATGTCGACATTTTTTTACTTTATATCTATTCATTATAGGATCTAAGGTGAATTACAAAATAGTAGGATAATTTCACCATATGTAAATATATAATTTACTCGGTATAAAATCAATCTCTATATAATAAAAAGAAAAGAAATTATGATAATCGTAATAATCTAATTGCTTTTTTTATAAAATTTTCATAATACACTTACAAATTATATAATTATTATTGGAAATAATACGAATACCTTTTAACTTCAAAATAAAATTAAAAAAGTCAATATAAATCGACATTTACTCATAATTTAAAATGTAACTTAGGACATTAATAACTCCTACAATGTACTCTTATTTTGACTTTTGGTTATGTCACTAATTTTTTGATAAACTGAATATTTATAAAAGTTCTAATTTCGTGCAAACAAAATGTAAAATTGTAATTATTATTTTTAAAATACTGATTAGATAAATTATTAAAAAATTAATTAATAAACTAATAATTTAAAATCATTTTATATCTTGTTGAATGACATGTTTAGGTTGAAGGGATGCTGTTAACTCTAATGTTACATAGCCTTTCTTGGCTAGGTATGGCCCGTTAAAAAAAGGTCTCAAGCTCCAGATTTGGTAGCCATTGAAGACAAAGAACAAGAAATGCTTGGTAGAGATAAGAAGATTAAAACAAAAAGTGGACGAGTCAGGCACTTTTCCAATATGAGGTCATGAACATTTTCTTTTTAAATGTGAAGAACCTCAATCCAAGATTCTTTGTTCGTAAAAATCTGGATTGCCTTCGTTGATTTACTCCCCTGACACAACACCTGGCGATTCAAAGATCTCTAAAGCCACAACTACCAGATTGTGGTTCAACAATTAGTCATGTGGTAGTGTCACTTTAAAAGTAAAAGGATAAGCCTTAAGAGACAATACTGCAGTATTAAAAAAAAAAAGAAGCTTCAACTAATATTATGTATATCAGAAAAAGGAAAACATACATAGAGGAAAAGCATGCCAACTTTTAGCCTGTAATTACTAGAATAAGTTTATAAATTTTAAAACTTTTAAATTTGTAAACTCCTTTAATATCTTAAAATTGTAAACAAATTTTATTTTTTATTATAAAAAGATAATTTAATTTTAACATATATAATTTTTCTTATATTTAATTATCAGACTTATAATATATGTAAAAATACTAATATGAGTCTATTCTAATTGGGTTATAAACCACTTCATCATTGTAAATCAATGTTTGAACTAATTTTTTTTTTACTATTTTAGGGATCAAAGATTTTTTTCTATTTTTAAAATTTTATTTTTATTTTACTGAGATTCTAATTTATTGTCTTTTATACTTTTTAGAATTATTTAAAAACTTAACATTTTTTTGTTAGTGATAGATAAAAAGATATTCAATTTTCTTCTTTTTTTTTTTCGATTTTCACATTACATTGTATTAAATTGACATGAATGGTTTAGTTTTGAAGAAGTTAATCAACAGAATATCTAAAAAAAGACCTGAATTTCACCTTATAATTGGAAAAAAAAGTTAGTGTAACACGTTGTATGGATAAGATTAATAATTCCAATGTTAGTGGTCTAGAGTTTAATTACTTATTCATGGTGTATGACTCCAGTCAATCACTGAACTGGATAAACAACAGAATCATTGTTAAAGATGCTTATAAAAGTAATGAATAATCACAATTCAAAAAAGGCAGGGAACAGCTGATCCTACTTTGATACAACAGAATCTAAAAGCCTCAGATAGAGCATAACAGAAGAAAAAGGCACATGAAAAGCCAAAATGGAAACAAGATAAGGTAATGACAAGAAATGTTTAAAGTGAAACTCATCAAAGGATTTCAGTCCCCTACTTTGGAGTACATATATACTACAGGGTATATACTATTTCTTAAAAGCGTTTGACACTTTAGAAAAAGAAAGAAATAAATGTTACTGGGCTCTTTGCTTTTTTTTTTCCCCCCTTTCCATTTAAAGATCACTCCAAAATTGGTAACGTTTTTTGAGGATAAATATCTAAAAATTGACTCAATTAATTTTAAAATTAAAGAGTTTATATTTTAAGAATAGGGAAAATAAATAGGATTTAATTTTAAAAATTAAGTTTAAGAATCAAATTTATATTATATTAAAATAAAAAAAGTTAAACTAGACTTAATATTTATAAATAATTTATAACTATTAACTTAGAATCATTGTCTAATATTTATTTTACATTAATTAATATTTATATAATATTGTGTTTTTAGATCTTATTAAAATTTTGAATCTTTATAACTATTTATTTTTATATATTTTTGAGAATTATATAATTAATATTTTTAATATACTATTGTGAGAGATTATGTTTGTACTTCAAAATAATTTTATGAATTTATTTTTTAAAAAATAGTTTTAAAAATAATTTATATTTTATATTATTAAAATAAAGATTTTTGGGCATGACTTAAATTTAGAATTTTTAGAATAGATCAAATTTAAATTTAAAAATGAGACCCGTTTTCATTGTAAGTAAGGTTCATACATTTGAATGGTTTTAAAAGATTTAAAAACCTAGTTAAGATTTTTAGAAGATTTTGTATATAGTTGAATAAATTAAAATTTTAAATTTTAATTAACATTGATTGAGTCGATTAATTAATTTTTAGTTCATTAATTTTTATAAACAAGACATATTGATAAGTAACACACAAGAATAAGAAAAGAACATTATTATGTAGATCCAATGAATGGATAAAAGTTATTATATTTTATATAATAAAACTCGACATATTGTACTTCATAATATGTTTTGCATAGACTGAAGGATACTACGTCGACGGAAAACATCATATAAGTCCTTGGACAAGTTGCCAATTTGTTAACGAGAACAATTTACACACCACAGTAAGCCTTGAGAGCAGATTGAACTCTCTGACCCTCCTCTGAGTAGTAGAAACTGAGAAATTCAACGTGATCAAAAGGTTTAAAGAGCAAGGGATGTTCTTCATCAATCAGTTCTTCTGGAGCCTTGATCATGTAGCCGGCTTTCGGGACTGAAAATAATCCAACAGAGTACCTTGCTTCATTTCCACTCATCATCACTCGATGATATGGAGAGTGAAGTCGAGCATTTAGCCAAGCCTGTAGGCAACAAATCTTTGCTTGTCATATGAATATTTTTGGTATACAACAACCTTAAATCCATCCATTACAGAATAAGATTGGAGATCATAATGTATTAGATACAATAATGTACTGCAACATCCCCAAATTTCTTTAGTTTCAGATTATTAAAAATTTTATATTAATGTATATAGGGAAGAAGAATGATTAATATGTATAAATGACTCATATTTTCACTCAAAACTTTAAAATAAAAGAAAATTTTGAATTTCTTATCACAAATAATTAAAAAAAGGTCTCTGAGTTAGCTAGTTTCTTAAGATCTTTTGTTTACAAACTTATGAATAAGTTTATAAATAAACTTATTTTTATTTTTATGAATAAATAAAATAGTTTATTTTTATTTACAAGTCGGAGGACCTAACGGAGCTTTTCTCCTTCAAGTAATTAATTTGTATCTTTCTATCAATTTTTTTAAATTGGTTCAAGAGAAGTGATTATCAAATTATAGTTGACGAAATTGACGAACTTACATAGAGTGAGTCTCCAATCATGACAATGAAAGAGTCCTCTGAGGGTTTCACAGTGATCCATTCAGCATTCTTGTTTTCTACCTCTAGCCCAACGACCTGATTCTGATACAATATAGTGACTATGTTCTTGTCAGTGTGAGAGTTCAGACCCACCTCAGTCTCTGTGGTCTTAGGCCCTTTATACTTCATAGCCCTTAGGAGGTAGTTTGTAGAGTTCATGTGTTCTTCCAAGTACTTGTCAAGTCCCAGGCTCTCAACTATCATCCTCCTAACTATTTGGTCTAATTCCGACAGCTGCTCTGCGAAGGATTGCATTGTTGTGCTGCCAAAAGGAATTAAAGAGCTAATTACTAATTATTTTTTTAAAAAACAACTAATTAACACATGGTACTAGGATTGAAAATGGAGCTTGGTACCTAAGTTTAAGTAGTTTCGGTTAAATATAGTTTGACACATTAATAATTAAGTTGGTCCGATTTACTTTCTGTATTATTACTCAAGTTTACAAAATTTTACCAAGTCTACATTTAAGATTGAATCTAATCAAGTTTGAATCATTAAATCTAAATCTGAATTCAATTCAATTAAAATAAAATTGATTTCAAGTTGAATTTTGAATTTTCTTTTATCATGTAACCTACAAAGATTGGAATAGTCCCCGTATCACAAATTTCTATGGATTGTTATTAAGGCAGTACTGTCAAGGATTAGCATGCCTATCAATAGGAGTTTGACTTAATAATTGAGGATTAAAACATGTTAAATATCAGGATTAAAGCTATCCTGCAGAGGTAGTATCTGCAGATTCAGAAATGATTATTGATCGAAAATACTTGGATTAATATTTTTGATTAGAGGGAGAAGTAGAAACCTGAAACTTGGATTGCCTTCAGGCCAAAAGAGATTGGTGACACAGTCGACCTTTTCAGGAATGTTGGCATCGTCAATTCCCAGGCTCTCGAAAAGTGGCACTTGTGGGTATTGGCCAACATAGCCATGGAAGGGCTTTTTGGAAATGTTTCGCATTTTTGTGGGTAAAGGTAGGTCAAAAAGCTCTTCCAGACCTTTGAAAATGGCCTTTCTCAGGTCTGTAGGAATTTTGTTGAATGTGGCCTCGAAGCAGCCATACTCTTCAAGTGCTTTACGAACCTGGAATTTCACCGAGTCCCACTCCTGAGTGCCTGGCTTCAGGTTTGGCTCAGAGAAGTCTACAGCTGGAAGTGCAGGAGGGTTCAAAGAGCCCATTACTTAGGTGCCTGTTTTGTTTGGGATAATGATAAAGGAATGAAATGTTAATCTATGCTCAAACACTTTGTGCCATAGCATCTTTATAATGTTAGATGATCACCTCTATTTTTCATTTAATCTTGTATAAAAAATTTCCTTAATATCTAAATTTTTTTATACGTCAATATTTGATAAATCAAACAAGTGTTTATAACTAAATTAAAACTTGGAATGGAACAATTCTCAATAGATAAGGGTTTAGATTACAAAATTATTGTCATTCAAATAAATATATGATTTTAGGACCACCACTTTGCTTTGTCCCCAGAAATATTCACCGAGGACCATGATTAGGTGTACGTTGCTTATTTATAACCATTTTATATATTTAAAGTTGTTAATCATATATAGTTAATTAATTGCTAAACGTAGACAACAACATCATATAGAACAATCTGCCTTATAATTCAGGTGGAACATTACTGATTTGTCCATAAGAAGAGACAGAGAGTCGAAGGACCTTCGATCCCTTATTGTCGTGACAAAAGAAAATGTGTGTGTATATATATATATATATATACAAATTGAAAGAACTATAACAGTATAAAATTGGTGGATGACAGGACCATCATCACAAGACAATGTATTGAAAATGTATATCTTAATAAAGGGGAATGTCTTGGATAAGTCATATCAATATTTTAAAACAATTAAGATTGATCTTTGGTTGAAGTAATTTCCCACAAGATACAAACTCAAACTAATTATATATGAAAGGCTACTAATTCTCTCTATCCATCATATTACTCAAAAAGGATAAAATATATTAGAGGGATGATTGAGTTAAAACTCCATTATTAGTCGAAAGATAGGTATAAATGCATGTCTTATAGATAAGTCAATTGATTATCTTACACATACTTTATCACTCAACTAATTGTGGTTAGGGTAATCATTATTTTTAATCATTTGAATTCAATCTGATGTCATCTGCTTGAAAGGAAATTTATACATGACATGGAGCTTTAGTTTTCTTGAATACATTCTATAATTAGGGAAGACAAAATTAATTTAATTTAGTCTTACTTAAATTAATAGATAAATTATTTTGATTAAAAATTACTTTAAAATTTTAAAAAATTTATAGTCTTAAATCAAATTTGTACTCTAATTTTAATGTTAGTTTGGTTCGAAGTAGCCTAGAAAAATAAAATGATATTTTTATTAAATAGTTAAAAGTATGTTATTTTATGGAGTAAAACCTGATTTAACCAATGTTTTAAAAATTGAATAGGAAATTAAATCGGTAAAATAAGAAGCTTAAGATTTACATGGTTCAAACGGTATTAATCGATCATAAAACTGGTTAAAGATTAAATATAATTAAATAATTTAAAAATAATTAGAATTAACATTTTTTATTTGGTCTAAAATTAACGAGTTAAATTTAACCTGATTTAGATTTGAATCAAATTCAAGTCTCGAGTCATCAAATTATCATTGTTTTGGTATAACTTTAGTTTGTAAATTTAAGAATTTAGAGATCAATACGACGTTATTTTAGTCAATTATTCTAAAATAGTATTATTTTATTAATCAAGCACGGAACGCATATAAGGGACTTGTTAGTTCTGAGTTACAGGCAATTCAGACCTGACCGACCATGACAAGCCTACTTATAATCCACTAATGCATCAATTATCAACAATAGTTGCTGACAGAGATTTATATATAGTACTTCACAACTGCAATTGAGTTATCTGCTTTATTGCACTCAAATCACAGAACAGACACAGCTAACAATCAAAACAGCAACATATATCTCCAAGCCGCTCCAAGCGTCTGTCTGATATAATCACAAAATACGAAAATCATCCAAGCAATATTTGGATTTCCCGCCAGCTCCTGATTGGAGTCTTTTTACTAATTCCTCAATCTTAAAAGGCTTGAAAAGCAAAGGATGTTCTTCGTCCACAAACTCTTCTGGTGCTTTAACCGAGAACTCTTCATTAAAACCTGAAAACAATCCAACTGAGTACCTTGGCTGATTTCCAGTCATCATCACCCTATGATATGCAGGCTGCAGACGACCGTTTGTCCAGGCCTATGCATTCAAAACGCATAATAGTTAGCTTATATAAACATGCACCATTTTTGCAATCTCTTGTTTAGAACCTTGCAGACGCTACCTAGGAAGGTTCACTCTGCTATGCATACTCTACCACTTTGTTTGAGTTAAAACAAGAAATGACTCTTTGTGTCTGTAGATGTATGTATTGGATTAAGCCAAATATAACTAAAATCCAATTAAAAATTTTTAAAAAAGAAATACTAGATTTAAAAGTATTTAAACTTAGGAGTTTTTTTTAATTTAATGTTAAATTTTTTAAAATTATTAATTTAATTTTCTATTTATTAGCCACATTAGCAAAAATAAAGTTTTGACCTGATTTGTATGAATTTTAAAAAATTAGTTACTAAATTGAAAACTTTACAAAATTTGTAGTAAATTGAAAAATCTTAAAAAATAACACTTTAACTTAATTTGTACGAATTTTAAAAAATTAGCTACTAAATTGAAAACTCTACAAAATTTCGTACTAAATTGAAAAAATATTTAAAATTTTTTAAATAACTAAGTTCATATTTAGCTTGACCCATAGAATGAATATTTCTAAATTTAAATTAGATATATTATAAAACTCTTAAATTAAAGTTCATATCATAAAGTCATTTTTTTAAAAAATTAGTGATTATAAAAATATTAATTATTTATTAGATCATTTATTAAATTACAACGAATATATATTCTTTTAAATAAAAATATTATTTCTTATAATAATATATAATATTATTCATAATTCACAGTTAAATTAAATTAGATAAATATTTATAAAAAATACATAATTTTTATATGATTTAAATAACACAATATACACATGGTAATAAATCTAAAATAAATATTAAAATAAAAATATAAATTAAATAATTATCCGTTATGTATATATACACTACAATAGATAAGATTATATTGAACTGAAATCTTTTATATAATTTAAATCTAACTATTAAAATTTTTAACTTATTTTAAAAAATTAAATCCGACTCACATGTTGATTATTAAAACTCTAAATTTTTTAATTTTCGAAATTAACTCTTGAGAATAAGTAAGTTGGGTGAATTTGTACAGCCGATTTAGACATTGAGATCCTCATATGAATAATCTCCTAATTGTAACTAATAGCATAAGCAACGGGACTTACATGGAAGGCCTCGCCAATAATGACCATAAAGGAGCCAGGTAAAGCTTTGATCTTGATCCACTCTCCTCCTTTGGCTTCTATCTCTATGCCATCACCCTGAAGCTGGTACAATATGGTAATCGTGTTCTTGTCTAGGTGAGCAGCCAATCCAGGCTGGTGTTTCTCAACGTTTTGGGGTTTGTCATATTTCATGACCCTCAGATTGTAGTTGGTCCACTCGTTGAGCTCATCCAAGTACTTCTCAACTCCCAAGCTCTCAAGAATTACCCTCTTTGCTATAGCTTCTAGCTCAAGTAGTGGCCTTGAGAATGAGACCACATTCTCGCTGAAACCATATTTGCATGTCAAACAGGCATGCACCAAGATATAAAGTTTTGAAGCTTTCTGGTGATCGATCGACACTTGGAGAACAATTTAGTAACGATTAATTGGATCGAGTTTATCACTTGATTTTAACTTTAAATTCATTTAGGCAGAACTTGTATGGTTGATGTGATTGTGAAAAAAGAAAGTTATAAATAAAGAACCTGAAGCTTGGTTTTCCGTCAGGCCAGAGCATGTGGGAGAAGCTTTTGATGTTCTCCAAAGAACTTGGATCTCCAAGTCCGAGGCTCTCATACAGCTGATAATTTGGCAGTTGTCCTATGTAGCCACTGTAAGCTCCTTTCCGGACATTTTTCATTTTGGTTTCCCTAGGTAGATCAAAGAGTTCTTTAAGTTCACTTACCATTCCCTGTCGAGTCTCTGAAGAAAGTTTGTCGAATAAAGCAACGAAGCAACCACAATCTTCACAGGCTTTGAGAACTTGGGATTTGGTTAAATCCCACTCTGGAGTGCCTGGCTTTAGGCTTGACTTAGAGAAATCTATAGTTGGAAGACTAAGATGGCCTTCAGACTCCATGATTCTTTCCAGGGTTGTTGATGTATTGTTGATACAACATTGCTTTAACCTGTATCAACTTATTTATAGCTCTGATAGATCGCAAAGCAACATAGTATTGATGATTCAAATGCCAGAGTTGGCAAAAGAGAACAAAAAAGCTCGGCTGATGCTGTGGCTACGATGATTGTTGTGAAAGGATCGCGTACGAAAACAAAAAATAGCAAATATAGATCTTTTGTATTTAATATTCATACTAATAATAAGAGTAGGCAAAAATAAATACCTGAAATTTACGAAGATTAACCGGTAAAAAACTTCGAAAATATGAAGTCTTTATACAATTGGCACCAAAAAAATATCCCACTTTTAATATTTAATATGACTATAGGAGATTTTGAAAAACTCTTTTTTTAAGAATGAAACAAAACAATTTTATCCTTTATCAACCATTTGTTATTTATTATTATTATTGTTATTATTATTATTATTTTCTCTCTATATGTGTGTTGCCTTACCTATTTGTATTTATTAATGTTACTATAGTTTCTCTTTATTTATATATTTATTTTAATTTTATTTGTGTATTTATTTTAATTTTATTTTCATAATCTTTTAATATGTTAGTTTTACTTATTTACTCTTTAATCTGCATTATTTTTTATTGTCAGATTTACATGTGAGTGTACCAGAAACAACTTCTTTATTATGTAGGGATAAGATTGCGTACTATCAAACTTTCTCAGACTCTATTTTATTAAGAAATTTCGAACTAGCGGTGATGATAACGATCTCTTGTTGATTAAAACGATAAGAACACAAAAGAAGGCTAGCAAAACTCCTTTGTTCCTGTGTTTCGTCTTGTCGTTATTGTTTTAAAACTTTCTTACAAGGAGACAAAAAACACTTCTCTCTTACTTTGTTGTTTTTGAACGTCTTTTCTATTCATACGATAAAACTCAGAGAGGCTCAGTTCTATACGTTTCTTAAATGTTCAAAAATGAAACACACACCTTTTCCATTCGAGTCTTTTTCCTTTTTTGAACGTACACACTTATAACTTCCAGAAAATAAAACAACTAACTTCAACTTTGTAAGTTTTAAACGTTTTAGAACTTAACAAACCAACTTTTTTTATTTATTATTATTATTTATAAAAGGAAATGAAATAAAATAAAACTATTTTATTTTATTCCAGTTAATTACTAATCAAGATTGGCGTTTAACGTCACTCCTCAACGAGTGAAGTAACAATCTTACAAAGACAGAAGCTGGTTAAGGATAATATATTAGTACTTTCTATCATTACAACTCCGAATTATCCTAAGATATGGTTTAATTGTCAAACCCTATTAGATAACCAACTATGTTACATGTCGATCATTAATGATTAGTGAATGACTTAAGAAATGCTTTTCCTCTTTCATTCAATTGCCTTGGCCAAGGTCTTGAAACAACCATTAAGATCAATGACAACATAGAGCTCAAACTCATTACCTAGAGTCGATGGATCCCATCTTGACTCATCACTAACCAGATAGGTACTTAATTATATCCAATGATCATTCAACTAGCATTTTAC
>JANIIA010000005.1:2858412-2869670 GCA_027478495.1 Erythroxylum alaternifolium | reverse complement strand
TTATTTTATATATTTTTAACTATTAAATAAAAATTTATTTGAAATTTATATATTTTAAAAATATAATTTAAATATAACTATATTTATTAATAATTATTAAATTAATTTTATAAATTAAATTAAATTGGGATTATTATTTATTATTATAATTTTTTGAGACAGAGTACAACTGTATAATATGACAATGAACTATTTTGTAATTTTTAAAAAAATTCAGGGACTCTTTTATAAATTTAAAAAATTATTCGAAACGGTATCCAGTGTTAACCGGTACTGGTACAATACCGTACCAGAACTCAATCTGATACTGATTCCGGTACGGTATTCACAACATTGGACTCTATATTTCATATTTGGTGCCATTGCTGGATTGATATGGGCACATGTTTTTCAGTACTGATTGATCTATCCAATTAAGATAAATGTTTATCCATTTTAAACTTTTGTTTTTCTAAAAAAGTCGTTGAACTAAAAAAGGGTACAAATTCCTAATAATGTATATTCTTATTGAGAAAAATAACAAATTTAAGGCCATCTAGTTTCCTTTTATTTTAAATTTTACAAATCAAACCACTGCAAAGTAATCAAGTAAATTCTTTTTTTGTTAATGAAGAAAAAATGGTGAGATTAAATGAATCCTTCAAATAATGGAAAAGCTCTAAATGCAAAAGAAATATAAAAGGAAACATACTAATTGTGTAATAAATTAAAAAATTACTATATAAAACTCCAAACACACTATAAAGTAAAAACTTGAGATAAGAACAAAAAGTTGATAGAAAATATATGAACAAAATGAGGAGCACTGTGTTGACAGTTTTGGTTTTGGCTTTTGTAGCATTCATATGTACCAGTAATATGGTGGAGGCTGAAACTAGAGAGCAATGCATAGAGGGTTGTGCAGTAAGTTGCGAAAGGGTTACTAGCCCTTTATGCATTGTGACTTGTTCTCGTGCATGCGCCAAGTATCCTCCTTCGGCAGATCAAACACACAGTACCTAGTATGTCAAAAAATAACTTAGCTTTATGATTTTATACAAGTTTTCGTTATTCTTTGAATGTTGGAAGTTCACTAGAGGGAGTTGAACCGTCGACAACTACTGGTGACTACAGTAAATTTATCTACTAAATTCAGATCAGAGTTGAATTTTTATGTCTTTGTATGTATTCTGAAAGTTTTATCAAGCTAGTTTCCATGGAAATTTTACAATCCATTTTTACGTTTTGGGTGCAGATAAAATCCGGGCTGATTCATACAATCGGAGTTGCAACGAGCTCCTGATAATTAATCTGTGAAGAAAACATATGGTTATTTTGATAGTTTGAGTGTTGCAATAAAGCTGACCTTGTTGTTTCTTTCAAGTTCTATGCAGTAAATTTCAAATCAACCAATAGAATGAAAAGTTTCGAGTTGATATTTTGTACATATAAAAAAAGAAAATTATATTTTTAATTCATAGTTTTAAAATTAGTTTAGACTTTATTTTTAACATTTTAATGCATAAACTTTTATTTTATATCAAATTTAATACAAAGAAAAAGTTTATATATTAAAAATAAAATATACAGTTTAACTTAATTTTGATAATTTACCTAATCGTGTAGATTAAAAATATTATTTTACCAAATTCTATCATCAAATCACAAGTCAGCTTGAACCAAATATTTATAATTTTTTGGAAAATGTAATCAAATGAAACAACTTTGTAATAACTTATTCCGAATTGTGCCCAATATCTTCAACTTAATAACTAAGTTTTGTTAATACATTTTTTAAATGTAAACTTAATTCACCTTCAGGCCTTAATCCCACAGTAGGCTCTTACAGCAAACTCGTTTTTTATAACCTCTTCTGAGGCAAAGTAATTCAGTAATCCAAATTTGTCAAACGGTTCAAAGAGTCGAGGATGCTCATTGTCAACTAGCTCTTCAGGAATTTTTACCATTCCTTTTCGATATTCAAACAGCCCAATAGAGTATCTTGATTCAACACCATTGTTCATGACCACTCGATGTAAAGGTGCATGGATTCTTCCATTGCTCCAAGCCTGGTCAAGCCAAGAGTAGAAAGATCTTATAGCTAGTTCAACAGCTTAAACTTTTGAAGGATAAGTTAATCTACGAATAGTACATCGTCTGCCATGACAATGAAGGATGAAGGAGATGATTGAAAGCCAACCCAATCGCCATCCTTAGTTTTGATCTCCAATGCATTAACTTGATTTTGGAAAAGAATTGTTATAAACCCCTTGTCTGTATGAGCATTGCACCCCACAGTATCTTCATCAATTTCAGTTGTTCTATATTTCATCATTCGAAATAGGTAAGTGCTCAGTTCGTTTTCTGATTCTTCCTTGTACTCCACTCCATAACCCTCGTAAACCATCTTCTTCACCGTCTGGTGTAGCTCAGCCATTAATTTTGAATACGAGTGAACTGTTTGACTACATCCACAAAACACGTTGAATAAGAGAAACAAAGATACCATATCAAGGTTCATCATTAAAGGAAAAAGAAAAGTTATACCAGAACTTGTCATTTCCATCAGACCACATGAGGTGTGTGAAACCTCGAGCTGCTTCAACGGTTGTTGCATCAGAAAACCCCATGCCCTCATGGAGACTTGGGACAAAGGCTTGATTTCCAACATACCCTCCATAGGTTATGTTGCAAACGTTCTTTTTCTTGGTCTCTAGAGGTAGATCAAACAATTCCTGCAGTGAGCTAAAGAGAGCATCGTAGAGTTCAGGAGTAGCTTTACTATACTGTGCCACAAAGCAGCCATATTCCTGAAATGCGCGCACCACATCTTTGCATGTGGACACCCAAGAACTTGTTCCTGGTTTCATGTTCTCCTTGGAGAAGTCTATTACAGGAAGTTTTGAAGTTTCCATGATTTTAACGTTTGACTATAAAAAGTGCTTAGATTGAGTGATACATTATAGGTTTTAGTCTATTCCTCGTGTATTTATAATGTCTCCTTGCGAATTCAGACAAAGTATTGCATAGTAAAAAGAACTAAAGACTTGAAAATATAACCTGGGAATATTTCAAAGTTTCCAGCATTTTGAAAAAATGAAAATGCTCAAGAAGGTGGAATTGAATCTCTATTATGTTAATTAGTTAATAATTATACATTAGACTAAATTTTTCTACGTTAATCATTAACTATTATTAACAATCAAACTACATCCAATAATTAAATTCCATGATCTTAGTTACAAAGAACGAGAGTTAGAGATCCATATGACTTGGACCTTATCTCTCACCTTCTTAACTTCTTTTTCCTTTCACTATAATCCTCTTAAGATTGGTAAAAATTGTTAGATTTTTAAAATTAAAGTGAAATTCATAATTTCAGGGGAGAATTATATATGAATCTTTAGGAGTCAATTCAATAATGATTCCAATTTCAAAGAAGCTAAAACGATGGAAAAGAGAAGTTATAAAGACTATCTAGTGTAAGGACACAGTGAAGAGTATCTGATCTTGCCGTCCTTAGCAAATAAAGACAATCGCAATCATCCATGTATTTAAATGCCACCTCTGATGGCGGATAGTATAGGATTAGGACATTGCTTTATATCTTAATTCACTACTTAGTGATTTACTTATTATTTAACAAACATTTTCTTATTTTTTCTATAATTAGTCAGATTTAGACTAAATTATTGGGTCCGACTTTAGATCAAATTGAGATTAGACTAATTTATCATCCTTATAACCAAGAATATAACTAAATATAATAAATTAACATATAAAAATTTTTAATATGTTAATTTTACATTATTCTAAAATAGTCCTAACTATTTTATTATAATTATAATATGAAATTATCATATTAAATTAGATTTGATTTAGATCCTCAATTATTTTAAATTTAATCGAGTTAGCCGATTACCAACAATACTCATTTACACATCATAATCCAAACCTAACTATAGGACAAGATGTTGTATCATATTAAATTCTTTCTAATTTTTCTTCCATTGTTTAGAGGGAATGTATAATTAGGATGTGGTTCAAATGATAAATGATACCAATCCTGCACTAAAAGTTAAGGTCACCACTGAGTTGACGTTAAGATCGAAATAATTTATATATAGTACATTTATTGAAATTAATTGGAGGCAAAAAATATAGTAGTCTTGTGATGCCTTAAATTCATGTGAAGCTCAAGCATAATAGAGTTTTAAAAATTATTTAAGTTAGCAAAAATTATATATTCTTATTCTAAAATTTGTCGTAGGATTATATGAAATAATATAATTAGTTAGATTCATTACAAATTAAGACACTCTGTCCTGTAACAAGGCCTTTGTAAATAGACTCAGCCTATTTGATAAAACTAATTGACTTATTTGAGTTTTTAGTTTAGAAGTATAGTTCAAAAACCTTCAAGTAATAAAAAAAAACAAAAAAAAAATTATTTCAAGGACTTAAGTCCAATCTAGTATATAAGCAATTTATAATTAGTTTAATTTATAATTATCTTCCAGGGTTAATTAAAAAAATCTTAAATTTTGTTTAATTTTACAATTATAACCCAAACTTCAAAAAATGACAATAAAATACTTAAACTTTCAATTTTTTTCAATTCTAACCCGAATTTCAAAAGTGACAACAATGCTCCAATTTTCAATTTTTTTAATGCTAGCCCGATGTTAGAAATCCTAACTATTAATACACGCTAACCAAAATTAACACAACAAATAAAGATTAATGAAATGACATCGTTGTTAAAAAGGAATACCTAAATCAGTTTATGCAGTCTTAGCCCTTTGTTATTTGCTTGTTCTTCCGACGTCCTCAGCCCTTTGTTTTCTATCTTGTATTGCAGCTTACTGCACCAATAAGCTTTTCGCTTTCTATTTGTTCTCTCGATGCCTTTAGTGTGAATGCCTTGGGACTGTATAATTTGAAAATCGAAGGGTGAGAGCATCGAGAGAACAAATTGAAAACGAAGAGAAAAACTGAATTCAAAGTGTGAGATCGTCGGGACTGTGTGATTTGATTTAGGTCAACAAACTTAACGGAGATACAAACATCGGGCTAGAATTGAAAAAAATTAAAAGTTTGAGCATTTTATTATCACTTTTTGAAGTTGAGGCTATAATTGCAAAATTAAGCAAAATTTGGGAATTTTTGGTAATTATTCCTATCTTCTAATATCTATTTTAAATCAACCAAACTCATGTTATATTGTATTATTTATATCTTATCTCAATTATAAATTTTTATAGTTATTTATCCAATTTAGTTTTGTCATAAAATATGATTATTATTTTACATATATTATTACATGATATCATATTTTATATGAAATCAAAATAATTTTATGGATTTATTTTATTTTTAATAAATGATACAATGCATTATATTTTTTCTATAATTGCCAAAAGATTAAACATACGAGTTCATAGAGCGGACGTAAATTTAAAATTTTTATAATAATCAAAATTGAATTCTAAAATAAAGCTATTTTGTAGGTAGGCTTACATATGAATTTTAATTTTTCAAAGCATTTTAGACTGGACTTTACTTAAATCCAATCTGCTCAACTCATCTGCAAATCTATTTGCAACCATGGATTATATTTGGATCAACTTTTGGAAATTCCCTAGAATTTATTTGTAACATCTTTTATTAATCAAATCATTTGTGTAGAGTTCAAATATTTTAAAATGAGGATTGCAAATGCAATTGCCTATGGCATTATTTATAATTGCATTATCCGTAATTATTATAATTATGTATAATTTTAGTATAACTCACAATCTATAATTTAAAATTTTAATTTATTTAATATATTAAAATTTTAAATTAATTAATGATTCTCTTCTCTGCTTAAAAACTAAATAATTTTGTATTAACTTTGATAAAGCATGATCTATGAATTCACAGCTGAAACACGCTAAACATAATATAAAAATTAGGGCATAGTCTTCAATGACATAAGCATCCACACATGAAACTAATACACTTCCCAAGATCATAAAAGAGAAGTCTTGATTAAACACCACAGTAAGCTTTTACCATGTTGCTGTCACCTTTGTTTTGAGCATTGCATGATACATAGAAATCAAGAAGACCTTGATGCTGAAATGGCTTGTATTGCACAGGGTGCTCATCATCAATTAGCTCCTCTGGT
Organism: Erythroxylum alaternifolium; assembly: GCA_027478495.1. Lineage (NCBI taxonomy): Eukaryota > Viridiplantae > Streptophyta > Magnoliopsida > Malpighiales > Erythroxylaceae > Erythroxylum > Erythroxylum alaternifolium. Next base: position 2,863,519 of record JANIIA010000005.1, on the reverse strand, counting down.
GCCATTATCTCCCCAGTGAGGAATGAAAACATCCCAACAGCATATCTAACTTCTTCTGTGTTCACAATGACTCTGTGGTAGCATGATTTTATTCTGTCATTGCTCCAAGCCTGCACCAACCAAAGGCAACACCAAATGGAATCGACTAAATAAATCGTTGGGTATATGTAATAATTTATAAATCATGTGTTCACACTTGCGAATTGCGATTTTCAATGGCTTTTCACTCCTATCAACCTTCATTTTCAAGGTTAAAGTGAGTGTTAACCTCAATTTCACCACTTAAACCAATCTGCTTCAATTTGAATGTTGTTTTGGCAGCATTCAAGTGAAGTGAATTGGATCAGAGTGTACTAAGCATTATCATTAAAATTTAAAAACTAGTTTTGAAACAAGTAAATTCCCACTCTCACCATGCCTGCATCTCCCACTACTACTACGAAAGAGGTGTGTGAGGAAGGCAGATATGGAATCCACTCTCCATCCTGTGTTCTAATCTCCAAACCCTTGACATGATTTTGGTGAAGAATGGACATAAAGCTTTTGTCCGTATGACCCTTGAAACCAAGGTTTGTATCAGCTTGCGATCTCCGGTACTTCAACAGGCGCAGGAGATAAGTAGTTGAATTGATGTGAGACTCATAGTGTTTCTCTAAACCGTAGCTCTCAAGCAACATCATCACCAACAGCTTCTGCAACTCGGCTACTAGCATAGCATAGGAGTGAACTGTTTCACTGATTCAGAACATTCCAACACAAATTAGATCGATAAAGATCTAAACTTTTTTAATTAAAAAATGCCCAGAAAAAAATAAGTGAGCTCTGATACTAATACATCACCAATTTCATACCAGAAATGATCGTTTCCATCAGGCCACATAAGGGTAGTGAACTTTTGGCATTCTTCTTTGTTGGTTGCATACTCGATTCCCATACCTTCATGGATAGGGAAGGTGGAGATCTTACCCATGTAGCCATGAGCAGGCTTAGGGTTCACGTTCTTCATTTTAATTTCTTGAGGAAGCTTGAACAATTCCTCTAGTAAACCAAGAACTTGATGGTGGAAATCAAGTGAAGGTTTGCTGTAAACTAATTCCAGGCATCCATATTCCTCAAGTCCTTTCCTGACATCATTGCATGTAGAACGCCAGCAACCTGTGCCAGGCTTCAGGTTTTCCTTGGACAGATCTACAACAGGAATTTTGTGAACTGTCTCAGACCCCATATGATAATAATCTTTTCTTTTTTTTTTAATCCTATCCCCTTGCAGAAATTCTGGTTGGTATTGTTTAGAATTTATAGAAGAAATCAGAAGGCAATCAATGGCGGGACTTTGATTGTATCTAGAAAAAATATATGATTTGATGATCAGCTCAATCAAAACATGTTCATGCCTATATTCAAATGATTTAGAAACTATGTGGTCCTCAAGATCTTTTTCGTATTTTCACTTGTCTGTTCTCTTATGTTGCTGATATCACCAATTTATTGCTTATCTTAAGATGAAAAATATTAAAATCGCATATGGTTGTCATTGGACTCGTCCTTCCAACTGCTCCAGCATTATTAATGTACGGTTATGGACCTTCTTTAACTGCTTTATTCTATTGGGTGGATTATCTTAATTTCAAATTTATAATATTCTATTCTATGACTACGTACAATGAAGTGGCCTCCGAGTTTTATAATTGTTCAAGATATAATCACCAGAATCAAGAAAGGGACGCAAAACAAATCTTTTATTTATTTGTTAAAAGGGTGAAAAATATAAAACCCTTTTATACTTCAAAAATCTAAAAAAGACTCTCCGGTGTTTAAAATTATTAAAAGATTTCCTCTAATTTTTAGTTTTATACAAAAATTTATTTCCTTAGATTTTAGTTAAAAATAATGACAAATTGTATGAAATATGAACATCAAACCTTGATTACTAAAGTATTACTAATATAGTAATCTAACTTAATTCTTAAATATAACTCATATCTGTTAGAGTATCTCATATTGACTAAACATAAAAATATTAAATGGTTTATAAGTGGTAAGGGTCAACTATCTAAATGATTAGTTCTAGTCATTTTGACAATGGTTGACCCACCCCTAATTCTTGTTAGTAGACTCTACACTCTACTCATATTAAAAACTCTAATATGGTATCAGAGCAGGTTTGATGCGGATTATTAATTTCCCGGTTGTCCGTCTAGATGTCTAGTCTCTGCAGTGAATGTCCAGTCCTCGTTGCACTTGAAGGGGAGTGTTAGAGTATCTCATATTGACTAAACATTAAAATGTTAAAAGGTTTATAAATAGTAAGGGTCAACTATCCAAATGACTAATTCTAGTCATTTTGACAATGGTTGATCCAATCTCAATTCTTGTTAGTGGACTCTACACTCTGCTCATATTAAAAATTCTAATAATATCAATAAAATTTGAATTAAATTAATAATAAAATATACTTATAATAAGTTATTAGTTTGAGTGAAATTTAATTAGCTCAATTCGAATTTAAGAATTGAGTTGAATTATTATGTAAATAATATTTGATTAGTTAATGTTTTATATCCATATTATGTGTGTTTCATCGTTATTTTTGATCGAAGTATAAGAGAAATAGTTTTTCTGAAAAACTTAAAATTAGAAGTAATTTTCTTGAGAATTAAAAGGTTTTTTATAAATCCACTTGAATTTCAATTTAATTTCTTCCTATCAAAATTAGTGTCAAAGTATGTAATTAGGAGTGGAAGTGACCTATAATACAAGGGCTTAAAGTTAAATATTCCTGTTTTTATAAGAATTTACTTGAATTTTAGATGTGACTGAGTTTACTTGAATTTTAATCTAATTTTTGCCCGCATAAATAGTAACTCTCAGGCTCCAACCATTGGCTTTTGATATGATGTTGCTAAAAGTTCACGAATAGCCGAACACAAATATAAAAATATTGTCCTATTTTATATCGATGACTAAATCATAGGCTTTTGTTTGTTTTAAGAAGATATATTTATGTGATGAAAATCACGTCATTCTCCAATAATCTACACATAGAACCAACAAATGAAGGAAATACATGAAAGACTGAAGATCAGAAGAGAGTGTGTGAGCTAGTGTCCAAAGGATTTTTTCAAAGAGAGAAGAGAGAGAATTCTCGATGCTTCTAAATTTAGAATTTAGCTACAGATGCACTACACATGGAGACAAAGCCTACTTACATGTCTGAAGTGTTTAAACTTAAAACACAGTCGTCTAATACATGTTTGAATCTCTACATGAAGCACAGTCGTATTACATGACCAGAAGGTAAAAATGCAGTTACAACAAATATAAAACGCAGACATATTAGAGGAGAATAAGTGACTCACGTGAGGAATATGACAAGCTTTAGATGATAAAGACCCCAACAGAAGTGGTATCAGAGCAACAAAGACTTCCTGGGACATTTCTTGGACTCTCCAAGCATCAAGATTCATTCAAGAACAGTCAGTAAGTACATTCTTTAAGTTTCTTTACATTACGGCAATCATGGTAGGTAAGGAAGTGAATCTATTCTCTGGTAAAGAAGAATTTACCATCTAGAAACTCTAGATGCAAGCTCTTCTTGAATCTTATGACTGTTATGATGCTAAAGATGATCAATATGACCTAGAGACTGATTCTATAAAGAAGCTTAAGATGCAAAGACTTACACATTGCAAGTTAATGCTTCACTTATCACCAACAATGATAAGAAAAGTGCAGAATTGTAACACTGCACAGAAGCTTTAGGTGAAACTTGATGAATTGTATGCCAAAAAGTGTCTTCCTAACAAGATGACACTTCTTCACAATCTTGCTAACTACAAGATGAACACTTCAGTCTCCTTAGATGATAACCTAGACTACTTCTTTAAGCTAGCTCAAGATCTAGAAGCTACAGATGAGAAAATCTCAGAGGAACATCAAGCTATAGTAATTTTAAAGGCATTACCTTCTAAATTTAATGCATTCAAGAAGGTAATTAAGCATGCTAGTGGAGAATCACTTACTATAAAAAGGGTATTAGATTCTCTAATAGAAGAGATGGTTGAAGTAACTCTTTTTAAAAAAGAGGCTGAAGTGATGTTTGTAGAGAATAAGTATGATAAGAAAACTCATAAGAAAAATAGCAAGAAAGGAAAGTGGCAGAAGGGAAGTGCGAAAGAAAAACACTCTAAGGAAGGTGAAAATGGTAAAAAGAAGAAAAAATGAAAAGGGAAGAAATGCTTTTACTGTGATAAGGAGGGACATTTTTCAAGGGATTGTACGAAAAAGAAGAGGGATAAGGCAGTTGAAAGTGGAATTTTAGGTAATGTTGAAAAACCTGAAGATTCCAGTGAAGATGAAATTTTGGCTGTAACTGAGGATAGTGAGGACCTTAGTAGAGAGTGGATATTTGATTTAGGGTGCACTATGCATGTCATTTCTCATAGGGACTGGTTCACAACATTTGAACCAGTCACTGCCAAGGTTAAAATGGTAGATTCTGGGCAGCAAAGGATAGAGGGCATAGGAAGTGTTTCCATCAACATGTTTGATGGAAAAAGAAGGATCCTCAGCAATGTCAGATTTGTGCCTGGAATAAAGAGAAATTTGATTTCTGAAAGCTTGTTGGATAAGCAAGGGTTTCAGATCAGGTCTAAAGATGGACCCAGAGAAATCCTAAGGGATGGGAGAGTCATCATTAGAGGAGTGGAGAGAGGTGGTCTATATTATGTTATAGGCTCAACTAAAATTAATCAAATTTCAAAAAGTGCAAACCTTGAACCAACCAAGCAATGGCATGCAAGGTTGGGTCATGCAAGCAACAAAAGCCTGTTCCATCTCTCTAAGCAAGGTTTAATCCCTGAAGAAAACCTTCAGAAGTTAGAATTTTGTGAATCTTGTGTGCTATGAAAGCACCACAGGTCAGCTTTTCAAAGGAGAGCTAAGAGAGCCATAGAGATCATGAAATATGCTTATAGTGATCTCTAGGAGCCAGCTCAAGTCCCCACAACAGGAGGGAACCTATACTTTATGTCCATAATTGATGATAGATCTAGAAAGAGTTGGGTATATCTTATGAAGAGAAAGGATGAAGCACTAGAAAATTTCA
>JANIIA010000005.1:2837898-2850604 GCA_027478495.1 Erythroxylum alaternifolium | reverse complement strand
GCAGTGGGTGATACATGTTTTTCCTTGGGAACACAGTGATAAATCTTTGTGAAGAAAGTTCAGTGTCGGTTTATTTGGAGGAGACAAATCTATAGGGAAGTCTTTGCTAATCTCTAGTATTCTGTTATTTAATTTTCTGTTGATTAAACACTTGTGATATTTTTAATTATTATTACTGCGAGTGAGAGTAGTTAGAAAAATCCTCTGACGAGGTTAACACGAGTTGGTCGTGTTATTGGGTGTGAAATTCTTTCACGGGAAGTGAGGTTGAGTGATAGTGTCAAGGTTTGAGCGGCGTCGGCTCAGTAAAGCCTTGAGTAATTCTATTGTACTTTCGTGAAAGTGATTAAGCTAGGTGAGGGCCTCGCAGACGTAGGCAAGGAGTGCCGAACTGTGTTAACAAATCTTGGTGTTGATTTATTTTTTGGTTCTTTTAAATTTTCTGATTTTATTTGTTTGCTATGAACAAATTGGAAAGTTTGCGAAACAACTACCCCCCTTCGGTTTTTCATGTAGATCTGGACAATTTTTGGTATTAACTTCTTTGCCCTTCTGTTCTGATGTGAGGCCAATTTTTTATAAACCAAGTTTGCTTTGGTAATGTTGGCTGCTGATGAAAATTCATCGAAGATTGTCAGGAATTTCTGTTTTGAGCCATTTGAAACAACATTTGTAACAAATTGTAGCAATTTGGCCTTAAGTGACCCTTTATACCAAAAAAGTGACATGTAGGCACGAACTTTCTGCTTCTTTTTATATTTCCCCTTGCTTACTTGATCTTGCTTTTTTGACAAATCTAACTTTACCATTTTGCTCATTATTCAACTTAGAACAGTCACCTTTGTAACTAACATCTTGAAGCTCTCCTTTGATCTTACCAATTTTCAACAATTATTCTAACTTTTCGGTACCTCCATTTAACATCCTTATTTCTTTTTTGGTATTGACCAGCTTCAACCTTGTTTCATAAAGCATATCTATTGTAGATAACAACTTCTTCTCAAGATTGTGATTGATATTCTTCATGATAGAATTTTCCTTCTTTAGTTTCTCATTCTTCTTACACGTTTTCACCCCTTTTGCATACATTAACTCATAAGCTTTGCAAATATCCTCCTTTTTATACTCCGAATCACAGTCATCACTGTCATAATCTAAAATAGAATTTTGGACTGATACATCTGCATTTTCTGAAATTTTGGACCAATTCATCTAAGTTTTTCTCGTTAATATCTTCTCTGGTTGCTGTTAAGTAAGCAACAAAATTTATGTTGTATAAAGTAACTAACGTTGAATGATTACTCATAAATTCCTCTTTACTACCATAGTCAATTTTAGATTCATTCTCACTCCAATTGCTCGTATAAGACTTTCCTTGTCTCTTCTTCAAAGTATTAGCACATTCCACTTGCACATGTCTGAAGCCTTGACATTCACAACATTGAATTTTTTTCACTTTTCTTTCATTCTTTTGAGTTTTAGCTTATTATTTGATGAGCTCCCACCATTATGCTTAAACTCAGGTCTATCTTTCTTCAACTTCTTTAACCACTTGCTGAAATTTCTTGTCAATAAGATCATATCCTCATTCTCATCGAATTCATCATCTAAGTCATTCACGACTTTTCCAACCTCGGCTTGCAGTGCCAATCTTTTATTCTTCTCTCGTTTATCTCTCAACAAATTCATCTCAAAGTTGGTAAGAATCTCAATTACCTTATCTAAAGATGATTCATTTATATCATGGGTTTCTTCAATGGCTGCAATTTTTCGTATGAATCTCAGAGGCATTGGTCTCAATGCCTTCTTGACGAGTTTTAGATTCGAATACTTCTTTCCAAGTTGATGTGCTTGGTTTGCAATGTCACACAATTTCTCATAAAATTCTCCAATAGTTTTACTTTCATCCATCTTCAGTTCTTCAAATCTAACGACCAACATTTGAAGTTTCGAAGCTATTACAAATTTTGATCCCTCATGTATTGTTTGTAGAGTGTCTCATGCTTCTTTCCAGTTCATAGGCTGATATCATACTGAAACATCCATCATCTCCAGCACTAAAAATTGCATTTATTGCTAGAGAGTTTTCAAGTGCTTCATCTTCTTCAGCCCATGTCAATTCAGATGGATCTTTAGGTACCACTTTATTCTTTTTATTAATCATCATTGAATGTGTCCAGCTATTCAAAACCGAATTTTATGTTTTGGTTCCTTATGCCTGAATAAATACTCTCATCTTTGATTTATAATCAGGATAATTTGAATCATTAAACAACGGTAGCCTGGTGATTGACGTCTCTTTTCTTATAGCCATAATTGCAAAACATGGATCTGCACTAACTTGACGTACCAAGCTCTGATTCGGTGAACCTCACTTTGATATCAATTGAAAAAACCAAAGGATGTAGTTTCGCAAAAATTCTGATTCAGCCGTAGTTGCTTTGAACTGTATATGTGGTTGCTTGATATGAAGCAACTGTGTTAACAACTATAAATTTTCTAACATAAATGAAAAGAGAAAAATTAAATGCAAAATAAATAAATCAACACCTGAGATTTGGTAACGTAGTTTGGTACATCTTGCCTACATATGCGGGGCCCTCACCCAGCTTAATCACTTTCACCAAGGAGCAACAATAGATTTATTCAAGGCATTACAGAATTGACTCACTTAACCCTTGACACTATCTCTCATCCTCATAACTCATGAAAGTAAATCACTCCAATAGCATGACCACCTCATTAATCTCAACAAAGGATTTTCACAACAATGTTTGACAATAAAGATAAGAATTAAACAGCTTAAGTTATTTAAACAATAAAGACATAAACAATGACAATATTTGAGGCAGAAAACAACTCCCCTAATAATGCAGCTTCATCAACAAAAGAATGGGAATTTTTCTACCAAGAAATCTGTTGTAACCTTCAATATTGTCACTAAAACATCTCACACACAATAGCAAAAAACTCACCAAACAAACAAATGTTTTATCACCAAAACGTTACAATCAATAGAGCTACAAAACACACAAAAACTACTAGTAGAAAAATCACCAAACAAACAAATGTTTCATCACCGAAACTTTACAATCAATAGAGCTGCAAAACACACAAAAACTGCTGGAGTTTTTTACACACAACCAACAACGAAGACAGTCTGGAAAAATCACATAGTCTAGGGGAAAATGCAGCTACAAAAAGTGGATAGAATTCCCATAAAATCAGCTGCCAAAGATAACCCAAAATATCCAAAAATATAGCAACCAAGTCACAATGTGCTTATCGTTTTTCCACCCAAAAATAGCAACAATATAGCCCCAAAAATTCACACAATAGACAGAGAAAATATAGTTGTCCAATATAAATGAAAATACCGAAAATATCCAACTGCTTTAGATTGATATGATTACTGAAATAGGCTATAAAGAAGAGTCCCAAAATCACCAAAAATCTGTATGTTATCTTAATCAAGATATGGTGATTTTATTCCAATTAAATTATATCTTAACTAGGATTTTATCCCATGTAAACCTTATCTTCAAAGAATCTCATATAAGGTAGAATACTAGTATTAAAGAAATTTCAAGGATGTCCAATTATAAATAATGCTCTAAATAAACTAATTAAGATATCCTAACGTATATCTTGACAATTGATATATATTAATGAAAAAGAAATGGTTTCATAAAATTACACTCACTTCAACGATGTAAAAGATCACGAAAGACCGTAAGACATAGAAGATCATATGACGACATAAGTTATAATAGTAAAACGTAAAAGAACCCATACTTCTTTTATGGTTTCAGTTACTTTAAATTTTATTTTATTGATTTAAAAATTAAAAAATAATATTATAAATTTTTAAAATCTTCTACTAGTTATTTATGAAGTTATGTTAAATAAATTATCATATAATTGATTATTGCGCACATAATAGTATTTATATATTTATTATTTAATACACATCAGTCACTTACATAATAAAAAACAGTTCACAGAAATTTAACATAAGATCTGACTTAAAATTTTTAATAATACAGATTTCTTTTTTATTATAACAAATGAAATTATAGGGAAGTCGAAAATAAAATCTCAAATACCGCAATATGCTTCAACGTGATAATCAATGAGGCGAGCTGCATTTATTACAACTTGTTTGAGGTACTCTGGATGATCCAATGGCTTATATCGTAAAGGATGTTTCTCGTCGACTAGTTCATCTGGTGTGCTTATGACTCCATTGTTGAAACCAAAAAGCCCAAGTGAGTATCTGACCCTTTCCCCACTTGTGAATACCCGATGAACACAAGGCTTGATTCTGGCGTTACTCCATACCTAAGAAACAAAGTACTAAAATGTTAGAATCGAGTTACGTTTCAGAGTGTTGAGATGATACGTAGTTTTGATGTGTATAAATGTTCTAAAGTACAAGTTATTGCAAACAATCTCTGCAATTATGAGAATTAGGTGTTTTATTCACAAGTCCATTACATATTAGAATTTCAAACATTCATAGATATCTCTTTATTCAACTTCAAGAGTATGTCAACTTCACTTCAAAAGAACTTGAACCAAATTTAAGATTTTACTCCATCAAACATCACAAGTTTTGCCTTTATTAGGTGCAAAGAATGGTTGTTACATGTCGATGTTGACTTGAAAATTTCAAATTACAACAATTTTTGATTTAAAGTTCAAGTTTGATATAAATTTTAACTAATTTGAATCAAACTGTTATTAAATTTAGAGTTTCTTTATCAATAAAAAAATTTGTAGATGGTAGGATTATTTTGCCGAGTCTAATCTAATTTTTATAAGATTTGGATGAAGAAGACATGGAATCATCATTTCATTCAGTTGAATCTCGCACAATGCAAAATTTGAGGAGGTCTGATAATACGCAACCTTACCCTTATAAAATAGAGAGGCTGTTTTCGAGAAGAAGACATAGAATATGTACCTTAAATGCTTGACCAGCAATGTATAAGAAGGATGTGTGTGAAGGAGGATCATAGTCTACCCAGTCCCTATCCTTTGTTTGCACCTGCAAGCCCTTCACATCACCTTGATGAAGTATGGTCGAGAATGTCTTGTCTGTGTGCATTCCCAGAGCCATATCTTCACTCTTCTGCTCATGCCTTGGTACTTGGACAGTCTCAGGGCATATTCTGTCGACTTTATCTGAGCCTCGTAGTTCTTATCCTCCACTCCATAGTATTGAAACACCATTTTCAACACCATTTGATCTATTTCTTCCATGATCTTGGAGATCTCATTAGCATTTTCACTTGTCAAACAAAGCAAAACAAAGAACTCTTAAAACCATGAATATTGAAGTACTCGGTATATTGAAAGAAAGCAGGAACTTAGTCGCTTACCAAAAAGAAGCGTTTCCATGATCAGGCCACATGAAGTTGGTGAACTTCTCAACATCTTCAAGAATGGTGGGGTTGTCAACGCCAATGCTTTCATGAACAGGGCTAGCAGAGAAATACCCACGAAAGCTCTTGTCGCTCAGGCTCTTCCTTCTGTTCTCGGGAGGGAGATCATAGAGCTTCTCTATCACCTGAAACACTTCTCTGTGAAGTTGCAATGTGGGTTTGCTGAACTGTACCTGAAAACATCCAACCTCTTCAAGTGCATTGCAAACTTGTTTGCTTGTGGTAAACCAAGTGCTCGTTCCAGGCTTCAAATCATGATTGCATAAGTCTATGATGGGAATTTTGGTTTGCTGTGTAGAAGCCATGAATTTTCAGGTAAGGATTCACTTAGTTTTCTTTAATAAGAATTCATTTAGTGTTGCAGACAGGTTAGCTGATATAGTTGACATTTCTTGAGATTCGCGTTTAAAATAATAATAAAATTCATTGATTCCATTGAGTTTTTTATGAAAAATATGTATAAATATTTAGCCAACTGTAATTTTTATTTCAATATATTGGAGCATTCAATAAGAAGGAAGTTCTGTGATTTATTTAAATAATTAACTATAATATATTAATATGCACATGCATCAGTATTAAATTCTGCATTTTGTGTCCATGATGTATGGATTTCTTTGACAATCTTGTTAAGAAAGTGGGCAAGTGGGCTTGAATGAGAGCTTAATAAATAATTATTTATGGTCTATACAAAACGTTTAAGATCATCATCTTTATGATTAAAGTTTGTTTTTATTTTTTTATTAATAGATATTCACTTATAAACTGAAAATGATATTATTAGTCTTTTATTTTTAAATAAAAGTAAATCTCAAACTTTACATCTCTTTTATATACACAAAGAGAGCATATAAAATATTTTTCTCTTTATAATTTTAATTGTGTTTTTTAAAATTAATAGAACTAATGACAGAATTATAATGAAATAAATGAAAGCATTATATTTGAAGTTAGTTATTTTAAGACTATTTTAATCTGCAGATTTATAAGTTTGAGTATATACGAGAGAAGTTGTAATTTACGTCAATTTTGACAATCGTTAATTATATGCCACCACAACATGTGAATGTTAGTAATTTTCTAATAATATTGGACAATAATTAATTATGATTTTTTTGTTTTAATAAATTTATGGTTTAAGTGAATTGAATTTAATTCGGCTAAAGATAATAAGATAGCCCGATAAAAAACCTGGTCTACTGGGTTGAATTCCAACAAAAAATAAGCCCTAATTATTGTAGGTTAAACCTTTATTAGGCCTGTGATAAGAAAGTCTTATATGAATGGTATATATAGAAAATTAAGGTTTTATAGCAACTGTTTAAGCAAATCGTGAACATTTGGATTCTCTGATTTGTCAATATATTTATATATTAAAAAAGTTATAGAAAGACGTTAACGACACTCTAATGATCAACTTTTATAAAGGTCGTTGATCCTAACCGCATAACGAAGGCTGGTGTTACTCCTTATAGTGAAGTGCTAAAAAAATTTTAAAAAATTAAAAATTATTAGGTTTAATTTATATTAGGTTTAAACCTACTAATTGAAAACCTATCTATACTTAACTAAAAATTTGGTTGTTGATTCAAATGGTTATAAATTTGGCAGGATAATTATGTAGTAATGGTAAAGCTATAAATCATAAATTTATTCCAACTAGCCAATGAAAAATCTATCGACTAATGATTAAAAAATGTAATTGGTTCTGTTGATTCTCAAGTTCTTATAAATTTAAATTAATTAATTGTTATTTAATAATCTCTTATTTAAATTCAAATTCTTTGATAGAAAATGCCAATTTCTTTTAATTCTATTTCTATTTTTAAATTTTATTCAATCTTTAACTCATTTATAATGGTCTAATATTGGTTGAACCTTTTAAATCTTAATCTTCTTATTTTACTACCAACAATTCATTTAACAATATTACAATCAATACATAATATATAAAAGATCACAAAAAGACATTAGGCGTAGAAGATTACATGAAGACGTAAGATTATAAGATTAAAAGGTAAAAGAAACCATACTTCTTTTATGGTTTCAGTTATTTTAAAATATATTTTATTGATTTAAAAATTTAAAAATAATATTATAATTTTTTAAAATCATAAATTAGTTATTTATTAAGTTATGTTAAATAAATTATCATATAATTGATTATTGCACAAATAATAGTATTTATATAAATATTGTTTAATACACAACACTCAATAACATATCAATTTATTAAAAAAACTTCACAGAAATTCAACATAAGATATGTCTTTTTTAATAATAAAGATTTCTTTTTTATTATAACAACTGAAATTATAGGAAAGTTGAGAACAAAATAACAACACCAACACCCATTAAAAATCTTAAATACCACAATATGCTTCAACGGGATAATCAATGCGGCGAGCTGCATTTATCACGACTTGTTTGAGGTACTCTGGATGATCCAATGGCTTATATCGTAAAGGATGTTTTTCATCGACTAGTTCATCTGGTGTGCTTATGACTCCATTGTTGAAACCAAAGAGCCCAAGTGCGTATCTGACCTTATCCCCACTTGTGAATACTCGATGAACACAAGGTTTGATTCTGGCGTTACTCCACACCTACAAAACAAAGTACTAAAATTTTAGAAACCAGTTACATTCAATCTTTTTGTCTGATGGGATTTTTATTTTACTTTAAGGTTTCATAGTGTTGATGATGCGTAGTTTTGATGTGTATAAATGTTCTAAATTACAAGTTATAGCAAACAATCTCTGCAATTACAAGAATAAGGTGTTTCAGTCACAATTCCCACTACATATGTGAATTTCAAACATTCATATATGAGATATATATCTCTTTTCTTAAATTTCAAGAGTACGTCAACTCAACTTCAAAAGACCTTAGGCCAAATTTAAGATTTTACTCTGTCAAATATCGCAAGTGTTGCCTTTAATAGTTGCATGTAGAAGTTAAAAGGTTCAAATTAGATCGAACCAAAGTTCGAGTTTGATCTAAGTTCTAACTGATGGACAATTTTGTCCTTTTTTATTATGTTGGACAACTATTAATTATAATTTTCAGTTTTTCAATAACTTATCAGTTAAGATATATAATATGATCTAGATGAATGTAATAAAATGACTCAATAAATGATCTAAATTAATGAGTCGAAGTTCAAGAGGAAAATATATCTCGATCAGTATGGACCGGATCTATATTAAGCTTGTGATGAGATATAGAAGCTATATATATAAAGATTAAGGTTTCTTGCAGTTACTCATGTCATCGTAAGCATCGGATCCTATCACCAGTTAAGAGTGCTTACGTATTAAGAAAACTGTAGAAAGATGTTAACCACGTGTCAGTAAACATTTTTTGTAAAGGTCCCGGGAGAATAAAGTTTGTTTTGGCCACGAAAATTGCTTTGAAAGTTAAAATAGAACCGAAATAAGGTATTTCATATTTCCTTCGTTTTTTACTTTTTTATGAACGATCCGGGACACATAATAAAGTCTATACTACGTGTTACACTAACTAATTCTGAGTTAGATTGCTCCCAAGTTTAAAGTATTTTTATCAATCAAAAAGTGGGTTAAAATGAATTTTATCGGTTATTTTCCGAGTGGTTGGACTGTTTTGCCAAACCAGGATTTTGGTGTAGAAGCCATGGAATGTGTACCTTAAATGCTTGACCAGCAATGTATAAGAAGGATGTGTGTGAAGGAGGATCATAATCTACCCAGTCCCCATCCTTTGTTTGCACCTGCAAGCCCTTCACGTCACCTTGATGGACTATGGTCGAGAATGTCTTATCTGTGTGCATTCTCAGAGCCATATCTTCACTCTTCTGCTCATGTTCTCGGTACTTGGACAGTCTCAGGGCATATTCTGTCGACTTTATCTGAGCCTCGTAGTGCTTATCCTCCACTCCATAGTATTGAAAAACCATTTTCAACACCATTTGATTTATTTCTTCCATGATCTTGGAGATCTCATTAGCATTTTCACTTATCAAACAAAGCAAACAAAGAGCTCTTAAAACCATGAACATTACAGTACTCGGTATATTGAAAGAAACCAGGAACTTAGTCACTTACCAAAAAGAAGCGTTTCCATGATCAGGCCACATGAAGTTGGTGAACTTCTCAATATCTTCGAGAATGGTGGGGTTGTCAACACCAATGCTTTCATGAACAGGGCTAGCTGAGAAATAGCCTCTAAAGCTCTTTTCGCTCGGGCTTTTCCTTCTGGTGTCAGGAGGGAGATCATAGAGCTTCTCTATCACCTGAAACACTTCTCTATGAAGTTGCAATGTGGGTTTGTTGAACTGTACCTGAAAACATCCAAAATCTTCAAGTGCATTGCAAACTTGTTTGCTTGTGGTAAGCCAAGTGCTCGTTCCAGGCTTCAAATCATGATTGCATAAGTCTATAATGGGAATTTTGGTTTGCTGTGTAGAAGCCATGAATTTTCAGGTAAGGATTCACTACTTGCTGTTTCTTTGATAAGAATTCATTTGTTGATGCAGAAGGGGTGGCTGATATAGTTGACATTTCTTGAGATTCGCGAATCGCGTTTCATTCAAAATAGGGTCTTTAAAATAATCATAAAATTCTTTAATTCCAAGGAAAATATATTAATATGCACATGCTACATGAATCAGTATTAAATTCTGCATTTTGTGTGCATGATATAGAGTGGGCTTGAGTGAGAGATTAATAAATAAGCATGTGCATATTAATATATTTTCCCTGGAATTAAAGAATTTTATGATTATTTTAAAGGCCCTATTTTGATGAAACGCGTTTCGCGAATCTCAAGAAATGTCAACTATATCTTTATTTTCTACGATATGATAACGTTTAAGATTGGTTATGCATATCATTATCTTCCATGATTAAGGTTTCTTTTTTTAAAACCCTATTAACTGAATACCTATCTCAACTCAACTCAAAATTTGGTTGTTGATTCTGAAAAATCGTAGGAGGTAGTAATTTTGCAAACTTTCTAATTTTACGTAGTCATCTTTAGCACAAATAAAAACAGAAAAATAAATACGAAATTAAACAGATCAACACCAGAAATTTGGTAACGCAGTTTAACACTCCTTACTTATGTTTGCGAGTCTCTCACCCAGTTTAATTCTTTTACTAACGACAATAGTTTTATACGAGGCTTTACTGAGCTGACACCATTCAACCCTTGACACTATCTCTCGTCCTCACTGCCTGTGAAAGAATTTTACATCCAATAGTCATACGACTGCCTTGTAGCAACCTCAACAGAGAATTTTCTCAACACTCTTTTTAACAAAAGAACAATAAATAAATAACTAAAGTGATTGACTAACTAAGAACAAAAATAGAAAACATACAAAAAACTTCTCGAAAGGTTCAGGTCCCCCTGAAATAATCTAAAAGTTGTCGCAGCAAACTATGGACTGATTTTTGCAAACTCCAACATCAACTCACAACAGTAGAGGAAGACATCACGCATAACTAATTAGGCAACTATGTCTTCGGTAGAAGACGCACACAATGGACAAATCAATTTAATCATGAGCCATGCAGTGAAAACTCAACACAAACCCATGAGCAATTTAGGATGTCGCACCCACAAAGAATTATCAGCTCACGTACCGGAGCTTCACACACTCATAATCAATTAACCAATAAACCCCTGCTGCCCACGTATAGAGATAACACCTGAAGATGTTTTCAACAACACACACATGGACCACACACCTTAGGTTACGTCATGCACCCACCTTCAACTGTTCACTGAATTTTAATCAACACATAGTCACGCCTGAAACTTCTAGCGATATATAAACCCAAACTTCACACACACTTGATATGTCAGACCACCTCTTAAGATAGACGCTTCAATCCAAGGTAGGATTCTTTCACAACTAGAAGATCATCATATAGTTTTTGAATCCAAGTCAAGCAAGGATTATTAGTTAGCTATCATCATCCAATTAATATCTTATAGGTCCAGTTAATAAAGAATGTCAAAACTAATTACTTAGATATAAAAAAATATATCCTAACAATCTCCCCTTTTCTGGTATTGTTTGTCACAAATATGAAACTCCCCCTAAATAACATAATTGGACATATAAGTATCAAATTTACAATTCATAGGACAAATACTCCCCCTTAATTAAACATTAAGTTCCAAAGACATCATCCAAATTTCTACTCCCCTTTAATCAAACATTAAGTTCCAAAGAATATCACAATTATCCAATCATCCAAATTTCTCCCCTATGGAACAAAAAGATGCCAAAAAGCAAGACTAATAGTTACGGAGATACCTTAAAATCTCCTCCTGAATTAAACAGTCACTAAAAACAATCTGATGTCTCCTCCTTAGAATAAAACAATACCCAAAACGAAGAATATCTTTAATGCAATCAATCTCAGTAAATAAAGAAGCATAAAAATCAGTAGTAGGTGTCGCGGAAGAATCATAGGCACGCAATGCAATAACAGAAAGCCAAGATGACAATTTACTACCAGTTAATACATATACTAACATATCATTGCTCACTTTAATTCCATCTTCATAAGATTAATCATATTCATAAACCCCATCATCAAGCATAGCCTCATGTACACATCAATCAACTGAACCTTAGAAAACTCATAAATAAAACTCAAAAGGCCTAAGCGATAACTCCTTTGAACCCTTTTTTAAAACAAATAACATCAAACTATACTTCAAAAATGTAAAGCACACAATCCCTGTGCCCCTCGAAGAAATTCAAACTTGGGCTTATTCCTCGTCAAATTATCTCGGTCATCAACTGTCTGATTGATTTCTTCATTTGAAGTAACTGACTTATCCTTAGTGTGAACAGTTTCTTCAAAAGCAGTACCTATAACTGTGAATCTGGACACTTTCTTGTTTTTTCTTCACTACGTTGTTGTGCTTGTCCTTGATCCTTTCTAACTCAAGAGGATTTCGGTACTAAAGGTTGATTCTGAAATTTATATGAAGGATATAAGGTCCTTTGATTTTGGCTTCTTTGAAACAACATCTACAATAACTTGTAGCATTTTGGCCTTATGTGCCCGATAACTCTGAAAAAATAACATATGAGAACAAATCTTCGATTCTTCCTCGATATTTCTTCTTGGACAGATCTGGGTATATCAATTTTTTCATTATTCACCTTAGAGCACTTTCCTTTTGAAAGCGATCTAGAAGGGGGGTTGAATAGATCGTTTAAATTTTTTCGCAGAGTTCTACACAAAACACGGAAT
>JANIIA010000005.1:2810859-2832128 GCA_027478495.1 Erythroxylum alaternifolium | reverse complement strand
ATTACCATCTTGATAGTTTTTTATAGTAGCTGAGAAATCGCAAGAACATTGAGGTTCACACTTACACCTGGGTAATGGCCTAAGGTTAAAAAACTCATCCCACAGCATCTTAAGATGAGTGTAGTAATCTGAAACTGATAGTGATCCTTGTCCGAAACTATAGATCTCTTCATGCAAATTTGATATTCTTAAAGAATCTGCTTGTGAAAAACGTCCTTCCAAGTCTTTCCATAAATTTACTGCAGAATCAAACCAAATCACACTCTGTGCTATTGAGTCTGTCACAGAGCTCAATAGCCAGGAAAGCACCATAGTATTACACCTTTCCCAATATATAAATAGGGGGTCATATTTGTCAGGCATTAGAATGGTACCATCAATAAATTGGGGCTTGTTTTTGGACAACAAGGCCATCTAGATTGACCTTGCCCATGAATGATAGTTGGTTCCTGTCAAAAGGGTTGAGACTAGGACTAGGGAAGAATTTTCATTGGGATGTAGTAAGTAAGGGCTTGCTGGGTGATCTTCGGGTCTTAACACATTTTGATTTTGGTATTGGTTTGCAGTGATGCTTGCATATGAAGGTCCAGACATGATGAAGAGAAGATGATGGACTAAAAAAACTATGGATATTATGGCAAAAGCAAAAGGAGCCAGAGACGTCGCTCTGATACCATGCTAAAACAAAGAAAGGATGATAAAAAACGTTTGGCTCAGAAACTTTTATTCACGTAGGGGATGCCTTTTATAGGCTGTAATGATGAGTCTGTTACAACAACCTGTAACAGACGAACTACAAGCAAATAATAATAAAAACAGAAATAAAAAATAACAAAGATAATAAGAAAACTAGTGCTTGGGCCAATCTGCTAAGGGCTGGACTTTAAGAAAGAAGTCCACAGTTTATACATGAGCCAGACCAATCAGGGAAGGAAACCGAAGAGTGACCCGGTCCAGTTCAAGATGTCATTAGGTTTCCTTGATAGCGTGAGACGGAGTCTCCTCCTGGGACTCTTTCTTCAACACTAAGGTTAAACACCCGAGGACTCTGGAGGAATTTAGACTCATCTCGTGTTGCAACGTCATTTACAAGGTTATAGCAAAACTATTGGCAAATCGCATGAAAAGGATTATTCCAGATATTGTTAATGTGAATCAAGGAGCTTTTGTTCCGGGTCATCAAATTGGGGATAACATTATAATCTTGCAGGATTTGATGGAGGAGTATGCTTCAGGTAAACCCATTAAAAGCTGCATGACAAAGATAGACCTTTACAAAGCCTATGATATTGTGAACTGGAGTTTTATTAGTACTTTCATGGAAAGCTTAGAGATGCCTTCAACCTTTACGAAATGGATCATGGAATGCATCCCATCTACATCTTTCAGCGTTTTGGTCAACTGTATTCCATCAAGATTGTTTGAGAATTCAAAGGGTATTCAGTAAGGGGATCCTCTATCCCCCTACATTTTCACCTTGATCATGGAAGGCATTTCCAGGCCCTTGAATTCACTTATTATTGCAAATGGCAACTTTTGCTTTCACCATAAATGCTCTGTAATGAAGTTAACCCACCTTATCTTTGCAGATGACCTTATGTTATTTTGTGTCGCTGACACAACATTTCTGAATGTTCTAATGCAATCAATAAAGATCTTCTCAGAATGGGCTGGACAGTAGATTAATATGGAGAAAAGTTGTATATATGTTTCATCAAATGTTCAGAATGCTGGGGAGTTGAGTAGAATTACGGGTTTAGTTATAAACCCCCTTCACTATCTTATCTAGGTGTGACCAACGCTTCTACAAGGCTAAAGTACGCGGATTGCTCACCCATCCTGGAGCGTATAAAATCTAGAATCATATCTTGGCAAAACATGTTTCTATCCTACGTAGGTAGGATAACCCTAATTATTTAGGTACTGTCGAGTCTCCAAAGGCATTGATTAGCACTTGTGGTTCTACCAAAGAAGTTCATAAAGAATATTGATAAGTTATTAAAAGACTTCTTATAGTCGGGAAGAGATGAAACAGCCAGAAACACTAAAGTCATATGGCAGGAAGTAGTATATCTGAAGGAACAAGGAGGAAGAAGTATTCAATCCACTGCCACAATTCAAAAAGTTTTAATCAGCAAAAGGATATGGCGACTATTTGCAGATAAAGAGGCCCTGTAGACCAAATGGGTCAATACTGTTTTTCTTCAAGGTAGAAACTTCTAGCAAGTTATGGTTTTCAGAAAATTCATTGAGATTCTTCAATGAGTTATTGAAGATAAGGCAACATCTATATCCCTGCATCAAACACAGAATTCATAATGGAAGAAATATGTGGTTCTAGTTCGATAATTGGCTACCAATTAGCCCCTTGCTCAATAACTTGATGATAGTAAATTTGAGTAATAAGTTGCAGGCAGATGCTAAAGTTTCTAAACTTTTCCAGGAAAGGGGGTGGAAGGCAGGCTTTTGGGGTTATTCCATTTACGGGAGTTTCTGCCACCAGTTGGGGAAAGTAGAGAAGATGATTCTATATCATGGACCCTTAATACAAGTGGTTCGTTTACAAAAGAGTTTTATCACTGAATTTTAGACAAGATTTACCAGTATTCCCATGGTTCAACTTGGTATGGAAAAAGTCTTTTAACCCCAAAGCATTGGTGATAAAATGGTTAGTCATTAAAAATAGGCTAAGGACAAAAAGTCAATGGTTTAACTCATATGAGACCTGCTGTGTACTATGCCAGAATGCCGTAGAAGACAGAAACCATATGTTCTTCACATGTGATTATTCCAAAGTCATCTGGAGACGTATCCAAGAAATGGTGGATGCCGTGAACGATGACTATAACTAGGATGCTAGTTTGAGAGGGGTCATTAACCACATCAAAACAAGTTCTGTAAATGTCATCCTTATCAAGGTTGGTTTTATATCAACCATTTATATGATCTACAAAGAAAGAAATTACCATATCTACCGAAATATAGCTACAGAAAAGGACCAAGTAGTAAACAAGTTGTTGAACTGGATAAGAGAAATGTTGCTGGCCAGAGGTGTTGACAAGATGTTATCACAGTAGGGAAAAGGACCAAGTAGTAAACAAGTTGTTGAACTGGATAAGAGAAATATTGCTGGCCAGAGGTGTTGACAAGATGTTATCACACTAGCTGAAAATGAGATAGAATATCTGAGAATAGTGGGCAGTTAATAGATAGTGTCGTCTTTTTCTGAATTCTGTAACTTTGTATAGTGGTGAATAGATAGTGACCTCTCCGGATTTGGTGATTAGTGTACTATTGTGTTTTTGTAATAGCTTGGCTATTGTTAATGTTATTAATATTTCATTTTTCAAAAAAAAATATTTTGCAAATTACGGTTTTTAGATAAGTGATTTGATAAACTAGTAATTCAAAATCAAATAAATTCGATTCAAATTAATATTTATAGTTTAATTTGTCTCTACTCTTCCTTAAATGCATAATATGTTAATGGTAAAAGTCAGATAAGATTTTACTAAATAAATTGTTTAAATCTGGTCGTGATCAACATTAAAAAAACAATTAATTGATAAAACAAGAGGTTATGGAAATGCAAATTAAATTCTTGAACTTGATGTTGATTTACATTTCCAATTGTCCACTATGTACTTACTATGTTATTTGTCCCTATGCATTAATATATCAATAATCTTGCACTTAGCCAAGGACCATTTAATTAGTATAATACTGAAATGTGCAATAATTGGTGGTATGATGCTAAAGCATTTATTGTCTTTAATTTAGGGAAAGAAACAAGAGATGTTCCAATAGTATTATTGTTAATTATTAGTATTATTGTAATAAAGATGATAATGAATAAAACAAGCAATATCATGGCATTGTGAATCATACAAGAAACCTATAATTGATGGGTCCAAGTTCTAACTTGAATGTTAACACCATAGCTTGAGGAAAACAAATATTTGGTATATTTCTTAATTTTGATTTATATTTTTGTCATTTAATTATATTTACTAAGTTTTTATATGTTTTAATCTTTTTAAGCTTTTGTTAATTTTTTAAAATTATATGAATTAGATAATATGAAATTCAGATTATAATTTTTAAATTATAATTAAATCGAGTTATATACAATATTTATACACATATGATAGAAAAGTGTTATAGGGAATATGAGTTTTATTTATTTGTCATAGAAATCATTTTGGTTGTGTTTGTAATGAATCATCATCTATAAGAAGATTAAATCACAAAGATTGAAAATGTTCATTATCATGAATTCTTACAGGATCATCTTTTTAAGTGCAGAAATTGGATAGCTAATTGGGATTTTCACACAGTTTAATGTTTAAGCATCTTCATTAGATTACGGAAACTCATCATACCTAAAACATAAATTCTCAATCATCTACCTTACTAAAACCAATTTAACAACAGTAGAACATTGATTTTTAGATGATGCAGGACCACCATTGAAAAGGGTCGCAAGTAATTTGTACAAGGAAGCATAAGAACTTGACAGGATCTCCAATGGCTAATCCTGAAATCCTATAAATGAAACAAAAAAGGAAATGCCTATCTCTTCTGGTAATTGAACAATTTGATGGAGACACCGAAAGTGAGTGCGAAAAGGAGTGTAAACCCAAGAACAACAACTGCAACTACTCCAAGAAAGTCTTGTCTGAAATCGAAGTAGCTTCTTATGAATTGTTGGACTGTTTCACCTGATTCAAGAGGACGAGTTATGTCTGCAAATTGAGATGTAACCAGTCCATTCAGGCTCCAAGCTACAGGGCATAGCCAATAGTACCAACTCCACCAGACAGGCATTTGCTGTTGTTATGCAGCAGCAGGGAATTATCAAAGAGAAAAACCTCCGTTGATCTCAAACACATTTCACTGAAAATTGTGAGTAAAAATGAACTTACTGTCTTGGGGATTATGAATCCGCAGAACAGATTCCACAGGGCATAAAATGAAGAAGCAATAATGGCCGAAACGTGGTAGTTTGGGGATACAGCCACCATCATCATTCCATAGAAGGTGTAGTACAAAAATGTGAAGTACATGAAATACAAGTACCAGAAGAACTTAGCCACAGTCCATTCAAATCCAATCATTGAATAGACTATAACTCCATAAACTACAGCTTGAGCAAAAACATAAGGAATCTCAATCAGTACCTGCAACAAAAGTTGCAATGTTGTTATGAAATGTAAGACAAAGTAGTGTTCCCTTTCGTTTGAGAAAGTAGAAAGTTTTGAGTCTGAGAAAATGATACTTGTCCAAAGGCATATGGCAGTGATGAGTACATTCCAGCAGCTCTTTCTCTATAGAAGATGGTCCTTTCAATGGCAACTACTGGCTGCACAGTGGATGCATTCTTGACCCCTATGAAGAGAACAGCAGAATACATAGATCCCATTGCGTTGAACAGATCCTGTCGCTTTGACCTGCGGATTTTAGTCGAGAGAAGTACCACATTTGACATCAGATCAAGACCATTTCATTCCTGCAAACTTATGCAGAAGCTTTAGCTTTTCTTTTTTTCAGATTGAAGACTCACACTTTGGAGCCAATATCCCAAAACATTGTCCCAAAGATCAAGGCAATGAATGTTGTGAAGTAAAACCTCACTGCAGTGTAAGGTGGATTTCTCCAATACAACAAACGTTGCTTCCATAAGCACGCAGTACATTGGATTAGAAATGGCTGCGAGTACTGAGTTGGAAAATGAAGGTCCTTGGAACCAGGAGCAGGCTTGCTTAAATTCTCAATAAGTTCCTTGTTTCTCCTGAAATACAAGCTAGAGTTAATCTACAAAACTGGTACAAGCTCATACTTTGCCAAGAAACATCAGCTATTTGGCATTTGTACCTGTATAATTCTGAGTTCTTATAAACACTAGCAAAATCTATGCCCAAAGCTGTTTCTTGTGCTGCACTAGTAACTTCAAGCATCCAAGTTGCAGGATTGTAGGCATCTTTAATTTTACTGACTCCTTCAACCCCCTTTGGATTAGAACTATACATAAATTAGCTTCGAAAATGCAATTTGACCTTCCATTTCAACTAAATTTAAAGAATGTACCTCAAAATACTTGATCAATTCACAAGAATTATGGCCTAGTGGTCCAACATATATCTCCTGCCCTCCTCGTTTCATTAGGAATAGCTGTGATACAATTTATATCAGGTACAGTAGATGTAAATCTAGTTATGGATGCACACTGTCCAGATTAGCACATCTCACCTCATCAAATGCTTCGAAAATGTCGATACTCGGCTGATGGATCGTGCAAATCACCGTTCTTCCTGTGTTCACTGTGTTTCTAACTGTCCTCATAACAATTGCAGCAGCTCTAGCATCAAGACCTGAAGTTGGCTCGTCCATGAAAATGATAGATGGGTTTGCCACCAATTCAACTGCAATAGTTAGTCGCTTTCGTTGCTCAGTTGATAAACCGGTTACACCAGGCAAGCCAACTAATGCGTGCCTCAACGAAGTCAGTTCTACAAGCTCCATGACTTCCTCAATAAACATCTGAACAGAATTATTAGCACAAGAGAACTAAATGAGCTGTGTGTTAGTTATAATGGTCTGTCAGGACACTACTCTGCAAGCAGATAATGCTTAGATGAGCTGATCAAACTTTTCTTGTATAATGCTAGTCTCATCAAAAGCACTAGCTGTAGAGTGGTGCAAATCTGTATGGCTTGTATTTAACTCAACTCCTTAACGAGACTGAAAGACTTAGTGTACCTTTCTCGTTCCATTATCCACATCACCGGGCAGACGAAGCCAAGCCGAAAATACCAAGGACTCGTACACCGTAACATGCGGAGAGTGAATGTCGTTTTGCTCACAATAGCCAGAGATTCTGGCAAATGTTTCTTGCTTCTTTGGGTACCCTGAGATCTTAATGTTCCCTTCAATACATCCAGCAGTTTTTCTACCTGCCAGCACATCCATCAGAGTTGTTTTCCCAGCACCACTAACACCCATTAAAGCTGTGAGGATACCAGGCCTGAAAGCGCCACTTACTCCTTTCAGGAGTACCAATTTGTCTTCACCGACACCCCGGGCTTTCATCTCCTACAACTCAAAAAGCGCTGCATTTGTAGGTTTTAACTGCTAGTTACATTGAAACAAGGTAATGGAACATCCTGGGAACGAACTTACCTGTGGCATGGCAACTGAGTATACAATTTCATCAAATGTTATGGAATATGGTACGAATGGAAGAACCATTCCATTGCTGTTACTTGCTCCATCTCTAATCTCTGCATGTTGGATTAAAATGTGATCGTTATGCATCGTCAGAAGACAGAAAATTGTAGTATCAAAAGCAAAACCATTAGAATTTCAAATGAGCTTTGTCACCTATGGTTGATTGTAAAGCTGTACCACCACCTGCTTCTTCAGTTCCACCACATGCTTCGTCGCTGTGGGAATCTTCTGGTAAAACAGCCTGAGTCTTGTCAAATGCTGCAAGAGATTATCCACATTACTTCTTAGCACAATTTTGTATGTCACAAAGCATACGATTGCAGGGGCTTACGCTTGAGAAAGCTCAGAGCCAAAACATATATGAAGTTGAACAAAAGTGTGTATCCAAGCAATGCACCTACTCCTATCCAGTACCAGTATCCTTCAGTGAAGAAGCCACGAGATTTTAATACTTCAACTCCTAATGGTTCCCTTGAATTTGGAAGAACCTAAGATGATAAAGAATTGAACATTCACTGACATAGTAAGAGGAAGATACACAAGAATAAGAAGTTAAAATTATGTTGTTACATGACTCCAACTATGGCCAAGGAACTCATTAACCACAACTGCATTCTGACCATACATCAACGGAGATATCCAGTAGCCCCAGATCCACCATTTCTTCATATCATCTGTAAAATTGAACAAACAGTACAAATTGATTGACAGATTAGTGTCTCAAGTCGATGGAACTCAATCCGTTAGTACCTCGTGACAGGACAAAGCCTCCCAATGCGAAAAGCAACAGAATTACAAATGATCCAAACACGTTAGCGACAATCATATTCCTTCCCAATGAAGCAATGGCTCGAAACAATCCTGAAGCCATCTGGTTCAGAACTACCAGCACAAGGTATAGCCTAAACAACCTGCAGAAGATTTAATATCAGTCGGCAGCATTTCCGTTTACACTTGTGTACAAAGATGAAGATCCCAGGACTCCGTAACTTTCTTTCACTTTTACCTTCCAACGTATGGATCAAATCCAATGACATAGTAGGTCGTGAACACCAAAATAGCAACCTCTACGAATGTGATAGGGATTTTAAGAATCCAGGTTGGAAGAGCATATGCCCATGCAGGAAAGAATAACAGGTCTCTTTGCTTGTAAAACACAGGAAGCTGTGCAATTGTCATGGACATCTCAGCCATACCATTAAACATGACAGTGATCACAATGAAGAAAAGAGCACCAACGTAAATGCCTCCATTAATCACCGAATCTCGGTGCATCTCAGTCCGTAGGAAGAGCGTCATGATTATCAGAGACATTACTACCAGCTGAAAAATGTAACTATAGTTATAAGCTACTGCTTTAATGTAATGAAATGCCACATGGAGTGTACATTGGGGAAGCGGGGGGGCGGGGGTGGGGCGCGGTGAGTCATACTTGCACAAACTTGAAGATGTAGACGAAAGAGTTCCTCTTCATGAGTAAGAACTCTCTTGAGAAGCACACTTGAATTAACTCTTTCTTGCTAATACCATATTTCTGAACTGACAAAGCAGCTGGGTGGCTGTTAGCCTTTTCAAATGGATTTGCAAGTTCTGCTCTGAGTCCCTTCCCCAAATGAAATGCTTGGAATGCCTCAGCGAACTCCTTCACTGTAACAAATCTGTAAGGCTCATCTCTACGCAGCCAATATTGTTCCTGGTCTTTCCTTGATGTAACCTGCAAGGATCTCAATAGTCATACATGGAGATTGATTCTAAGAGTTCCAACTACATAAAAGACATAAGCTTTTACTTTATGCTTGTGAAACAGGCAGTTCAAAGCTTACTTCTTGCAAGAAATCAGCAACTCCTTTTCTTTCTGGACACCTGAAGCCCATCTCTCCAAAAAACTGTAGAACTTGCTCACGAGGACCCTGGTATACTACATGCCCTTCTGAGAGCAGAATTATGTCATCAAATAGCTCATAAGTTTCTGGTGGTGGCTGGAGTAGGGAGATTAGTGCAGTTCCCTTAAGAATGTGAACTGATTCTCTTAGTGATTTAACAATCTGGTAGGTTGTGGAGCTGTCCAAACCAGTAGATATCTCGTCCATAAACAGTGCCTTCGCAGGTCCAACCAGCATCTCACCTACACTGATATTGTTGTACATTAGGAATTCAACGTTTCTTTGGCATTACAAACATCTGGTTTACCTGTTGTGACACGTTTCTTTTGTCCTCCAGAAATTCCCCTGACCTTTTCATTCCCTACCATTGTATCAGCACAGATATCAAGCCCCAAAATCTGCAGAAATGGAATAGCAAAGAGATTAAAACAGTGAAGCAGAATTATCTTCATTCACTCCCTATTGATTTTACCTTCAGAATATATTCAGTGACCACATTACTCTTCTGTCCTTTTGCTGCTGCTGCCTGTTGCCGCAGAAATGACAAAAGAAAAATATGTCAACTACCATTGATGAAACTTGATCTGGAAATGAATAATGTATTGAAACTGAAAGTCGAATTCAAGTTCATGACTTCAATATTCTTCATTCCATATACTCCATTCCAATGTCTTGCATTATACTGTACCATTATACTGTTTCTGTAGTCTTATTCACCTTCATGAAGACATCAAGATCAGGGTCAGGCTGGATATTGCATGCTTTCTCTCTTCTTGATAATTCTGCCAACATATCTGCAAATTCCAAGATATGATGAAAGTTAGTTTGGATGAACATAAGCTTAAGTTTTTAAGGTCGTAGGCCGTTAAACTTGCCATAACGGTTTCCAGTTCCTTGACATCTTTCAGAAAAAGCCAAGGTTTCCCTTACAGTCATTTCTCCTAAATGGAGATCATGTTGGCTGATATAAGCAGCATTTCTTTGGGGCACAAATTCATTCATCTCATGACCATTATATGTCACTTTTCCTGAGAACTGCCAGATATATCTATGTTACTCGAATAACAGGAGTAGAGTAAAAGGTAAATATCAATATCAAAAAGATGGATGGCACTTTATATCAACCTTCAGGGTAGGATCAAGTTTCCCAGCTAAAGCCAAGAACAGTGAAGTCTTCCCTGAACTTGGAGGACCTAAAAGCAATGTCATTCTGTCACAAACAGAAAAAATGCAAAAGCAGAATGAGAAACTCGATCTGATGCTGGAAATTTAGTTCCAATAAACTCAAAATTCAACTACCGATCATCCCACCTTGAAGGCTTGATGATACCACTAACATCTTTAAGGATGTTGAGGCGTTTCTTTTTGCTTGAAAGAATATGGAGGCCAATCAGGAGACTCTTCCAGGATGAAATAAACGACGTACAAAAGTTAAATACATAAATAAGCTAACACCAGGTGTAGAACAAACACTTTGAGTGACCAATCTCTCAGATTGTGTTACCTCTATAATACTAACAGAGAAGTTGAAAAAAGATGGCAATGCTCTGCTACCTACATGAACTTCTGCTTCTACATTTAGATGCTCAAATCTGACTTCTATTGTAGGAATGTTAATTTCAACTCTGCAAAATATAAATGAAAAAGTCAACCACATCTAAATCTTCAAAGTTCAGAAGAGAGCTGATCTGGTTTGTTTCCAAGGTTTTAAATTGCAGTGCTGAACATTTACCACAATTTGCTGCAATTGCAGCTCATATCAGCAGCAATAGCCCATAAAACCACAGTATAACCCGACAACTCTAAACTTAAAAACTTTGATAAGCTCATCCATTGGAATCACTTCAACAGAAAAAAAAAAAACCAAAAAACTATATTCTGATCCTTACCTGTCGATACGTTGCTGGAGTTTCGATAAGAACTTGGCATTATCCTCTTCAGCTTCTTTAACCAACCTATCAAGTAAAACCTTCCTCTCTTCCAACCCAAGCTTTTGCACATCTATTTCATTTGCTTCACCTTTTGATGTAGTTAGTATGCCTCTTCTCAAACGATCATAAGTAGGCAACTTCTCCATTGCAGCCCATTTAAGAGCTTCTTCATCGCCATCGCCATCGTCATCGTCACGTCGAGTAGAATGAGAGAAAACATTTGCATCACCATATCTCCAAGCTGAGGATCTGCCATTGTGTAAACTGTTATCTGTTCTATAAAGATCAACAGCCTCCATTGCTCTATAAAACTCAGTACATCACTTCAAGAACTTCTAGAACGTATCAAGAAGTTGAATATTCTTAGTTCAAGAGCTGTAGAGATTGAGCAATGTATATTGTCTGATGGAGTTAAACAGGAATGGTAGTGCATTTGTTTAGCAGTTGCATGGTAAGTTTGCTGTGCTTTCCATTTTTTGTTTCTTGAGAGGAAAACAAAAGTTCAAAGGACGACATGGCATTAAAGATGGATGTGCTTGGTTTTCGCTCTTTCTTGCATTTCGAGTTTGACCAAGAAAACAGAAAGAATCAACGAGGATGTTGGCCTAATTAACTGTATTAACGGTCGAAGTGGTCAACTTCTTCTCTTTTGGAGAATTGGATTAAGAAAAAGGAAAGAAAAGAGAATATAGACCAAGAAAAGAAGTACAAGAATGATGAAAAATCGGAATAATCCCCTAAATTTTAGACATTTTTTCTGTTACAATGCATATTTATTAATTATGAAAAATTAAGGAAGGACTTTACCTTATAATTAAAAGAAATATTTAATTAAATTAATACCTTGAAAAAATCATTAAAAATTAGATATTACTAAAATAAATATGATATATCTGATTAAAAATAAAAAATAATTAGAAATTAGAAAACATAATCACCTTTTTCAAGTTTTATCACTATATTTTTTGATAGCCTGATTTCTTCTCCTCTCTCACTTCGTCTATGTTCTTCCAAATCCCATAAACAGTAATGGAGCTAAAATCCATGTTGAGTTTGCGTATTAAATGAAAGAAAGTTAGAAACTTTGAGTACCCTTCAAAGGTACTCAGAGTTTCAGGGTTGTGATGCAGAGAGATGGAAGTTACAGAAGATACAAAGATGGGTCTTTGAAGGTTTGGAAGAATGGTCAGCCGTCGCAGAAGACTCATTTGAGGGAATTTGAAGGGATGTAACTGAAAGTTTAAATTCAGTTTCTTATTAATGGTTGGTTATAAATCATAAAAGCCATTATGGGTTATGAATTTCTTGTACTCAAGCTTCCAATCAATGCACAAACTGTGAGAGTTGAAGCGAACATTGAAGAGCTAATAGTCATGGAACTTTATACTTAGTTTTCAACCCTTACTATAAGGGTTCCCTTGCTCTAGCTGACAAGAGGTTATATACATATACTTGGCAAGTTCATGGCACAAACTGCCTCTAACTATCAACCCTCCATGAACAGCTTTTAGTAGAATCATAACCAAGAAAGTCCTATCTTTTCTGAAAATTCAGCACTTTGATGGAGACTGCGAAAATGGCAGCAAAAAGGACCGCAAATCCAAGAACAACTACCGCAACTACACCGAGAAGTTCGTGCTTAAAATTGAAATAACTTCTCACAAATTGTTCTACTGTTTCACCAGTTTCAAGTGTGTCCTTTATGTCTCCAAACTGAGATGCAACCAATCCATTCAGGGTCCAAGCTAAAGGACAGATCCAGTAGTACCATTTCCACCAGACAGGAATATTCTGTTGTACCAAATACAAAGTTGCATGAGATGTGCTAGCAACTTTACCTTGAATAACAATAACTATTAACATTTACTTACAGGCTCTGGGATAGGGAAGCCTGAGAAGAGGTTAAACATTCCATAGAATGCAGCAGAAATAATGGAGGCAACATGGTAGTTTGGTGAAATAGCCACAGCCATCATGCCATAGAAAGTGAAGTACAGGAATGTGAGGTACATGAAATACCAGTACCAAAAGAATTTAGCTGCTGTCCATTGGAATCCAATCATTGAATAAACTAGAACACCGTATACTGCCGCTTGAACAAAGATGTAAGGTAATTCGATCAGTACCTACCAGAAAGACAGGAAGTTTGTTATTGAATCCTGGAAGTAAACTGCAGAAATCTTTAGCGTGTGAGAAGAAATAGTTACTTGTCCAATGGCATATGGCAAGGCCGAGTACATCCCAGCAGCTCTTTCTCTGTAAAAGACTGTTCTCTCAACAGCAACCACAGGCTGCACAGACATTGAATTAAGGATACCAAGGAAAAGAATTGCAGTGTACATGGACCCCATAGCATTGAAAAGATCCTGTCTTTTGGTCCTACAATTTGGTCATGAAATTAAAAATGGCATCATCAAAAAGTCGGTGAATGTAATCAGTTGTTCAATGCCTCATTTCTTGAGTTAAATACTCACACTTTGGAGCCAAGATCCCAAAACACGGTCCCAAAGAGGAAACCTATGGATGCTGTGGACAAAAATCTAACTGCAGTATATGGCGGATTTCTCCAATACGACAAATGTTGTTTCCATAAACATGCCAAACATTGGATGAGAAACGGCTGCGAGTATTGATCTGGGAAGTCAAGTTCTTTGGAACCAGGAGCTGGCTCGCTTAAATTCTCAATAAGTTCCCAGTTTCTCCTGAATCACACACCACAAGAAAATCACATAAATAGGGTGCTTTATACACCTGATTTAACCAAAGAATTGAAGAGTTTTGTTCTGTGACTTATGTCTTGGTAAAACTACCTGTAGAGATCAGAATTTTTGTATATATCAGCAAAATCAATCCGCAGAGCGGCTTCCTGTGCTTCACTGGTAACTTCGAGCATCCAAGTCGCTGGATTATAGCCATCTTTAATTCTGCTCACTCCTTCAATGCTCTTAATTTCCAGATACAAACTTATTAGCAAGATAAAGTAATAATCTTTAGTACTTTCTCGATGCAGACGTATATAAAGCACACCTCAAAGTACTGAATTAAGTGGCATGAATGATGACCTAATGGCCCAACATATATCTCCTGGCCTCCTCTCTTCAGTAGGAATAGCTGCAATTCCATGTACAAAGTGTCAAAACGAAACATTCAACTGCAGTTGTTCTGAACCAAGCATAATAAAGATTTAGTGTGTATAACCTCATCAAACGTTTCAAATATGTCAATGCTAGGCTGATGGATGGTGCAGACGACTGTTCGTCCTGTGTCCACCGTGTTCCGAACCGTTCTCATTACGATTGCAGCAGCTCTAGCGTCTAGCCCTGAAGTTGGCTCATCCATAAAAATAATTGATGGGTTTGCCACTAGCTCAACAGCAACTGTGAGTCTCTTGCGCTGCTCTATGGACAAACCATTTACACCAGGTAAACCAACTAATGATTGCCTCAGGGAATCCAGTTCAACCATTTCCATGACTTCGTCAATGAACATCTGCACACAATTGCTGGATCTGAAACTTCTGATATTTATGTTACTACTAATGGCTTCTGTAAAACTTGGAGTGATGGATGCCACTTTTATCGGTTGAGATGTATTAATGAAAAGGAAACATTGAAACAGCGGACTGATATTTTACCTTTCTGGTTTCGACATCCACTTCACGAGGTAGACGAAGCCAAGCTGAATACAATAAGGACTCATAAACAGAAACCTGTGGAGAGTGGATGTCATTTTGCTCGCAATATCCTGAAATTCTAGCAAATGTTTCTTGCTTCTTCGGATATCCTGATACCATAATGCTGCCTTCAATATATCCACCAGTTTTCCTTCCAGCCAACACATCCATCAGGGTAGTTTTACCAGCACCACTAACACCCATGAGAGCTGTGAGAACACCAGGTCTAAAAGCACCACTCACCCCCCTCAAAAGTACCAACCGATCTTCTTGGACACCCTGGTTTGTCATCCCCTACAGAATTTCCAACTGAAAACTGAGTTTCTCATATTGGAAAAGAGCAGTACCTTCTCTCAGAAAACTCTCCCTTACCTGTGGCATGTTGACAGAGTACATAATCTCATTGAAGATGATTGAATGTGGCTCAAATGGAAGAACCATTCCCTTTCTCTTCTTAGGTGAAGATCCAATTGACTTGCTTCTCAAAACATCACTTCCATTGTCTGTGTCAGATTGAAATTGGTACTTAGAACACACAGAAATCAAGACAATACGTAAAAACAATGTACATGAGTTTGTCACCAAGCTGCAGACCTGATCTGCTTCCTCCATCCACTAAAGGACTAGCTCCTCCAGGTTTCGCGCTTTGGGGTTCTGCTATAACAGCCTCAGGCTTTTCGAATGCTGCAGAACATTATATACATCAAAACATTGATCTTTTTCCACTTCATCAACCAAACAAATGAGGAGGAAAGGTATATTTACGGTCCAGGAAGCTGAGAGCCCAAGTGTATAAAAGGTTGAATACTATTACATAACCAAGCAATGCGGCTGTTCCTATCCAATACCAATATCCTTCAGTGAAGAACCCTCGAGACTTCAAAACTTCCACTCCTAAAGATTCCTTCGAGTTTGGAAGGACCTTGGATATCAGAAACAAGAAAAAGATCAGCAGAAAAAGAATAACACATACAAAGAAACGTAGAACTACGGACTTCCAGTATTTACATGACTCCAACTATGTCCAAGAAACTCGTTTATCACAACTGCATTCTGTCCATACATCACTGGAGAAATCCAGTAGCCCCAGATCCACCATGTCTTTATGTTATCTTTAGCATGAAACAGAAGACAGAACAAAAAAGAGGCATTTTAATGTTTATATATCGCGTGAGATTAGTATCATAGCTAAAACTTATATTCTAGTCATACCTCGTGATAGGACAAAGCCACCTAAAGTGAAGTATACGAGCAGTAATAATGCGCCAAAATTGTTAGCAACAACCATGTTCCTACCAAATGCAGCAATGGCTCGGAATAATGCAGAAGCCATCTGGTTCAGAGCTAACAGCACAAGGTAAAGCTTAAACAACCTGCAGAAATCGTATGATCTTCATATATCAACTGCATTACCTCCTACGTTACTTCTTTAAGACATATTGATTCCATTTTTTTACCTTACAACATTTGGATCAAATCCAATGACCCAGTAAGTGGTAAATACCAGAATTGCAACCTCTATCAACGTGATAGGAATTTGAAGGATCCAGGTGGGAAGAGCATAGGCCCATGCAGGGAACAATGAGAGGTCTCTTTGCTTGAAAAATACAGGAAGATTTGCAATTGTCATGGAAATCTCTGCCAGACCATTGAACATGACAGTAGTCACAATGAAACACAGAGCACCAACGTAAATGCCTCCACTGACAACTGAATCTCGGCTCATTTCGCTCCGTAGGAAGAGTGTCATTGTGATCACTGACATCACTACCAGCTGAATATCACAAATACAAGTAACGTTTTAAGTCTGAGACCATATGAAAATACTGAACAAGACAACAGTTTGGTTAAAAATTGAGACCCACTTCCATGCACATGAAGATATACACAAAAGAGTTCCTCTTCATGAGTAGGAATTGTCTTGAGAAGCAGGCTTTAAGTAGCTCTTTCTTATTAACACCATATCTTTTAACCGTCAAAGCAGCTGGATGGCTCTTGGCCTTATCAAATGGAGTGGCAAGCTCTTCTGTGAGTCCCTTTCCAATATGGAATGATTGGAATGCCTCAGCAAATTCCTTGACTGTGACAAACCTGTAAGCCGCATTTCTACATGCCCAATATTGCCCTTGATCTTTTCTTGAGGTCACCTGCAATGATATGATAATCTTTAGTAAACAATTTAAAGAATTCACTATTTGTTGTGAGACCATCTTTCAGTTCATGCAAATGAAACAACAGAAGTCCAAGCATTTTGAATGTGCTAACTTCTTGCAGAAAATCAGCCACGCCTTTTCTTTCAGGACATTTGAAGCCCATTTGTTCAAAAAACTCGAGCACATGTTCACTTGGTCCTTGATACACTATCTGGCCATCTGAGAGCAGAATTAGATCATCAAAGAGCTCATAAGTCTCTGGAGCTGGCTGAAGTAGAGAGATGACAGCAGTTTCCTTCATAATATGAACATAATGCTTGAGATAGTTGACAATTTGGTAAGTGGTGGAGCTGTCCAAGCCAGTAGATATCTCATCCATAAACAATGCCAGCGCTGGTCCAACCAGCATCTCACCTACAATAATGGCAGATTCTTTCACTCACCTCATTCAAGTACCAGTGGAGGACCAATAAAGTTAGTTTACCTGTTGTAACACGCTTCCTTTGTCCTCCTGAAATCCCCCTAAGCATTCCATCCCCTACCATTGTATCTGCACAGGTATCTAGCCCCAGAACCTGAAATTTAAGAATTGAAAAGCAACAACCAGTACGGGGCAGGTTCTGATTAGTACGCACAGTTCTTGATAATTGTAACAAGTATTTAAGCAACTTCCATTGAAAATCACCTTGATGATATAATCTGTGATCACGTTGGCCTCCTGCCCTTCTATTGCTACTGCCTGTAACAGTAAACATGACAGACAATATCAATCACAATCTGCAACTCTTTTGGCAGTGGAATCTCTGAAGTAATTCTACTTGAACATTAAAGACAAATTGCAGTCATGACGAGAACGATTAACACAAAGTATGAAACCGGTCCTGTTCATAATAATTAACCACCCCCTCATCAACAAGGTGTAGAATTTCTTTCCAGGAAGAGAACGTTTTCTTTACCTTCATGAAGACATCGATATCAGGATCAGGTTTAATGTTTGCATCTTTCTCTCTTCTGGATAACTCTGCCAACATGTCTGTAAATAGCCAGAGAAGTTAATCAGATTAAGCTGATCCAAGTTACAGTTTCAGGAAATTCTTAGCAATTACCATAGCGGCTTCCAATTCCTAGGCATCTTGCAGAAAATTTCAAGGTTTCTCTTACAGTCATTTCCCCTATATGGACATCATGTTGACTGATATATGCAGCAGTTCTTTGGGGTACAAATTCATTCATTTGATGACCGTTATATGTCACCTTCCCTGAAAACTGCAAGACAGACTTTTGAACTTCTGAAACAATTAATAGAACCAAAAAGTGGAGCAAATTTCTTTCATTATCACCTTTAAAGAGGAATCAAGTTTTCCTGCCAAAGCTAACAAAAGTGTCGTCTTCCCAGAACATGGAGGACCTAGGAGCAATGTCATTCTGTTTCATGTTCAAGACATTTAATGTGAGATCCCGCATGGGAGGTCAATATCACAATCCATATGGAAATAAAAAGAGTACTAATCAACTTCTTAAGTAGCTATTTTCTTGTTTATGGTTATCTTAATCTCTGGGTCAGGACTTGTAAACAATCAGGATTTTGGATTCTGAAGATCTCACCTTGATGGTTTGATGATACCACTAACATCCTTGAGGATGCTCAGGTGCTTCTTTCTACTTGAAAGAACATGAAGATAGTTCAGGAAACCCTTGCAAATGAAACAACAAATCCTCACAATAAGCCAAGAAGCTAAACATTAATTAGTCTGTGGTTGCAGGTCATTACCTCTAGCATATTGACAGAGAAGTTAAACAAGGTAGGCAAAGCTCTGCTTCCTACATAAGCTTCTGCTTCAACATTCACATGCTCAAATCTGACTTCAATTGTAGGGATAACAATTCCAACCCTGTAAAACCACGAAAAGGGTACTTCATTTACAGAAAGAAATATCAATGTTCAGCATTAAAACAGAAAATTTCAAGGAAACATTCTCTGGGTATATACAAACATGGTTAGAGTTAACCTGTCAATACGCCTTTTAAGCTTCAACAAGATCTTCTCGTGATCCTCGTCAGCTTCTTTCACCAATCTCCCCAACAAAATGTTCCTTTCTTGCGATCCAAGCTTTTCGATATCGACCTCATTGGCTTCACCACTCGAAGTAGTCAATATACCTTTCCTCAAACGATCATAGGTAGGCAGTTTTTCAAGTGCAGCCCATTTCAGAGCTTCTTCATCATCATCATCATCTTGCTGTCTAAAAGAATTTGAAAACACATCAGCATCACGGTTCCTCCTCCATATAGAAGAGCTGCCTCTACCTGAACTACCACTTTCCCTACAAAGAACACGACTTTCCATTTGATACTCAATAGAACTACTACTTCCAAACAATATCGGAGAAATTGGTTTCTCTACAGAGAGAAATGCATGCAGTCTGTGTTCAACAATGGAAAGAAAGATTAGTAATAGTCATTTTAAGTATAGAAATGAGTTGCATGTACATGTGTGTATATATATACATATGAGTGACTAAATTATTAAATAAATAAATTTTTATTTTATAAAATAATATTTTTGTTATTATTACGTTAATAATTATTGATATTCATTAATTATCTCTTTTTCATGTATAAATTAGAAGATCCAACAAAATGAATTTTTTATCTTTTAAGGGTTTTTTAATATTTTTAAATAATCTCACATTTATATTATAAATTTTCTTTATTTGTTAATTAAGAACTAATATAATTAATTAGCATAATATCCATGATAATGTCCTTAATATTTTCTAACTTGATTTCCTAATCTATCTCTTTTTCTAAAATAGGTATTAATATGCAAGTAATTAAATAAAGATATGTGAACAGCCTCTCTACTAGTTAGAAGTAAGATTGCGTACTACTAAATCTTCCAAGCCTATGTGTTAGCAAAATTAATTACGTATTTAAAATGAGTTTTAGAATTATTTCCACACATTTTTTCATTATTCACATCTTAGGTATTTTCCTAAATAATGCTTTTTTAGTATTTGAAATTTTTAATAAGTGTTTAAATTTTTCATCATTTTCAAAAATAAAGGGATTGAAAGTATTATATTTTTTTCTATTTTTTATTTTTAAATTCTATCTATGTATATCTTCATTTAAAAATTATTATAATTTCAAATACAAGAAAATAAATGCAAGTATTTGATGGAGACTTCGTATTTGTTTTTTTTAAATATCATCTTTAAATTTTAAACTAAAAATAATTATATATTTGTAAAACAATTTACTTTAAAAATATGAAAAACAGCAATTTTATATATGGAATGGTAGCGTTAGGCAAAGATGGAAGCTTTAGAGCGACTAGTGTTTGGCAGTTTCGTGTATGGAATAAATTCATTTAATGAGAGATGGATGACTTTTTTTTTTTTTTTTGCAATAAAGAAAAGTAAAAAAAAGAGGTGCAAACAGGGGCTAAAGTCAAAATTAGGGATCCTTGTATGATTCCCTTCGATCTCTCAGACAAGCATAGTGAGTCTCTCCTACTCTAGTTGCAGACGGCGCAAAAATCTCCGCATCAGAGAGATTGATGACTTTTAACTACTAGATAGTAAACCTATGATGATCTCCGCATCAGAGAGATTGATGACTTCTAACTACGAGATAGTAAACCTATGATGTGAAAAGAATCCTTTTATATATATATATATAGAATCACTGATAAAACCTATGTGGCATCTCCGTGGAATCGCAAATAGGCAGCGGCAATGGCAACGGAGCTTGAAGAATTAGTGGGCTTCCTTTCTTCTCCCTCGCCGCCGGTGAGTTTTGTTAATGTCACAAGTTTTTGCTCTGCACACAGTAAAACTTTGGGTTGGCAGTTCCTAACTTTCATCTTTTCTACTTTGTTCGTCGGAAAAAGTATCGAAGTTCCGCTTTTTTTGTCAACTTTTTATGATGCCCGTCTATTTGTTTTTATATCCCTCAGAGTCTAGAGCTCGTTTCTAGCTTTTGCTGCTCTCGTATTGTATGATAGCAATAGTTTGTACGTTACAATTATAATGACGCACACTAATAGCAATATTCAGAATGAGAATTGAATCGTAGAGAAGAAGCAGATTCAGTAGAGGGAGGAAACGTTATTTTTCGTAGACAGCTAATTGTTTACGGCGAACAGATATATTTATTTTCTAAAATCTTCTTGCACGTTTGTGTAACTTTTTTTAAGCTTTTTATCTTTTGATTTATACCTTATTTTTATTTTTATAACTTGCATTATTTGTATATTGTCTCATATGCATGTGGATTTATCAAAAATAACCTCTCTATTATGTAAGAGTAAGGCTGCATATTACCGGACCTCCTCAAACTTTACTTCAATACGAGATTTCGAACTAAGTGATGATGAAAATAATGATAATGATAAAAG
>JANIIA010000005.1:2772400-2792623 GCA_027478495.1 Erythroxylum alaternifolium | reverse complement strand
AGAATTGTGTGGAATCTTCTAGATGACCGTGGGGTCCACTGTTGAACATAGCCTCTTTGATGGGGTGAACTTTCACTACGTGACACCTAGCATCTGAGTAGGCGTATCAAATTCTCCCTTATTGTGTTCTAACTATGTGTTTACTCTGTTCTAATTCTATTCTATTCAATTTTATCTATATATTTATGTGAGGTTTAAATAAATATGTGAATAAGATTTAATAGAACATGATAAAAACACTATAATTAAATAGGTGAGTTGGTTAGACGGTTTCCGATCTTATGTTCCATTATAAGATGTTGTAACCTTATTTTTGTTTCAATACTTTGTAATTTTGTCTCTAAATACATATAAAACGAGAAATAAGGTTGAAATAGGCTAATAGGAACAAACAATTTCATATCTAATTAGATCAATGTAATAGATCAAAAGATTATAGAAATAAAAATTTTGGAAAAATTAATTTTTAAATTTTGTTAGTTTAATTGTTTTTTTTTTGTCATTGAACTTCTATTTTTTTTTATTAAATTCATCTCATTTTCTCTTAAAATTTTCTCCTAAATATCTTCCATGAAAGTAGGGCCTATAGATGTTGACTTGATGAGTTTAGTAACTAAACAATAACACATAAAATCTTCTTATCAACTCTAACCATATTCTATCTAATTTTGGAATTGAATAAATAAAAAAATATCTGGTCAAAAAAACAACCCTTGAAAAGGTTGAAAGGTTGGTGAATACACTCCGGCTCTTTTGGGATTGGCAAAAGCCACCTTTTGCTTATCCTAAATGAGAAGGTGCCTACATGCCTTCCACTTGTCGTGGTCACATCAATTTTTGTCGTGGTCACATCAAATTTTGAGTATTTTAAAAACAACCCCTATATTAATGCGGAAGTAAAGTTAAATATTATTTAAATTTTAAAAAACTTGCGTTAGGAGTAGTAAAAGGGCCAAGCTCGGCCTTACCTACTCGATCGACTTAGAAATTAACGAGTCAAGTTTATGGATGTCAATTGGTTGGGTCAGACTTGGGTTGCTTTTAACCTAGCTTAGCTCGACCTTATTTACAGCGGGTGGTTAGAACTGGTCCATGATTCGGGTTAAACCTGACCTGTCTATATCTTTTAAATTAAAAAAATATAAAACAACGTCGTTTTAGATAAAACGATGTTGTTTTGTCGGACTGCGAACATGGTCGAGCCACCGGGCCAATCATAATAGGCCTGTGGCCCGACCTATGACCTACCCATGATCCTCAAAACTTGGGCCAAAAGAGAGCCGGGTCAGAATTGTCATTCCTAGTCAAGTTTAAGTTCTTTGACCTAATTTTGGTGACCCTGTTGGCCTCAGACTTGGCTTAACCTTTGACTGCCTAGGCTTAACTTTAAAAACAGTGTCATTTTGCTTTTTTAAAAATTGAAAATGAGTCAAGTTGGGCTTCTTTAACCCTATTTGGCTTGTGTTTAGTTTATTTATTAATTTACAATAAGAATACATACTATTAGACATTTCCAAATTTCACATTAAGTAAGAATTCTCCTTAATGTTGATCTTGTTATTGAGAATATCAAAATTTTCACTAAATTATTGTTATTATTAGTGTAACTAATTGAAAAAGGTCAAATTAGTATTGCTAAAGATTGTGAAGTTTCTTTAAAAAAAAAACAATGGTTGTGAAGTTCTTTTTTGTAACTAGGAATGTCATGGGCTGACCGGGCCAAGGGTGGTCTGCTTATAGCTTAACTGGACCACGAGCTAACTGGCTCGACAGACTATAAGCAAGCTGGGTTATCAAAATTTTTTTTAAAAAAACAATGTCAGTTTTGAAGTGACTATCAAGTCACGAGCCAACCCGATTGGACCTATGCTCAATCCATAGCCTGGTCTAACCAATTATTTGCTTCTGACTTAATCAATCAAAGCTAAAATTAGGTCAAGCGGGTTAAATTTAATATCTCTATCTATAACTTTCTTATTTTTGGATAGCCCATTCATTGAAGTCCAAGAAACTAAACCTATCAAAGTCCAATCCATTAGATGACAATTGGTGAGAAGCTTAAAGTGGACTTTTGAAGTTGAGTTGGTTCCAAAGTCAAAACTATAATGATGAAGATGATCACCATCGTTGCTTCTCCTTAAGGTTAACAACGTTTGGGCTTGGTAGGAGTTAATTAGACTTCGAACTGAGTTTGTCTTTTTTTTTTTTAACTTTAAATTATGAACTAAACTCTAACTCGGGTTCAAATTTTTTTAAGAAATAAATTTATTTCTAACATTTAAAAAATATTCAATCAGATTTAATTTAAGTTATCCAAATCCGATCAAATTCAAGTTTGAGTCAAGAGCCTCAAACCCGACCATAAAATTAGGTTTAAGCATGTGAATCCGGTTTAAAGATTAGACTAAACTTCTTCCCTAAAATAATATCAAATTCACAAGTCACGTAACTCAAATTCAACTAAATTTGAACGGCTTTTTGAAGATCGAGTTGAATCGAGCCAAACCTTAATCCGACCCAATCATTGCCAACCTACTACCAGGAGAAATTAAACTTAGTGGACCCACCAAAGTCTAGCCGTTACATGCACCGTTCATCTTGTTGACGTGGAACTCCCAAAATTCAAAAAACCCTTAATTAAAATTTTCAATTGGACCCACAGAAGAACGAACATCAACTGAGCCAATAAAGAAACAAAGAATTCGACCGTTGGATTTCTTTAGCTAGTTAGCTGTGCTGTGTCTTCAAAGTTCAAACAACACACAACACTCAGTTTCCTTCCTATTGTCTGTTCAAGGAACAGAGATTTAAGAGAAAGAAGAAGAGAACTGAAGTGGTTGGTAGTAACAATGGCTTTGCAGGATTACGCGTTCAACGAAGAAGAATTGGTGGTCGACGAGGGACTTGGGTACCCGAAAGCCTATGCAAAGCTTTGTAGAAATGGTGTCTGTGAGGCTTATGGCTCTGGCCCGCCCTTCACTTTCACTCCATATCCAATGCAGAAAGAAGAGGTAAACTTAGAAAAGATGACCCTTTGGTTTCCAGGAAAAATGGAAGAAAAAGAGTGGGGTTATGTGGATTTTTTTTTGGGTGCGAATTTTGTTTTTTCCTATATGGAGATTATTAGCGTTTTTACTTTAAAAATGACACAAAACACACGATCTTACATGTCTGAAGAAACTCAAGTTGGGATCTTGGACTTTTGTTGTGACCTGTAGCTCTGTGCTTGTTTTGAACATTCAGTGAAACTCTTCAAATTGTGTTGCAGATGTTGAGAGCTAAGGAAATGGAGGAGGAATTGTTCCCAGTAGTTAACCCTAAAGCAAAACCAACAAAGAAGCCGAAAATATTTGCGGGTCTCCTTTGGAAGCAGCTCAACCACCTGGGGTAACTAGTTCAACTCTGGTTTAATGAATTGGGAGATGTGATCATATTTCATACTTAGAGATGCTGTATAATGCCATCTGCTCATCTGTTTTTATTACTGATATTGCTTTTCAGGAATGCTGGATTTGATCCTGCAGTAATTCGTGTGGATTGCTATGGCAACGTTGTATATTTTCATGCTGATAAGGCCTCTCCTCTAGCTTGGGACATCGATCACTGGTTTCCTTGCCAAAGTACATAATTTAAACACTAACAAGATTCTAGTTCAAGCTCTAAATTCTTAACAGGAATGTAAAATTGATGTTTGCTTATTGAAATTACAGGGGGTGGACTGACAGTTCCAAGTAATCTAAGAATATTACAGTGGCAAGTTTACAAGAGAAAACACAAGAAGTTGGAGTTTCTTGTTCCATGGTGGGATCGTCAGTTGGGGATTTCAGTCAACCAGTTCTTATCTATCTTTGCTGCTTCCGACTCTGATTTCAGGTATTTCAGCTTCATCCCAAGAACTTGATTTGAAGAAAAATGAAAGTGAAAAATGCATGACATTATTGTTTGAACAAGTATTGCAGGCACAGAGCATTTTCATTCTTGTTTTCGGAAGGCGAAAATGAAGAACTGAATGCTTCACAGACTGTGGAGTCGCATTCATTTCCCCAGCATTTCACTGAATCCAAGGAGCAATTAGGCCTTGCCCCAGCCGCCATTGTTACATCCAGGAGAGAATTTAGTGATTCTTCATTAGCTTTCAGACCATTGGACTACAATAAGCAGATCAGGCCTGCTTCTCCTCCAGTTGGTTAGTGATGAAGCCTCTATGTTCTTATCTCTTTCCCCTTTCCTTTCTTTTCTTACTTGTACATGGACGTTGATTCTGGGGTGTTGGCTTTTGTTATGTGGTCTGGTTAATTAGCTGCAAGAAAAGTAAAGCCTGGTGTCTTGAAAGAAAATGAGAATCCAGGCTTTGCTGCAAACCCTTATCAAGCAATTG
Organism: Erythroxylum alaternifolium; assembly: GCA_027478495.1. Classification (NCBI taxonomy): domain Eukaryota; kingdom Viridiplantae; phylum Streptophyta; class Magnoliopsida; order Malpighiales; family Erythroxylaceae; genus Erythroxylum; species Erythroxylum alaternifolium. Next base: position 2,788,245 of record JANIIA010000005.1, on the reverse strand, counting down.
TCATGGCTAGAGACTCTCTCAAGCAAAGAAAAGAAGCTCAGAAGATGCAGGGTGAAATACAGAAGTTGGATATCGAAGTGAGTGATATGAAGAGAATGAATGATGAAGAAAAACTCACCATTCAGGACCTGGAATTAGCATTGATAAAACGCAGGAGACGAGCAGAAAAGTGCAGGAAACTTGCAGAGGCGCAATCTTCCTACAGGACTATGCTAGAGAAGATGATTAGAGATGCTATGCACCAGTAAGATCTATCTATCGAAGCAAAAATAATAAGAAGAATGTGGTATCTATATAGATTTTCACGGATTGAAATGATCAATTAACTGATCCGTGTTTTGCAGGAGTGTCATTTATAAGGAGCAAGTGAGACTCAACCAGGCTGCAACAAACGCCCTCATGGCAAGGCTTGAAGCACAGAAGGCAATTTGTGATGCCTCAGAGAGAGAACTCCACAAGAAATTCAAACAAAGAGATGAGCTTGAGAAACAGATTAGACCTGAATCGGACCAAGCAAGGAAGAGGTCAAGAATGGATGATACCCTGTCTGAAGATAGAGACAATAAAACAGTTATTTACTTGCCGGGAAATATACCAAGAACACCTCAACACAAGGAGCTGAGAGTGCTCTTAGAGGAACAGAAAGCATCTGAAGCTGGATTATCTGCAAATGAAGATGAAAAAGATGCAGAAATTGAAGAGGAACTTATACAGGAAAAAAGTAACACTGGAGACAGTTACAATGACTGCAGCAAGGCTATTGTTGTCTTAAAAGGAGAAAGCCCGATTCAAGAGAAGCTTAAGGAATTAGGCATCGGAGAAGAAATCAAAAACAAAATTCAATTCCCTGTTATCTGCGAGCAAGAAATAGAGGAAGATGAAGAGAGTCGGAGGCAACGAGGGAAAGGAAATCTGGAGAAGTGGCTCCAAATGCTATTAGAGAATGCTGAAGAAGAGATCGAACTAGAAAACTTGAATGGCTATGGAAAATGTAGGACTGATGAAATAATTGCGAAGTTAAATGAAAAGTTCCCGCAGAAGGAAGCAAATACTTCAAAGCAAAACAAGAAAGCTGATAGACAGATTCATTTTGAGAAGCATCCACAAACTGAGCGAGAGGAGCAAAAAGGTAGGAGAATGGAAGAAAATGTTGAGATGCAAACCAACAAAGCTATGACAGAGCAAGAGAATCTAGAGGAAGTTGGGAATGAAGTAGAAGCTGGAAGTAGTAAGACGTTTGACGGGAAGGAGAGAATAGAGAACAGAAAGGAAAGAGGACTTTCAAGGTCTGAGAGTCGTAGAACCTTGAGGCGTATCCCGTCTTCTCCATTGATCCTAGATATGAGAAAGGGAGTGGAATGTATGAGAAAGAAGAAGCCCTTGGTGATTGATGATGATGATTGCAACGAAGATCATGCTGCAGGGATGAGCTTCATCAAGTCATCCTTCAAGACAATCAAGAAAGCAGTGAAAATATAAAAACTTCAATACTATCAGTTCAACTTCTCTTAGTCATTTCACATTTGTGATATTTACTTTATCAATTCTTTTAGAGAGGCAGCAATGACTGCATAATCTGAATGATAGTGTGAAATCTAGGAATTTGTACCATGTGTTCAACTTGCATATGTGATTGAAAGCAACAGTGGTGTGACAGATTGAATGACAGCTTCTTGTGTTACATATAATTCTAGTTCTCTCCCTTACCTCCATGTTTCATAAGACATTAACACTTTCCTCAAAAATTAAAAAAGAAGATATATATGGTCATAAGTTGTGGAATTGGTGTTAATTCATGGATTTGAACATCCATTGAAAAGAGAAACTAATAACAAGGAAATTTGTGAAAATTCTTTCTTGGACTAGTAAGAAAAAAGCAAGTTGATAAGAGAATCTCTAGCATACAAATTATTCACATTCATCGACAAAATCTCTTTTAAACTCTACAGCATATGAGAAAAGGTGGAGACAGACATTAAACAATTTTCATATCTCTTTTTAACTTGTACATATACTTTTTCCAGACAAAATCTATCATTGAGCTTACAAGTAACTTGCTTTTCAGTCCCAATGCCTGAAGAATAAGGATGTGCTCTACCAGGGGTTTCTTTCTGCCTACTCCACAATCGAACAAGTGAATCTTACTAGTCTGTAAGGAAAAGAAAACCAGTGTACTATCATGATCTAAGTTTATTGCAACCTATGATTGTTATCATGGTACCAAGCCTCTGCTTGCCTAATATCATCCCATCCACCTTAGAACATGACCTGATTATGAATGACGACCAACCAATGGTCATGTGCCACACAGTTGGAAGATGGCTTCTCACAAATGCAACCTGGAGTTCCATGAGATCCAATTTGCTTTTGCTGTCTTGCCACTATCTGCCATTGCGTCATTGCTCTGTGTCTCAAACAACAGATCTCTTTGCGAATCATCTTCAAGAACAATACGGTGAATTACGTTTTTAAGCTTTCTTCTCAGTTCTTCCCCAGTAACCTTGGTCACCACAGGAACATGCACCATCCTTGAAATGATGGAATTGCTCAGTGTCCCTAACAGAAATCTCTCTACGAACCACCTTCGAGATGAACTTGACAATACTATGACAGTTTTGACACATATAGAGATTCTTTGTTATCCAGATAGGCATTCCCGGAGGTGTATTGATTAGCCCAAATGCAATAGCTTGTCGCTCACTGTGCCCACAAAAAATGTCAGTTTTTGAAGTTTCAATTTCATCCAAGCAACTGCATTCTTGATCACTGAAACCAGCTGCCTTCATTTTCTCATAAAACCCCTCTAACACTGCATTTGTTTCCGTTATCTGAGGGTGGGATTTATCGTCACTCAGGAAAGCGTGAACTTTTCCCTTCACTTCTACCCAACTACATCCAGGATCAACAATCAGACCTTCATCCTTCATTATCCTTCTTACTTCTGCAACTTCATCCCATTTACCACTCTCAGCATATAGATTCAAGAAGAGAATATAATATCCAATGCTTTTTGTATCTTTTTTGAAAATATGCTGAGCTGCAAGTTCCCCAAGCCGAACTTGTCGATGAATCCTACAAGCATTTAACAAGGCTCCCCAAATGGCTGGATCTGGTTCCATAGGCATTTTCTCTATCAGCTCAAGAGCAACATCCAACTGGCCTGCACGGCCAAGCAAATCAACCACACAAGCATAATGTTTCAGATTTGGGATGACATCATATTTCAGTTCCATGCTACTGAAGTACTCCAAACCTTCATCCACCATTGCAGATCTACTACATGCACACAGTAGAGCTATAAATGTTATGTCATCTGGGTATAACTTAGACTCCAACATTCTAAGGAATAACCTCAATGCAGTCGCTCCTTGACCCCGCTGAGCAAATCCTGCCAACAAAATGTTCCAAGCACCAACATCATTTTTGTCCAAATTAAATTGATTCTTTGCAAGGCGCATTCTTCCACACCGCACATACATATCTAAAATTGCATTGGATAGATATCTATCAAAACCTGCTCTAGTCTTTAACGCATGAGCATGAATCTCCTTTCCACACATCAAAGCCCCTATTCTAGCACATGCAGAGAGGACAGCAACCAAAGTAACAGAATTTGGTGTTAAGTGCTGTCTCATTTGTCGAAAGTACATCAAAGCCTCAAGGCTCCTGTCATTTATCCGAAGTCCAACCATGATTGAAGTCCAGGATATGACATTCTTGTCAGGAATGCGATGGTAGACTTCCAGTGCCTTATCAATGCACTTGCACTTTGAGTACATGTCTATGAGAGAGTTGGCAACAATAGTGTATGACATGTGTCCAGTTCTCTTGGCAAGCTCATGAAGTTTCACACCAATGTCTAGTTTCCCCAAACTTGCACATGCAGATAACACGCTGGCTATGGTAATCTCATCTGGCATAACACGGTCAAGCTCCATGGTTTTGTAAGTTTCTAAGGCCTTATCAGGCATAGCATTATCCTCATAGCCTGATATCATCGCTGTCCATGATACAACATCTCTAGATTCAATTCTTGAGAACACCTTTTCTGCTTCCTCCAAAAACCCAGTAGCTGAGTACATCTGAATCAGTGAATTACAGACTGAAACATCCCCTCGATACATTGTTCTCGAAACATACCCGTGAACTTCCTTCCCCAATTTACCATCGCCAAGCAGCTCGCAAGCAGAGATCAGACTAGTCATGGTCATCAAATCCGGATCAACGGAGAGCTCTAGCATCTGGAAAAACAATTCCAAACCTTTTAAACAGTATCCATTCTCAAAATACCCTGATATCATTGCATTCCACGAAATCCTATCTCTAATAGGCATTCTATCAAACAAAATTCTTGCTGACATTATGTCTTCACATTTAACATACATGGTTATTAAAGCATTGACAACAGCAACATCCATGTCAAACCCAAATCTAATCACATGAACATGAACCTCCCTAGCTCTAACTACATCTTGTGCCCCACCACAACTCCTCAAAACACAAGGGAAGGTATACACATCAGGCCTCATACCAATCCACAACATCCTATGATACAAACTCAAAGCCTCATCGAAAGCCCCACTTTTTGCATACCCACCCACTAAAACATTCCACGAAAACAAATCCCTATCAGCCATCCTCCCAAACACATTCCAAGCCTTAGCCAGTTCACCAAACCTGACAAACATACTCAACAACGCATTTCCAAGCTTCAAGCTTAACAAAGCCCCCAACGAACTGAACACATATTTACAAACATAATCTCCCTCGTCATACCCTCTCCTGTACTCGCATAACCTTATCAAAGCAATAATACTTTCCTCTTCTATAGGAATCTCAAGTTCTCTCATTGAGACAAAGTGTTCAAGAGCTTTTTCTAAGTTACCGTCAGCGCATAACTGAACCAACCTTGTGTTCGTTGGACATCTTGAAGCATTTGAAATGGTTGTGGCGGTGGTGATGTTGAGTAAGCGCTGTGAATCTTTTACAGTACATAAAGATTGGAGCTTTGGTGGTCTGAAAGAGAAAGTAAGTGTGCTATTGGGGTTTATGGCTTCTCGGTTATGGGAATTCAAACATTCGAAGTCGAAGTCTGAGTGGACAGGAAAGCTTGAGGCTTTAGCAGATAAAACCATGCTTGAGCATTTGCCTGTAAGAAATGAGGGTTTGGGAAGGTTTTAGCAGTTGGAACATACGAAGCTAAAACTGGACATGGAAATAGCTGAAAACCACAATTAAGACACCGTTGGAAGGTATAACGACATGTTTAGTTTGTCCCTTTCCGTTTTATCCTCTGCTGATGTGTTCTTAGAAGACCCTTATGTCTGAAGAGTGGTTTAAACACAAACTTGTTTTCAGAATCTCTCAGTACAGAGCATATGGGCCTCATTGGTACAGCATTACGGAGAACTTTTCCATTTTATGAAATGGGTTTGAACTTCTCTTCCAAGGAAAAAGAGAAGAAAGAATTTTCATGGGCTTGAGGATGAGGAATTTGTAGCAAAATCTATGAGTCAATGAACTCATGAATAGTGGGTTTCAGCTTTCCTTTCTACACATGTTGCAAAGCCTGTTCAATTGCCTGTCTTGATTTGTGTATTAACTTCAGTTTGAGATTTATTTTTAAAAAATTAAAATTTTAAATTGTCTCTCTCTAATGATCAAATCTAATTAACTCAAATTTAATTTATTAACTTCAAACTGTATTAAATTAGAATACAACACAGGAACATAAACACAATTAGCAATAATAACACTAGAACTAATTACTTAATTAATCAAGGTGTGGGCTAATTAATCCATAAGCTTCAAATTAATGATCATTAAGACATTGATCTCCTCCACCTTGCAGGAGTCTTTCCTTTCACAAGCTTAGTCTTCATATCTGTAGGAGTTTGTCTTCCATAGCCAATCTCTCCATGCCCATCACCTTCTGCTTCAATCTTCTCACCAACACTCTTCAATGAATACACAATTCCAAGCTTCTTCCACTTGAAAAACCCTTTCTTTTTCTCCACCATCTTTTCCATTTGAACTTGCATTGCATGGCATTGGCTTTGTAGTCGTAGAACATCTTCTCTTAGCTTTCTTATCTCCATCTGTTGAGCGTTCATTTCTCGTTTTGAGAGGCACCGCGCTTCAAGCCCCGAGTTGGGGCTTCTATTGAACGAGCCACTCCAATCATTGTGTCGATTGATCTTGGATTGCTCGGAGAAGAGCACTTGAATCACAGCTCTTACAGGCAAACGTTCGTTTTGTGCTGCATGGAGTGATGCCTCTGGAGAGAGCTTTCTGCTGTCAATAAGCCTGCAAAGACCCTTCCTTTCTTGCTTTGGCACACCTGGATGTGCCTGGGATCAAGAGAAATGCAAGTTTTGTTCATCATCGCTACAAGTTATCTAACAAAGAAGATACTCACACACAAGGTATATGACTCAATGCCTGAAACAACATGAACATACAAACAATGAGAAGGGCGATTTCTGGAGAATTTTTAGGTGGTTTTACAATAGATGTAACAGGGCATTCATGTCAAGTAATCCCTGCATGGGTACAATCCTGCCCACCATCAGGATTGTTCTGCTGAAGAATCTTTTTTTGCTGACGAAAGCCACACTGTTCTGGTGAGGATTCTCATGGTGGTTACAACACAGCATCTCCACCCACTTCTTGGTCCCATATGGTATGGGTGTGTGCTCTTTAAGTCTTACCTTCTCAGTTATTTTATGTTTATCACTAATTCACTATTTCCCAATTAAGTAAACAACTATTTGTTACTCAAGAGCCTGATGGTTAAAACTTCTCCAGTTTTTCAGGGAGGATAGGGACAGAAGTAAAACTGTTCTACATTATGAGAATTTAACAAAGTTTATTTATTTTTCCGGTCAAGATATTCTGACAGGAGCTTAATTGTGCAGTGATTCATTCTTTTTGTTTTTCTTTGTTAGTGTAGCCATGAGAGTAGTTTCTGGGAAACTAACTGAGCCAGTAAGTCCTAGAACTGTGACACTGGTAGACCAAAGTCTCATCACTAGGGTCTATATAAACTATGGAATGCACATCTTATAGACTTACCTTAAGATACGTGTCAATGGAACGGTACAAACCATCATCGGTGGTTCGAGCATGACAAGGGAGAGCACCAGCAAGGGCAACAAACTCCGACAGACTCAAGTTTGCGTCAACAGCCGCTTCTGCTAAGTAGCAATCGACAAGCTTAGCAACCTTAATTAAGGCAGCACCAGTTTTAGTAACATCATCCAACTGAACAAACCTCTTCACCAAACGTATCACTAACTCAACATCTAACAAAGTCCCACAAGTATGACTAAATGATGGTATCATTAACTCCTTCAGAGAAGCTTGATCAAGTTGCCATGATATCCTCCTCTCGAGCTCAGCTCTGTAAGTAGGCTCAACACCAACCATGTTGGCAGTCCTTAAAAGTCGGAGAAGGAAGTTGCACGGTATTGAATCCTTCTCCGGGGGCAAAATTCCGACGAGGGTCTCAACAAAGAACCTTTTCTTCATCCATGAAGCTGTGACACTCTCCGGCGACTCCACAAAATTGGTTAGTCCCTTGTCAATGGCATCACCAGAGAGGTCAGGTAACCATTTTGATGCGTAGTGAGCTATTATTGAACCAACGAGGTCTGGTCGTACACCTTTAGCTTTAATACCTGCTATGGTCTTGACGAAGTAGTCCATATCTAGTATGCATGCATCATCAAACCAGCATTCTGCAGCAAACTGTGAAGTTTTTCCCTGGGAAGCAGCAGATTCAGACATGGTTTGCCTCTTCATATGTTTAAAACCAGAGGTTGGAGATGGTTAAGAGATAGGAACTCCAAGTGTAGTAGTTGTATTTTAGGTGGTTTTGTTTTATAGAGGATGAGTTCATATTACATGACTTGGAAAGGATAATCTGTCCATGAGACAATTAAAAGGATGCACATGGTTTTACCCTTCTTGAGTTTGTCCATTTCTGTGTACTGTCTCACCATCCCTTTAAAGCCTTTGTTTTATGTGAAAGATATATGGGGAAATGACATCAAAAGGGTCTGTGAAAGGTGTTTACTGTTTGCACATAAGTGTTTGCTGGTGAAGATTGATTTTTTTTTTAAAGCACTATTCAGCTGGTGTGATCAGATTAACTTGTGAACTCTTTTGAAAAGTATTTCAATTCCAACATAATAAACAATGTTGGAAACAAATCTACCAAACATCAAACTCAGTAGATTTTAAGTTGATTGTTTGATTTTCAGTCGTTAACTTATTACTGCAAACTATTTATGTACACTCGATAGTTTACTCAATATACAGTTAAAAAGTAAAGATTACAGGTTCTTAACACGACGAAATGGAGAATTTTTATCATACGAGGTGAGTAGTGCAAGGCAATAAGGTCAAGTGATATGGAAGGAAATAATTGACAAGATTCCTTAAGTGCAAATATTCCCTCCAATGGCACATCATGGATTATTCTCATACAAGGACAACAAAAATCAATAAATACAAGCACACCCTACTGAGAAAGTGACTTGAAACTGAACATTTCTCTCATTCTCACTCTCAGAAAACACCAACTCGTCATTAAAAGATTTTGTTCCCATCATGGGCTTAACAGGACTCTCCAGACAAAGTCCTAACAGAGACACTCAACGGAAGAAATGACTCCACTTTGTGCATATTCTTGTAAATTAGGTGAATATTCCTAACAGTCCATTAGAACTCCTGAAGTGCTTTCAGTGCAGCTTTTTTTTCCCAGAAAATGATGAAGATGCATTGTACATGTAGAAGCATAGGGAATCATGGATGTATGCCTTCATATATCACGAGATAGGTCAGGACCAATCAAAGCAAATCACTTTGTTATGATTTGATATGTAAAGGGGTAACCTTTTACCGGGTTTGATGGGGTTGGACATTTATATGTCATAAGCAATTGATTAAGGTGATGAATGATGATTAAACGAGGGGCTTAGTGCTTTTTTTTTTTTGTTTTTGGAGAGAACAGAAATGAACAGGAGTTATGGGCAGGTATGGTAATAAGGTGACATCAACTTGCATAAGCCAAATTTTGCAAGATTCTTTTGGAGTATGCATGAAGGCGGTACAACTGCTTTAAAGTTACACGTGAACTTTTGATATTTTGTCCCTTTTTGTGCATCACAGCTGCAGTTCAGGGTCCACTAGTCCACTCTACAACTTGGGTCCATAATTATTTTGGTTAATAAATTCATTTTTAGTTTCAGTCTTTGTTTTTGTTGAAATATCAGTGTGTAATTCCTTTTGTACAATTCTCTGCAGGCAGGTCTGCAAATGAGTTACGTTCAATAAGGGTTCATGAGCTCAGTTCTTGTTAAGTTCAAAAAGCTCCAACATGTTTTCAAAGCCCGTTTGGTACTTAAATTCAATTTGTTAATGTTCTTCAAGAGTTTCACTAAGTTTTAACACTAGCAAAACAGATGAATAATCATTTAAGGTACTAAATTTCTATCAACAAATTCGATTCTACAAAGACATGAAACTAGAATTCTCAGCAGACACTAATTCTGCTGTCAAGGAACATAGGTACTCGGAAGAATAGTAGGATGCATGCCACCTTAAACCTATTATTAGCTCTGTAAAATAGTATCCTACAACAAACAAATTCACCTAATTTATGCTTCTCATGAGTTTCACTTATTGTTCCAGTATGCCAGAGTTGTTTTCTGGAAGACGGTTATTTGTTTCAAAGTTGGCGAGGAGTTGAGGTTTCGGATGAGTCGCCTGCTGATGGATTCAATGCAGAACCAGTTGCAAGAGAGCCATTTCCAGTTTCTTCTTGAGAAACTACAGGAATCTTAACAGCGGCTCTTTCCATCTCCTTCTCAAGTTCTTCTTCATGACGAATGGCGTTGAACTGGGTATTAAGAGACCTGGCTGCACCAAGCCATGAAAGCACAATGAACAGCAGTATTCCTGCAAGGTAAGGAGTCGAATTTGCAAGTGATCCAAAAGTTAGGATCATAAACTGTTGGATCAGAGCTCCTCCTGACTTCCCCAATGGGTTGCAGACAACATCAATAGCTGCCTTCCCCTTAACCTACAACCATGGATTTCAAAAATAGAGTGAGCAATCAATGCTAACATCAAAACTGGAAGATAAAAAAAGGTTTGCATTTTGAACGTAACTAGTTGTCTATAAACTATATAATCTTTGTGTTTATTAGATAAGATCCAAACCTTAGTGTCTTCATCCAATGGTATGTATGCCATTTCTTTGCAAGGGTCGAACAAGCTGTACTTGGCACTCTTGCTGAAAATGTTTTGCAAAGCACCCACATATACAGCAGCAAGAAGGGGAGTCAACCCGAACTTCATAAGAGCCGGTGCAAAAGGATCTCCAAATAAGATCAGAGAGAAGAAACCAACTCCAGTTAGAAGGAGGACCGTAGGTGTAATCGCAGCTGCAACTCCCCATCCATATTTGCTGAATATGTACTGACTTAGAAGCATCATTGTGAAAGTTGCTACTCCAGTGGCGGTTGAGAAATCACCCATAAAGGAAGAGTACTCATTCGGGCTAGGGAACTGCAACAAGACGATGAAAATTAAAGTTGCTCAAGGAGGAAAACAATGAAAGCCAGAAGTTAAATCAAGTTTACCTGTGCTTTGAGCTTTGATTTCCAGGTGACCTCAACAAGGTTGATGCTAATGCCATATGCAACCACCAAAGTGGCAAGGTCCCTGATGTATTTCGAAGACACCAGGAATTTTAAGCTTTCCATTGTGCTCATCTTTGGCTTTTCCTGTGGATAAAATTTTTTAGAGGGGTTATCATAAACTAATATCAAACTAAAAATGCTATCAAAAAGATGTGGTTAAATTTCATCAGCAAACAACATCAATAACATTTGAGGAGAGTTACCTTCTTCTTCTTACTGCGAGTCGGAAGAGGAACAGATCTGTTAACCCACCAATAAAGGAAGCAGATAGCAAGCCCCATTCCCACCACAATGCTCATCATTCCTTTGAGGGAGATGGCCCAGCCATCAACTCCAGGACCCAGATTTTTCCTTAAATTAAAAAAATACTTAACTGTTCGACCCGAAAAAATAAGAGCAACATTAGCCCCAAGTCCAAACAGAGGATAGAATTTCTTAGCTTCTTCTACAGTAGTTATCTGCACAGAACATGTACGAATATTTCAGTTGGAGCCTTCAACAACTGATATTCAATTCCCACCATAGATAAGATAGTTCAAATAAAAAGTTACTTTTTCACAACAGTACATAAGTTAGTTGAATTCGTAGTAATCATACAAATATATTTCAAGTTCTAAAATATCAAGATTTAGCTTTGTCCATGCAAACAGTTCGAATGTTTTCAGTATCAACTTTTTTGTGGCCAAAAGTTAAGCATGAAAGTTCTTAACAACAAGGATAAAATAAAAATAAAAAAACATGGTACAGATGAAGGAAATCATCCGAAACATGCAAAGTGACTTTCATTGAACTAGGATTACTATGCACATAGTTAGGAGGCAATTACAAGTTCCAAAGCTCAACAATCAGGCATATGTGTAGGAAAAAGATTTAGCACTCAGCAGGAATCACAGTTATTGATGATACAGATTTCTGAGTTGGGCGATAGTATAAGTATGACCATAGAACAGTCACAAAACTAAAAAAGTATGGCAGATGTCCAAAAATGCTAAAACAGAACATAACCGATCATTAGATGATCAATTATAAATGATTAAAGACAGCAGCATTGACAGATGATTAATAAAAACAATGTAGCATTGAATATCTGATGACACAATTCATAAGGCTCCTCTCTGTTGAATGCTACCACACATAGTAAATCACTAACGACGTCTAACGTGTAAGAGTAGATATGGGACTAACTTTGTACCGACAGAAACCATTGGAAACTATGAATTATTTTGATATACAATTTTCAGGATATAAAAGCAACTCTCACCTATTTCAGAGTGGTCTTTATATGAAAACAGACCCTTAAATTCAATTTTCAGAACATAAGGCCTTTCAAAAGAAAATAACTATCCATATCAAACTAAGCCAAAAATAAGATTAACCACACAATGGCTTCTTGACAAAAAAGAGAATGGAACTCCAATCCAATGAATAAGATTGATACTATTGGAAAGTCAGTGAACTTCAAATTTTGAGCAGTTAGTCAGAACAAACACACAAGTCGGTGATCAGGAAGTCTATGGTTAACTGTAATGAAGGTATAAGATACCGCATAAGGATACAAAATCAGATCCGACACAAGCTATAATACCATCAAGATATTCAATTAAGGGGATCAAACATTATCTATCATTGAAAGGGAAGAATTACCTGATTTGCAAATCCCCAAAATAGCACTGAGATCACCACACTTCCCCACAATTCAGCCATGACATAGAACAAACAGAAAGACCAGATTCTCATTATAGCAAGTGGACCAAGAAATCTTGGTCCTAGCATATTGAGAAGCTTATCAGCAAATGCTTGAGGGTGAATATATTGACTAAGAGGATACAAAACAAACCCAAAAGCCCCGAAGAAGGCAATAAATGGAACGATCACGGTGTAGAAAAGCGTCTGCTTTGGCAATACATCAGCCAACTTTGTGTATAACAACATGAATCCGATGGCCATAGGCAAATTGACCCAGGTTTTCAAAAAAGGTATAATCTCTGCGCTGCTACCTTTAGCAGTCACAACCAGAACATCCTTTGTGTCTCTAAGGATTGTGTAATTGAAAAGAATACAAAAGAACATTAACCCCAAAGGAATGATCTTTTTCAAGGTGGTGAGCTCAATACCCAAAAACTTTGGCGCATTAGTTGTTTCTTCACCAAATAAAGGTTGCCCATCAGCTGCAGCAGCAGCCTCTGCCCTGCAAATATGCAAGTTCTTATCTTTTGGGAATAGCCCGCTTGGTTTTGACACAAAGCTTGGAACTTTATGGAAACTAGTTGAAGACAAGGAAAACCCAGGAAGGGTTGTGGGCTTTGTAGCAAAAAGTCTCTGCTTTAAGCCATTTGATGCATAAAAGGTTCTGGTTTTGGGGTTTGTTGGTAGAGAGATAAGCCCTCTGGTTTGAAGCACAGCCTCCATATCTCTCCACTTAATCTCTTTTCAGGTCCCTTGAAGAAAACGCTGTTATGTTTGTAGTTCTCAAACAGAAAGCATTAGAGAGAGAGGTACAGAGAAAGATAGAGAGATAAGGTGCTACACGGCAAGGCAACAACTTTCAGCGAGAGATGACATAAAAAAACTGTTTTTATGCAACAAACAAAAAATGGAAAACAAAAGGCTAAGATCCTTGATGATTATATAGTCTCGTTTAACAAAAAAGGGCAAAAAAATTGCAATTTTTGGCAGCTTCCATCTGTGACAGAGAAAGGCCACAAAACTGTAAGTAATCAGTTCATAAGAAGCCAAAACTACGGTTCAGAGGAAAAGTTGGTGATGGATTTCACGGTCAAGGAAGAAAGTATATAAAGAGGGAATGATTCTTTACAAACAGCAATCCATGTGGAAAAGATCTTATGAATGATCTTGTGTAGGGTTCACACCCTGTGACTAGGATTTGCCCTTTTGAGCTTGAGAGATATTTTGTGCACTTTTTTGTTTTGTCAAATGAAACACAACACCCCAGATTTATTCTAATTCGAATTAATTAAAATAAAATTTTAAAAATTTTAAATTAAATTGATATTATAAATCGGACCTTTCAAATTTTTTACTAAAATCCAACTTTTGAAAAGCCTTAATTGAAAAAAATCATTGTGAAGAGCATATGATGTATCATATCACAAATAACTCAAATGTGATATGATATAATTAAATTATTATTTTTATTACAATTATATTTTTTCTTTTATTAGATATAAAAAAATGTCTTAGGACATAATTTTCAAAGTCAAGTGAAGAGGCTAACAAGTTGTGTACTTTTCTTAGGTTTTTGCTATAAAACAAAGGAGGTGGCTATGACTATATGTGTAATGGACCAATAAATTATTGGACAATAGATGGTTCCACTTATTTTCTATTTGGTTTTAATGAACTTTGAATTCAAATAAATTGGAATTAAAATAATATTTTAATATAATAAATTAAAATAATATTCTATTTATATTAATACAATGGCATTTTATTCAATTAATTCAGATTTAATTGACTCAACACTTTTCAAAATTAAAGTACTTCAAATAAAAGCCTTATTACCTTATCTTGTTCTTAATATTGGTAGTATGTTAGTTTTAGTTTTAGTTTTAGTTTGAGTTTGAATTTGAGTACGAGGAGTCCAGAAGTAGTCTAAGCTTGATCCCAGCTGCACTTAAGTAGCTTAAAGCTTGATCGAATTTGAGTCCTTTAAACAAAAAAAATCTAATTATTTTTTATTTAATTTTAAAAATAATGTTATTTTATTTAATAAAATTAGACTTCTATAAAGTTTGAGCTTACTATGAAATTCAAACATTTTTAAAAATTATTTTTTCTGATCTAAAACTTAATTAACAAAGATCAAATTTCTTAATTTTAGACCTAGGTCTATCTGGACGTAGGTACGAATGTTAACCTTACTTGTAGGGATGACAATGAGTCCTGAGTCACGATTAGGCTTGAGTTCGTATCTAACCAAACGTAAGTTAATCTGAATTGAGCCAAAGTTCATTTCGGTTTGACTCTACTTGATTTTTTATTTTTAAAAATTGTAAATAGAAAATAACATATTTTTTTATAGTTATTGTATAGGCGTCTGGCTTAAGCAACCTAATCTCAAACCCTAACTCGAGACTTGACTTTTTGAAAAAGTTAAGCTCGAGACTCAAATATAAAACTCAATCAACCTAAACATGACTTATTGAGTCCGAACAAACTCAAATGTCATCCCTGCTTACTCATATCAAAAGAAAAGCACGACAAGTAAGAATGACCTAATTGGTTTCAACTTCTCACTTAAAGTTCTCTTTTGTAAGAAGTCTTAAATTCGAGTTATCAAAAAGGAGGAGAGAGGGGAACTTTCCCTGTTGATGATCCTCTAGCCCCTTAGGCATGCTCCTTGGTTTGATCAATTGTAGACGTCTAGCTTCCAGCGGCAGTGTGAGAGTTAAAACTATTAGGGAATCTGGAGCTGCTAAGAACCCGATACTGAGCAGGACCAGTGATCAATCAACAGCTGACCAATCAATAAGCGACAACTCCTTGTGCGCAGAAGTGTACAGCTACATAAGAACTTAAAAGACCTTGGAGTTTCAGATTTATCTCTTCTATAGCTCTTAGAGTAAGATTTTAAAAGCTTAAGATTAGTCCAACAAAATTGAGATAACTAATGTCAAAACAAAAAACAAAAAAAACAAAAGCACAGACATCCGAGAGAAGGGACTATGCACCCTACAAGTTGGAGGCTCTACTTGAAGGACAACTTGATCCAATTTGCACATCAACACACCGGTCTTGTCTTCCATGATAATTTAGTTTAATGGGTTAATGACGTATTCTTAGCTGTTTGAAAGCTACACTTTTTTGTATTATTACTTAAAACTTATTGTACTTCACCTTTTTAAACATGAACCTAATCGGACCCAATGATTCATAAGTTCAATAAAATCTAATTTAAACTTGGTTATTTTTTAATTTAAAATTTTAATAAATATCATTTTATGTAAAATAATGTTCGTTTGATATATTTAAGCTTCGTAATAAATAATTCGAGTCTAAACTTAGTTTAAAATTAAAAAAGACCAAATTTTAGTTTAAATTTTGATAAACTTGAATTAAATTTATGAATTTTAAATCGGGTGAGCCCGAATTGGGAACTATGTACCCTACAAGTTG
>JANIIA010000005.1:2726009-2769065 GCA_027478495.1 Erythroxylum alaternifolium | reverse complement strand
GGATAAGGATGCTAGTTTCCTAGTTGAATGTAATCTCTATCTTTTTGTTATCTTGTAAGATTCTATCTTATCAGTTATAGTCCTATTTAGATAGGGGGTCATCTAATTGGTTCAATCTGATAGAGATAGACGTGATCTCTAGGTAAATCAGTTTAAGTGGGATTAGGTAGTTCAGATCAAGTGAGATTCTGAATGTAACTTGACTCTCAAGTCAAGAGGCCTATATATAGCTCATTCGAGCTTTGCTCTCGAAAGGGGGAGGGGAGGAGCAGTTCAGAGAGAGCATTCTTTGTATTCTTTTGAGGGAAAGTAATATAAAAGTTGGCTTTAGCCGTATCTCTGTTGTTCCTGTGTTGCCTATCTTTTCTTATTACTTTCTTAAGTATTGTTTCTTCGAGTGAGCGAGTGAAACACTTTGAGGATTGTTAAAGGCTGAGTCTTGCTTAAGTGGACTAAGTGAGACTGCCGTACAAAGGGTGGTTGGCAATAGAATTCGATGAAAGTTCGAATCTCAAAGGTAACCTTTGTATCAATAACCACTGTGCAGATTTCTTCGCTAAAAAAGATTCTTCGAGTTCACCACACTTAGTTATCTGGGATGAGCCAATTCCTAGCATAAGGCCTTTTGTTGCATGATGATGAACGCTCAGTGACTTTCTTAAGGCGTTAGCTTTTGTTGTTTTTTTTTAGTACTAAAAAAAAGAAAGAGGGTGAATTTGAACAAATGATAATAATTTAAGTAAAAATGATGTTATTTTGATATAAATTTTTTTGGGTTTGGTCAAAATGATAAATCTAATATAATGCAAATGTTTTAACTAATAATTTTTTAGTTTCTACGTCTAATTATTGGATTAAACCATTAAACTATTTAAATCGAAATAACATTACTTTAATTAATTAATTAGAACCTATAAAATATTATTTTAATATTAAATCTTTTGGATAAATTTACCTTTTCAAATTTGAACTTGTCTCAATATTTAATTAACTTAAACGTTCCTCAAATTGTAACTGTTATTTTCTAATGATCAGCGTTCGGTTGCTTTCTTTAGGTGTTGGGCTTTTGTATTTATTTCCTTTTTAACAAAAAAAACTTAAATGTGAATTATTCAAAGTGAATCATTGATTTTAAGTTGGGCGAAATGTTATCCCTATCCCTTTAAAGAAGAAGTGTGTGCACTTAGGTTTAACAATTAAATTGGATCTCACCCTAATGAAATCAGACTTCAAGATTTTAAGGTTTTGTTTGGCAAACAGTAGCTTTTATCAGCGATTAACTGATAACTGATTATATCAACTGATTTTACTAAAGGATAATATCAGCTGTTTATTAAAGATATTTGGTAAAATTAACTGTTTAATATTAACTGTTAATGTGTAAAATGATTTATGAGTGTATGATTTAAAAAAAATTATAAAGACATAAGTATTATATTTCTTAGTATTTCGTTGAATATTCTTATAAGAATTCATATTTTAAATATTTAATTTTACAAAAATTAAGTTAATAATAATAATAATAATAATAATAATAATAACAACTTAACATTAAATTCTCTATTAATATAAACGATACAGCGAGCTACATCGTATTAATATTTTTTATATAATATGTATGAATTTTATTATTTAATAAATTAAAATGTCTATAATTATAGTATGATACATATACGATATATAGTAGTTATATATTAAAAATATTAATTTAATGTGACTTTTTACGTTCAAAAACTTAATATTATAGTATTTTTAAATGTAAGTTAATATTCTAAAATTAAATAAAGATAAAAAAGTTTAATTAACCCTTTTATTATATTCTTCAAAATTTTAGTATGATAACAAAATAATTTTGAAAACATACGTAGCAAAAATAGAGAGTAAAGTAGAGGGTAATATTATCGTTAGCTAAACAACTAACTTTAAAAGTTCCTCTTATAAAACTTTTAAAAAATCAGCTTATTGGAGTTAAATAAGTTAGCTAATAAATCATTTATCAAAGACATCAATAATTTTTTTAAGATGATAAAAAAAAATTAACTTTTAGTTAACAAATTAAAAAAAATTAGTTGATAAGTTGTTTGCCAAATATTGCCTAAATAAATAAATAAATAAGTGAGGGACAATCGCTTGTCATCCTTGGACCTACAATTTAATTGCAGCCAGTAATAGAATAACACAATTTAAGGACGTAAGATCGTCTGTTTCGTTTCAATTTTTGGTGTGCCCTCTGCTTCCATGTAATCCTGATCGTTCAATTTTTGTAAATAATTGAGAATAAGTGAGCTGTCCGATTGAGCAATGCTTTCTGGTGTAATGTTGTACTGTGACTTAAAGTCAGCCATTAATTGAAGTAAGAAATTGAATGATCGAAAGGTGTGTGAACTTTCGGACTCTTTAATTGAATTTCATTGTTGAGAATGAAATAATTTGTTTTTATTTGTAGAAATATTATAATTTTTAGTAATATTCCTAACTTGGTAGGTAATGATAGTTACAGGCACTTTTTGTGTGTGTTGAAAGTCTAGTCTATAATCGGCCATTATAATTCACACCAATTCAACCAAAAAAATCTTGAATTTTTTAACTTTTAGCCCGATTTTTAACTTTTCAATTTAATTTACTTTAATGACTATTTTAATTAAAATTTTATCAGTTTATTAATTAATTGGTAAATTAATAATTTCTTATAAGTTAAAATAAATCAGTTAATTTTTATTTGTAACATTTTTAATTAAAATTAAAATTTTTAGATAAATAAGAACTATTTTTAGTTTTATTAAATCTTTAATTAATTTTTTGACGACTTAATATCGATTAAGTCTTTTAAACCCTAAATCTCTTATTTTGCTAGTTTTAACTTCCGTTCGAGTTTTTCAAACATTGATATTTTCTCTCGTCTTTTTTTTGACTAGAAAGTCTATAATTGGGGAATATTTTTTTAAACCTTGGGAAAAAAAAAGAAATACATACGTCTTTTTTTGTTAAGTTTAATATTTTATAAAAATAATTCAAATTTAGCATTTTATAGTTTTTTGGCAATAAATTTTGACATATCTTAATTCTTAATTTTTTTATTAAATTACTAGTTCAAGTTTGATTTTACTTAAAGTTAAGCCAATAATTTTTAAAAATTTATTATAATGTGAAGATTAAAGTTGAAATCAAATTGAACATAAAACTTGTGGAAATATTATATTCATTCAATAATTTATTTCAATACGTTCAAAAAAATAATAATTATATACTTTACAATTATTTAAAAAAATATTAACGCACCTAATTATGAGGAACTTGATTAACTTTACATTGCCAAACATAAAAAAAAATCACCCCAAAGACTTAATGGCCACATAGAATAGTCATGAGTAGAACAGTCACAAGGTGCTTGAGAAAAATTTGTGGTATATGGATATCATATTTTAGTTACATAGTGTCTTTTATTGGTCCATTAGAAAGAGGTAATGAGTAGTTTTATATTTCATATTCCAAAATCTCAATCATCATAGCAACCTTTTTTACTTGAAAATAAGACCTTTGAACCACCAATATAAATGTTCAAATCAAACCTAATTATTTGACTTTCATTCTATTTGCCATTGCTCCAACTTTACCATTTGCTTTCAATAATGCAAAATCTTGAAATAAAAATCTACCATCATTTTAGCACAAATTTGGTTCAATCATATTTACTTTAATGATAAGACATGAATCTTCTTTATTTTTTAAGAAACTTTTTAAAAATTATATAATATTTTAAATTCTTAAAAAAAACTTATAATTTTCAAAAAATATTCTTTTAGACTTAAATTAAAAAATAATGAGTATAAATATCACATTTATACTAATTAAATAGTGTTTAACTAGCTATTCAACCCGGGTTTTAAACTTTAAATAAATTAATTAAATCCTAACTAAATTAATTATTTTAAATTATTAATTTAGGTTGAATTTAAATGTTTGGGTCGAGTTTAAGAGTTAAGATGCGTTACGATATTAATGACATTTAATTAGTTCATGTTTGATATTTATACAACACGTGTTTCTTCATTAATTTTTAATTAAAGTGTAAGAGACAGTACTTTTCCATTAAACATAAAATTATAAGGAATTTTTGTTACAAAACTTTTTACCAATAAAAGTTTTAATTAAAATATAACACATTGTATCAAAAATATTGAAGAAATTAAAATCTCATCAAATTATTACTGAATTGAAGATGCTAATTGGTTATACAACTGAACAGCCATCCAAATAGTGTAAGCTAAGTAAGTCATCTTAGGCATCATTAGGATAGTTAAATTATGAATTGAAATGATTTAAAGGTCCACAAAACAAATAATGGAACCAAAGAATCAAATAACACATTATTAAAGTTGTTAATGTCTCAATCAAAATCTACCCCCAATTAGCAAATCAAATGAGTTTACTAAAAAAATAATCAAATGTACAATTTAGCTTAACAGATTGAGTTACTATTCACTTTAAACATGAAGTGCATACAATGGTACAACGATAATAATAATCTAGTAAAAATCTCACTGATATAAAATTTGGAAAGATCTAAGATTACACAGTCTTATTTCTAACTAATAGAGATGTTGTTTTTTAAAATTACTTGCAATTGTATTAGCACTTAAATCTAAAATTCATAATTAACCTCTTGGATATATCAAACTAAACTCAATTGACTTAAGATTATTATAAATACTATTTATATTTTTAAAAAAGTTGAATATTTTCTTATTTTATGTACCATTTGTCAAAATTTTTTAGAAAATTAAAAATATTTGAAAACAAAATAAAAAGATCTATAAACTTCAAATCAAATATCTATTTTTGACACCTATAATTTGCATTTCTTATTGACTATATTTATCCTAAATAAAGTAAACATAATCACAAACTAAAAAATCAAAAAAAAAAATTGAATCGAAGAATTAGCAGCCGCCATTATTTAGATACGCACTAGGTCAATTTTTGAATTGACGTAATAACTTGCAAATTATATCAATCGGGTACTCCGTACTAGGTAAATTTTGTACGACAGACTCGATCGAAAGAGCGTAAATAAAGGGATTCAAACAGAGGCTCTTTTTGCCCCATGCTCCCTACTGTACCAACTTGACCATCTCCTAAAGAGCCCAAAAAACCAAAACATCTCTTACAATAGTCAAGTCAATAATAAATTTAAAAAATATAATATGGAATAAAAATTATTATTGAAAAATAAAATAAATGGATTATGAATGTGTAATAAAAAATTATTATTGTATAATTGCAAATCCAAAAAAAAATTTGTGATGATTTTGATATTTTCTTCTGTTTAGATAGTTGAGAGGAATTACAAATATAAAAATTATAAATATAAACCGAAATTACAATATTATAATAAAAATCTATAATTAATTCTATATTTAATTTAAGGGGGTTGTTTTGTTTTATTTTATTTTATTTTTATTTGCTCAATATTATAAAAATTGAAAAGCAGAGACATTCAAGGAAAAGAAACGAAGAAGAAGAAGAACAGAAAAGGAAAGACACAGAAAACCAGAAAAAAGGAAAAATAATTAAAAATTTGCCTTTTACTTTTGTGAAAAAAATTTCAATTCTTTTTCTTTTCTCCTCTCTTTCTCTACCTCTTCTCGTTGTTCTGCGCCAGATTTGAAACCCTAGCGAGAAATCGGCGATTTTTATTGGCCATTTCATGGATCGTCTCCGTTGAATTTCACCGCCGGCTAGTCTGGCAGATTAGGAAATGGCCGACGAACAGCCGCCATGAGACCGATTTCGAAGCTTGAATCGATCTTCTGGCTCAGCTAGGGTTTCAATTGCAAGGATTTTGGTTTAGAAGTGATTGGTTTTTGGAGTTGTTGTTAACTATGGCGCCGGCGGGGAGGGGAGGAGTTGCGGCGGCCGCGTTGGTGGTGGAGAAGGCGAGAAGGGGTGTGCGGATTGTGATATTCATGGTGGCAATGGTGGCGTCGCTGCTGGTGTCGTCGATGCCGGTGTTTGTGGCGATTGGGGACGTGTTAGTGCCGTTGATGTTGTTGTCGAACTTCACGTGCTTGAGGTGTTATGGATTTAAGGAGCATTTGCGTAGATACGCTTTTAAGAGCTCTTTGATCGATGTTCCTCTTGTTTCTGTTATTAGGTCTTTTTTCATTATCTGTACGTCTCTTGCTTTTCATTTCCTCATTGGCTTTTGTGTATCTTTACTAAGATCGTTTAATATTCGATTGAAGGATGAGTTTTTCTTCTTCAATCATTCTCTGATAATAGTTTTTCTTTACTGTTTTCACCTCCAAGATGGGTTTTTTGATATGTTGGGTTTTCAGAAAATGAAAAAGTTGAATGCTTTTTTATCCAACACAAACTGCCCCTTTTTCTCGCACCCTTTTAGGTGCCACCTGAAGCATATAATTGAACTAGATGGGATTTCTTTACATGGCACTTGTATAAATATAATCTGAAGTTTTCGTGCATGACCAGTTGATTCTATGTTCCTTCTTTTGTTAAAATTTTTACAGGTGTTTATTCAATGTGTGATGCCCCGGCTCTCTCCCATGGTCCTTATCTGGGAACTGTAACATTATGTTCTATTACTTCGATTGTTGTTCTATCAGTAAAGGCATGTGTTTTCACTGTGAATTCTCAATTTGAGGCTGAAGCTTCGACTTCCCTCGCAAGGAAAAAGCTCCACTTGAAGAAGTCATGGGGAATGCCTATTTTGTTCTTCTCTTCTGCAGTTTTTGCCCTTGGTCACACTGTTGTTGCATATAGAACGAGTTGCAGAAGCCGCAGGAAGCTTATGTTCCACAGAGTTGACCCGGAAGCTGTAAGCTTTGTCTACCATTCTTAATTTGTTCCTTTTTCTTTGTGCATTTATTTCTTCCGACCTATGATCCCCTCTTAGTAGATGAGGTTTTTGCATAAATTTTATGTCACCTCTCGGTGTCTCACAGGTAACATGCATACAGGAGTATTTCTTTCAGGATCAAGGTTCATCCTCAGTTGCTCAGAATTGAGGAAACCTTCTGATTGGTTTCTCAAATTTTGTTACCTTAGTGTTAAATTGTGGAAAGTTTCCCTTCATTTTCTATCTATTGCATTAGTTAATGCATCGTCTATTTAAATTTAAATTTAAATTTAAATTTCAGGTGCTTGCATGCAAAAATGTTTTCTGTGGATATCAGAAGATTCCACGATCTCCCATTCCTGCCGGAGTAAAGACTCCAAAAATTGATAATGAAATGAGGCGAAAGTCTTCTGGAGTGGTACTTGATGAAGGAAAAATCCCGGTCAGATTGCTTGCTGATTTCGACAGCTTGTTTGTTACATGCCAAGGCCTTACCATCCACTACAAGCTCAGCTTGCCCCATTATCCACCTGGTTCTTTATCATCCGCCACATTTCTTGAACCTAACTCTGATTGTAGTTCACCAAAGATGACATTGAGTAGGCTAAAGTGTGAAAGACAACCAATGAGTTTGTTATCCAAAACTCAGTATAATATTCATAGGAGCTATAGTAATCAATTTCACAGCTCACCTTTATATGCTCCGCTGTTGGACGGTTCTCCAACTTCTCCAGTTCTTTCTGAAGATATTCCTGTTGTGAACATAGATGATGCTGTTCAGGAAAATGAAATAAGTAGATTAAACTGTGCAACTGATGAGGTAGACGTGGAAGAAAATGACGATTTTGGTATTGTTTTGGTTCATGGTTTTGGGGGAGGAGTCTTTTCATGGAGGCATGTGATGGGTGTACTGGCTCGGCAGGTTGGCTGTAAGGTTGCTGCTTTTGATAGGCCAGGATGGGGATTGACTTCTCGGCCACGTAGGAAGGATTGGGAAGATAAAGAATTGCCCAATCCTTACAAACTTGACACCCAGGTGAATTTCATTGTTAATGAAGTTGTAATTGTTGACACTCTTTAAGTTCTAAAGGCATCTTCTTTAATCATCTGCTCGAGTACTGTAAAGCTGTCTTCGAACCAAGTATGATTAGTTACAATATTCTATGCAGCAGCATTTTTCTTGTACCAGTTGCACAGTCAACTTTTTAATGTGTCAAGGTTCTAGAAGTTATGTGTTTTGCAACTTTAAGCTGTATGTCATACTACAGGACTATTTTATTGTTTACTAGATTTGCAGACATGTCGTCTCTGCTTACTTGTTCTCCTTCACTAAAGTTCTGTTATCAAGTGTTGTGCTTTCTGTTCGGACACTCATCATTATTTTGAAGTTTGATCATATTATTCTTCTTTTCAGGTTGACTTACTTCTTTCTTTCTGCTCTGAGATGGGGTTCTCTTCAGTGGTGTTGGTTGGTCATGATGATGGAGGCTTGCTTGCTTTAAAGGCTGCACAGAGAGTTCAAGCATCATTGACTTCTTTCAATGTGAGTACATTTGTGTGTTATTTTACTGCAAAGGAGATATCACCGAAAATCCAAATATGATTATTGCTGCCTTGAATGATGATTTGTTGTTCTATGTGGATATTATCCAGGTTGCAATTAAGGGAGTAGTACTAGCAAATGTTAGTTTGTCAAGGGAACTGGTTCCTGCCTTTGCCCGGATACTTTTGCGAACAACACTTGGAAAGAAGCGCTTGGTTCGTCCTTTACTACGAACAGAAATTATTCAAGTAGTGAATAGACGAGCATGGTTTGATGATTCCAAGCTAACAACAGAGATCTTAAATCTATACAAGGTATGTTGTATGCACCTGAATATTAGGTCGAATGTTTATGTTCTTTTCATAGCAAACACTTAAGTTACAGTTGCCACTGCGACGATTGCATTCAATTATAGCAGAGGCACTCTGTTCCTTGGCATAATGTTCATTATGGGATTCTGAGGTACTTTTCTTTGTTGGCTTTGTGTCCTCATTCGACGACAGGCCCCGTTGTGTGTTGAAGGTTGGGATGAAGCACTCCATGAAATTGGTAAACTTTCATCTGAGACAATCCTGTCACCACAGGTTTCAGCTTCATTAATGAAGGTAGCAGAAGAAATGCCAGTTTTAGTCATTGCTGGCGCGGAAGATGCTCTTGTCCCTCTTAAATCTTCCCAAGCCATGGCTTCAAAACTTCGAAATTCTGTAAGTATACTCTGCAACATTTTGAACCTCCTTCAAAATGTCGATCAAATGAAATATTAGTAAATTCTGGGACGATTTAATCCAGGGTTTTATACCGTTTCTTGTCTCCATTCTTTGAACTTGGGAGTCAATATACAAACTTGAAAGCTCTGTAATTGCTCTGTTTTCTGAAATTAGCTATGAGAACGAATGCTGTTGAATGAAACTTAAATTACATTGCACACGACGAACTTAAAAAGAAAATTTACATTTCAAAAAGCAATAAGCCAATTTATAAGCTAATGTTGCATTGCTGAATTTTAAACTTGCAGAGACTGGTTGCTATATCTGGATGTGGTCATCTTCCTCACGAGGAGTGTCCGTTGACATTACTCGCTGCCATGTCACCCTTTATAAGCAGAGTGTTACGAAAGTCGGATTCGCAGAGCCAATAGTATACATTTAACTTTATTAATAGCTTGTACCTGTCATAGGAGACTCCATTTTTCATTTCCTTTTCGTTCTTGCTCTTTTTTTTTCCCCCCCCTCCAGATCATCCTATAAAGTGAACAGATATCCTTTGCTTGCGATACATTTGATGTTCTTTTCCAAGCCTTCTTCACACCCTGATTTCTTAGGAATAGAGCGCTCTGTCCTGTAATATTTTCTTTCCATCTGTAAGTTTTCCTCTTTTTCTTTTTTTCTGTTCCCCAGTTTTCTAGGGCCAGGTCCAAGTTAACAAGTGTGTACGAACAGTTCTTTTATGTTTCCCAATTTCTGGGAAGTGGAAAAAACATAACATATCTGTAAATGTAAACATCAGGGAATGAATGCAATGGAGCGTGGCATTTGTCAGTAGTCAGTTGAGGTTTTGTTGTCTACATGATTCAATCAGATTAAAATTGTTTTTTTATAACTCAAGTTTCGAGTTTGACAGTTCGCCTAATTAATTTTGGAATTTATGAGTCATTTATTTAGACTCATAGATAAGTAAATTCGGGTCTAATTATAGACAATAATAGAGATACTTGCTCAAGAAATAGGCCACCATTAAGAGATTACATTACTTTAAATAAAGGCTGCTCTTTTTTGGGCTTCTGAGGGGTAGATTTAAATTGTTGCCTATAGTTGGGGCACGTGAGCCCAATATAATGATAAAATTCTCACAAAATAATAAAAAATAATAGATTGAGTTTAAAGTGATAAAATTCTCACAAAATAATAAAAATAATAGATTGAGTTTAAAGTATGCTCTTTAAATTAAATTAATTTTTTTTAAAAATTAAAACTTATTATTCTATCAATTTAAAAAATATAATTTCTCTCTTAAATAAAAAATTTCAATTATCATCAAATTTAAACATGGATTTTTCTACTCAATTTAATTTATTATTATCCCAAAATAAATAGGTGAAGAGTTTCCAAAATGCCTTCAAATATAAAGTTTTAAATTTGAATATTTATAATAATTAAAAAATTTTAATTGAACTATTAATAATATGCATTTAAAATTTTATTTAATATATATAAAAACTTGACGAGAGAGTGTGAGCACGCTCCTACAATCGCGCGTAGAGTGTCTGAATACGGCTAGCTCCTGCTACTCTGAAGCTGCACCCATGAACACACAGAAACAGCAAGAGTCACTTACGTAAAGAACGATGCAAGTGCCATCCCGTTGAGTACGCACCCCAAGCGCATGTTAGTACTAATCCCGCCTCTCCAAAAAGCACTTCTTTCTAAAGTTCACACGTTCTTCCTTCTTCTATATGCCATGGTGGCTATATAAATGGTTAGAGAACTCACAAATTCTTTACAGTTACTCTTCTTCTTCTCTCCAGAAATGGTAATGTGAAATTCTACGAGGGGCTTCGAATTCTAAAGGTGTGATTTTGATTGTGTTTTCACTCTCTCCATTTGTGTTCTCTTTGGTTTGAGAAATCTTTTGACAAAAAGTTCAAGATTGTAACTTTAATGACGACCCATTAGTCTCTCTTCCTCTCTTCTCTGTGAGAGAGATGGTGCCGGATTTTAATGAGAACTAATGGCCAAAGGCGTAATTTTGATGCTCTTAAAATTTCAAGTAGGTTCTTTTTGGTTTGAGAAATCTTTAGACAACAAGTTCAAGGTAGTAACTTGTTGGGGACCCATTAGTCTGTTCTCTGCTATTGTCTGTGAGAGAATTGGTGTGGGTTCTTAATGAGAAGGAACTCATGGCTTCACTGAACCTAACTTCTTGAAGCATTTTATTAGCTTTGCTGACTATGATCGGTTACTGTTATGTAACACTGTTCCCGTGAACTTGCACCATCTGTTCGTTTTCTGTTGTGTTTCCTTTTTGGAGTCTTGTTATTGTTGTGCATTTCAGGAACTTTTGTTCATCAATTTGGATTTCTCCTTAACAGTAAACTGTAAAATTATTTACTAAATATGTTCATTGAAGTAGTTTCTACGAGATGATGACCAAAATTTACGTTGGAAAATAGTTTCATGTGTTTTGTGATCACTGCTTGAAGAGCTAATAATCCATGATCTGTGGCGGTTGTGATACATTCAAGTGGGGCCTTAAGAAGGGTGTTGGAGTGAACAAAGACGTGCAGTTCTACCATTCATTCACATTGGAAGGTGTTGAGTACTTTCTCTATGATTGTGTGTATTTGTTAAATCAGCCAGAGAACTACATTGGTAAACTTGTAAAGATGTACGAGACTCCAACTGGTGAAAAGAAGGTCAAAGTGGTATGGTATTTTCGTCCTATGGAAATTCGAGAATTTTTGGGGGCTTATGAACCACGATGGAACGAGCTGTTTTTGGCCTCTGGTGAGGGTGATGGAGTTGCCAATATCAACCTTGTGGTAATTTGCTACTTATTCATAGTTGCGTTGAACTTTTGTCTTTCTCCTAATTGGCTATTCATGATCTTACTTGACCATGGTTTCATTTTATTTCAATTGGATGGTACAAACATTTTACAAATTCCTCATCCCGTGCATCTCTAGGTTGTGGATTTGCCACATAGGGAGATACTCCAACCTCGTTGATCATCATGGTAAACCCATGATGTCTTGAGTATTGGTTACTTCAGTGTACCAGAGTAAACTGGAATGTAGTAAAAATTTAGTCTTTGTATTCTTGGCAATGGCCTCAGTGGCTTCTCCTAAGCTTGTACAACAAATCATGATTCAGTTTTATACTGCAAGGGTCTTAGGTTCACAACTATGCTGGTTGCGCCAAACTTGTTAGGTATTTTGAATTAAATGAGATATTGAAGAAATGTGCAAGAAGAATGATGGTGTTGGAAGTTAGCAAGTGTAACTTTGTAGTTTATGAAATAATACATATTCAAGATTGCTACAGCTTATATATAAAGGACAACACTATACAATTGTTGCTTGACTGAAAGTAGCAAGAGATTTTCTTTTGCCATTTTCTTGTTGTAAATTCTCGTGTAGTTTTTGATATCCTCACTCAAGCCCTTCTTCTTTCTTTTGCATTATTGGAGCGATTGGGATGGATAAACCTCATTGACAATTAGAATCATGCAATTTGACTTTAATGTTTTTGGAGTAGCCTATGTCATGTTGATCGGTTGATGTTGTAAATGCTTTATAGAGTGCCAAAATGTAGAGAATTATCATGGATTAGTTCCCAAAATCAATGTTCAAATTTACAAACGTAATTTCTTACCTGTTTCAGGATGCAATTGTTCAGAAATGTATTGTTATATGCACATCAAATGACAAGAGAAATCCTCAGCCATCTGAAGAAGATTTGAGAATGGCCCACTACATCTTCTCCTGTACTTTTGATGTTGAAAAGATGACAATATCAAAGAACTTTACAGATCAAATAGCTGGAATTAGAGGTTGGTCTAATATAAGCTTTTCTTTCTGCTTGGTGCTGTGACAGAACAATATGGGTTTTGTTTAGTATGCTTATACATTTGCCTCTTGACTGCTAAAGGTCCTTATCAACATCTTGAATAATTTTCTTAAAAAAATTTTCATCTACCTGTTATCAAGTCATTTGTTTTGGATTCCATTGTATATAATTGCTGAGTGTAAGATAGTTTTGTGCTTGCATTTCTACATTAATTATAATCCAACTGTCAGTTGTATGCATGTCTGATGAGGGAAAATGTCCCAAATGAAAATATGAAAGTACTAGTTTGATAATGTTTCAAGCATCAACATTTCCATCTGTGCTCATTGAGAAATGAAGAGTACACATAGTTTCTTGTGTCTCAAAATTACTTTGCAACTTTAGGACCTGCTTTAGTATACAACTATTGCACTTTACTTTGTCTACTAAGATTATTGATGCATCCAAGGTTTCATGGTTTGTGAAGTAGAACAAATGGCTCAAAATAACAACCTAGCACTCCTCAACCTAATGATGAATACCTATCTCTTCAAGTTAGGACTGTATGCTTGATAGAGATAGAAGCAGCATTCCTTAAATAGGTAATCACTTAGAGCTTCAAACCAAGAAGAATTAGGGGCTTCCATGATCCATTCATGAATATGTAAGTACTCATTCCATAGCTGTATTAAAAACTGGAATAATTATTCATGACCTTTGTTGCATGCTTAATGATTGTTTTTATACGGGTGAATTCTAATGGCATCTTTATTTATTGTCTTTGCAAACGAATAATCGATTGCATATGTAGTCGAATGTTATTTTAACAAAACAAAGGATCAAAGGCCTAGATGTTCTCAAACCATTAAACAACATATAAAGGAGTCCATTAGAAAACCCGAATTGTCCAGCAAAGTGGATGGACAGGCAGTAAAAGGCAGCAAGTTCAACAGAAACATTAAAGATGTTAAGTGTGAAGGAAGCATCCAAGTTGCTAAAGGTGATTGCTTGTAGGCTTTTCACTTTTACTGCCAATAAAATAAAACCATTAGGTCAAACTTGCTTCTTCTAGTGCTTGCAGAATCTAAGAAGGCTATAGCTGGTACCAATCAGCAAGGATTCATTTCTAATGGAAATACAAGACTAAACTCCAAACCTGGCAATGATACGAGTGGACAGTTTGATCATAAAGCTAAAAAAGTACGGCTTTCAGGTGATTACTTGTCTCAGAACGCATCAAATTCTCAGTCTCATTTGAAGAAAAAGGTTCTTTGTCATAACAAGGACGATAAGATTACTGAGAAAGTAAGCCATCAACTTGAACAGCAAAAGGATGTTAGAACTGTCAGTACGACTACAGAGGTTCAGAGAAGACCAGATGCGGTAAGTTCAAAAGGGCTTTCCTCATTTCGCTATCATCATCTCAGAGAGATTACTTTGGTCAATGAGGCTCTTATGAATAAATTTGTTTTCCCTTCCTAAAGTGCACATTTCTTGTTTTTACATTGTGTTCCTTTGCAGAATGCATACATTTATATTTATTCTTTTCTGTGCAGGATAAAAGAAGATGGTTCAGGTGGCTAGTGAGTTATCATTTGCTCATTATCATCTCTGTTTTCGTATCATTGTTATCTGGTGAAACTAAAACAATTCTGTTCTTATTGAAAATTCCCTTAATCATTTGGACTGCTAAATATTGTCTGAAGGGAATTGGTTGAAGTTTAGTGCTTTGGAGTAAATATACCGTCTCATAATTGACGTGAACTTCTCAAGTAGCTTTGAACTTCCTATCAATTGAGACCTTCAATTAAAGATTTTATGCTGCAACATGGGATATTACTTCTCTCTTAACATGAAGCAATCACATTGATATAGGATTAAGAAGTGAGCTTCTACTGGCCAATTGATCATCAGAACATTATGATTAAGATGTAGTGATCGCCTAGCATTCTTAAAAACTTATGTTTACGGCCCATAAGGGTTTCCTTCACTCGTATTTTGTTGCCTCTTTTCATTTTTCTTTTTGAGTGGCTTAATGTTGAGAACCAGCTGAAGTATTGTTATGCATATAGAAGGCTGTACAACTTGTAGATACATGGAAACATTGTGTCTACATTTCAAAAATTTGGTGTCATAGTCTTATTGCGATTTTGTGCACGTTTTCTGAAGCCATAATCTCATATAAACATTCTGTTGATTAAACTTCTTATTCTGGCTTCTTTTCAAGTGCTAACATTATCATGGTTTTATAACTTTACAATGATGAATGAAAGCTGTGAAACTTGGAAATGGAAAGCATGAAACCAAGATTCAGCTACTCTTGTCCACAATACATTGAGGCCCCAGGAGATTATGGGGAATCAACAGTTGCTCTCTTATCTGGTCTATAGATAAATGCTTACAGTGGCGAGCTTGAGCATTATAGCTTTTACCCTGCAAAAGATTGGAGCTTATGTCTCCAATGAAATTAATATCATATTTGGGCCTCATCTCTCTCTCTCTCTCTCTCTCTTTCTGAAGTTTTTTTATCCTTACTTTGACTTCCCTCAAATGTAGCCTTGGGAAGAAATTATACAAGCTAATAAAGAAGAGCGCCTGATCTTGCTAGAAAATTTGGATCCATCCTTCACATCATCAGAAGTAGAGGTATATTTTCATGTTAATAACTCTTAGGGGATCTTTTTTTGAAACACATGTTATTTGCTATAACTATTTGTCAGTTGCCCTGTGCATTTAGTTCTTGATTATGCGAATTCTGAAATCTTGAGTTGCAAAGTTGAATCTACTAGTTGAAAGAGATACAAGTCATCTATCAAATATGTATAAGCTAACTCTGAGCTTGAAGTGATTTTTGGTGATATGGGAAGGGATAGTTTTCTCCCTTGAATCTTGGAAGCGGGTTTGCCTTAATACTGACAATATGTTGGCTAGACGAGGTCAGCCAGAAACTATGCTACATACTTCTTAATTCCTTCCACTTTCTTACTTCCATTAGGATCTGGTTTGGCATGCACTTAATGCAAAGATTAAGGCAAGGATGATAGAACAGAGTACTTTCTCCAGCCCACAATATGGTAAAGCATATTAATGAATGATTAAATGCATCATTGGCTAAATTTCAGATTCATATGCTGTAAATTAAAACGAGTGTAATTAACAGGGTTGTTTTATGTCATCAGGTAAAGCTTTGGCTGCATTCAGGGTAAAAGATGCGGCTGACTCCGCAATAAGTGAGTTACAGTGCAGATGCCTAATGCTAGCAGATGGAAGGTGACTATTTCACTGTCTCTTATTTCCACATAGTGATCCATGCTCCAATAAGTTGAAACAAAATATGTTTTTTCAGTTCAGTCTTAATAAAGAAAGTGGGTAGGAATACAAGTGCAGTTACAATGTCAGGGCAAATTTTAATTGTACAGTTATCAAAATATTTAGGTTGGATACCTTTTTCCTTTTGATGTTTTGCCATAAAACGCCTCCTAAATTTTGTATCAGTTCACTGCCTTACTGTAAACATTCTTTCAATATGAGTTGATCTACAAGATCAACGTCCTCCTTGTATTACGCCTTGTAATACTGAATCAAGCCATGTTGGAACAATCAAATTTCTCTGATCTATCAGGAGCTTCCTAATGACTCTGAAATTGGATTCTTTACAGCTTCTTTCTCTCTCTCTTTTTTTTGTTTTTGTTTTTGTGAAAGGAGGTAATACATTAATAACCTGTAGAGAACCATTTTTTCTCAGAAAACTAACTCGACTAAGTCATTGAGCATAACAAGGGCAGGAGAGGTATAGGGAAAGCAGCTTCCTGGAAGATGTGTATTCTTTACAGTGGAACACCATATTTGATTACAAAAGTCAATCAATATCAGTTAGATCAATGATGACCAGAACCTCAAGTCAGCTCTGTAAAACCTAAAAATGAAAATCACTGTTGAAGATGCATGCCATGAATTTTCCAGTTTCCTTCACTTACATCATCTTTTAATGGCTTTCCTCCGTTAAGGATATCAATTCTCTGATAGAAGATAACAATCCTTGTTGCTTTTCTTGCAGGTGTATAGTTGGTAAGAGGGCAAGTCTAAGAAATCCAGGAAAAACTGCTACTTTCAATGGTCATCTGGTTTTGAACAACAAGCATAGAAGAATATCTGAAGACATGGTAGTCAACATCACTTATCTTCATGTTCATAATTTTGTTGAATAATTTTAATGCCTAGTGTCCCTAGAGCCTCTCGACTGAAAAGAAGACTGATTTCCATTTCTCTTTTTTTCTCTCAGAGAAAAGCAGTATCGACTTCACATTTTTCCCAGGCCAATACTCTTGAATTTGAGCTGGCAGTTGAGTGGCGTCTTCTACAAGAGAAGTCTAACATTTGGTGGAAGGAATTGCACAAGGTGCTGTCAGTACACCCTGTCCTTATGTTCTGTTTGTATGTGTTTGTGTTTGCTTCGATGTTAAGGCTACATTGTTGTGTATAAGACATGCTCGATACATACATTTTTCCGTTACGTGCACTTTGTAACCCTTCATGTCATCCAGATGGACATATAATTTGGACCCAAAAAAATCGTGAAAGATAAAGGGATTACTGAAACTTGTGCGGTTGTGACATGCCATATGCTTTCTGAAAGTCTCCAGAATGTGGACTCAATGTTTATTGCCACAGTAATGCCAAAGGAGCTTCTAATTAATAGCGTTAGGCAATGTTTGCCCTGAGGTGCTGATCTGAGCAACACATGTGCATTGTATACTTCATGATGGAGAAAAATAGTAGAGTTCAAACAGAAATCCGAGAGATGCATATTACTCTTGCACTTTTTCTGACCATAACTTTGAGAGTCGGAACATTTCATGACAATTTAGTTTTTTTTTTTATGTATAAGCATTTACCTGTTCGTCTTTGAGAACTTTGCTTCCCTTTCCTATAATTATGTCTTATGCAGCAACAATTAAGAGAAATAAACGATGTCAGGAGGCAGCTGAAGTCAAGTTTTTTCACTTGAAAATGAGATGTGGTAATCATAACAAATATTATATTTTTTCTTCTGCTTATTTTGCTACGCAGTTCAATGATCAAGCATATGTCTCATACAACATTTCTGAACTTGCAGGAACTCCTTTCTTCTTGACATCAAGTTCTATACACAGGGATACATTATTGTACCTATTTTGCTTTTGTTTTTTAAATCGGAAGTTACAGGTGGTTCCCTTTTCGAGCTTCCTCTACACAAAAGACCTTTGAAACAAAATAACTTTCTCTAGATAGTTTCTGTACTGAACTCTTTGGTATCCCTTGTCAGCATTCCACTCCCTCTGTTTTCTGGTGTTAATTGAATAGCATGATATGCAAGTCTGTTTTTGGGTTCAGAAAATGGTCCTTAGGGTCTCTAAGTTTCTATAACCAAAAACAATGCCTTCTTTGCATGAGCTACATTACCTTGTTACAGTTTCAAATGTTGGGCAAGTTTTTCACCCTAATACTCGTTTTTATTGCTCTTATTAAAGTTGATGGTACTGGTTGAATACTGATTCCTGCCCTTCTGGGACACAGTTTCTTCCAATCAACAACCATAAACATCTTTAACGCAAGTCATAGTAGTTAGTGAGGATCTCAAGAGACGGAATACTTGACTGCACTGCCTGAAAATAGATAGTCAAAAGATGATGGGTTCAAGCATGTCAAGTTCTTTCTCACAAATTTCTCAAAAAGTACAAATACAACAAACGGATAAAATGACATCTAACACACTACTCTTTGGAGGATTTGTTGATGAGCGACTTGTGAATGTGTGGAATAACCCCACCACCTGCAATGGTTCCTTTGATCAGGGTGTCAAGTTCTTCATCCCCTCGGATTGCAAGCTGCAAATGCCTAGGTGTTATACGTTTAACTTTCAAATCCTTGCTTGCATTTCCTGCCAACTCCAACACTTCTGCAGTCAGATACTCAAGGATAGCTGCTGTATAGACAGCGGCTGTTGCCCCAACCCTTCCATTTGCAGAAACCCTGGTTTTCAATAGACGGTGTACACGTCCCACGGGGAACTGCAGGAAAAGTTGATAAAGACATTTATAAATGAACATATAAAGCCACTGCACTAGAAATGTCAATTGATGCTTTAATTTTCCAGAATTAAAAACCAACCCAGAACGCATCTCCAAATAGATGAAAACATTATGGTATACCATTTAAAAAACTCAGAACGATTTAAGTCACAGAGTAACTTAAGCCAATAAATAAAGTCCAATCATCATAGCGTTGCAAGCATGAGTTGCTTCAAAATGTAATTACCCTTAAATACAATAGTACTGTATCTTTCTTCTTGTGTCTCAACTATCAAATGAGCCAATCTACTATTTCTGTTTCACCATATACGTGCAAATTTGAGAGTTCTGAATCGTTAACAAGAGAAACCATCAATATTTAGAAGGCTATAAAGAGAGGCTACAATTAACATGCTGAATTGCAGCATATTACCTAAACGTTTATGTAAAATATCTACGGATTACATGCTAGAGACATCATTCAAACAATGAACTCGTAACACCAAGTCAAACTGGATAACACCAACTAGATGTTCTTATCAGGTGAAGTAAAGGCCTGGAGGAATAGAGTTCTATGAATTAAAACGCTCCACCTTATTTTTGCCAACTCACTCTTACGAAAAATAAGGCCACTAGCATAGTCCACCCATAACCAATAACTTAACATTTGTTTTCTTCTTCCTATAACTCTTTTTATTTCTCTTATTGAATAGAGTCTTCATGATGAAATTGTCAAGTCAGATTGATAGGGGTTTTAGGATCAAAACCAAGATCAATCTTACGACATGGAGGATCAGAAAGGTACTTATTTCTCAATTCACCCATAGAGTCTTGATTGTATGATCTTACGAGCTGGATTCTGACTTTAATGATCATGACCATTATACTGGATGATGAAATAACAGATTCAAACTCCAACAGTTCACCACAAGGCCGAACAAAAACTTGATCTTCTCTCAAATCACAGAAACTATAAATGTAAGTATTAAGTAATCAATATGCGCCTGCACTTCTTTTACCCACCAACATGTAATATAAAACCAAAAGGGTATGAAAGCAGGTGTCTCACGCAAGTCCATCCATCTAAAATTTGCAAACTAGATACCAATTAAAAGAGACTTGATCCAAATTAAGATTCATATCAAGATGGAAAAATACTTTGCAGCTCATCCTTTTGGCACCCTCCTTTAAGCAAACTATTATAACCAGATTGCTATTTCATTGCTTTCTTCATTATTCCAACACCTCAACCCCCTCAAAGAACCAAAACAAGAATGAGAGAAGAGAAAAACTCAACGTAGTTAGAAACAAGGAAAACACATGAAAACCATGAATTAAACAACCCAACTTTACTTCACACAAACCCCAAAAGACTTCATATCCCTCATTATACACAACAAAAAAAAACAAAAAATCAAACAACAAACTCACAAACTCAAACAGAACTCTACCAAAAATAAGAATTTAATCTACCCAACAAAAAATATTCGATCTTTTTCTAAGGGTTCAAGCAGGTACGGAGCTGGTCAGTTTAAACTAACCACCATTAGGAAAAACCGCAAACTTCACATTCGCTTGCCGGGAAATCCCAACGGATTTATCAATCAGAAACCCCAAAAGAAAAAACAAAGAGGGACGCTAGAGAACCTGGAGACCAGCACGAGAAGAGCGAGAAACGGGCTTCTTCTTGTCCTTGTCCTTGGCGTTAACGGTGGATTTGCCAGTGATCAATCCCTTTGCTCCTTTTCCCGACATTTTCCCGCCAAAATTCAACAGCAACTAGTTCCTAGGGTTTCGATTCCAATCTCAGTAGTTACCACAGAAACACACAAAAAAAAAAAAACCCAATACGAGAGAGAGAGAGAGAGAGAGAGAAGAATGGTTTTTCTGATACGATTCGCAAGGGACCTTTTGGTTTGGTTTTGGGTTCGAGAGCAGAAAGATAGACGAAGAGATTCGTGATCTGAAAGTAAGGCTGTGGCTTGTTGTGTATTTGTTTCTTCGGTCTTTACTAAACTACCCTCGGTGTTTGGTCTTAATTACTACTGATTTAGATTTGTGACACCTGGAGCTTACAAACACGAGCATTGTTTGTTCTTTCAAAGTCTAAGAAGATCAAATTCTTTGGATTGAACCAAATTCCAGCACGTTAGGAGAAAAGAAAAAGTTGGCTGCATCAGCTTCCCTATAATAAGTAGAAAGTTAAACTTTTTCTGAAAAAATTCAGAACGTAACAATAAGAGCATGGAGTTTGGTGTTAGTAATCCCCAAAAATGAAGAAAGATCAAAACTTTAGTGTGGAAAAGCTAACAGCATTCAACTCAAGATTTCTGATTTATCCATAAGATAAGCTTGATGGTAGAAG
This sequence comes from Erythroxylum alaternifolium, assembly GCA_027478495.1. Lineage (NCBI taxonomy): Eukaryota > Viridiplantae > Streptophyta > Magnoliopsida > Malpighiales > Erythroxylaceae > Erythroxylum > Erythroxylum alaternifolium. The sequence goes on along the minus strand of JANIIA010000005.1, from coordinate 2,747,704 downwards.
TTGGAAGAACAAACTACACAAAAGAAACAAGAGTTCCCATTTTATTGGACAGAAGGGCAAATCACTAGAAAAACTAAAATACTTTGACAATCTATGCATGGCCGATATAGGAACACTGAAGAATGTTGCAGCTGCTTAATCCTTCTCTGCAGTTTTTCCATCTTTGCTGATATGAAATCCCTCGATCTTATGGGTAACATCATCAGCTGAGACCTTCAATTTCCCAGTTGGTCCATTTCCGGACACTGAATCATTCTCATTGTGATTTGCAGGACCTGTCTGCCATATTCTGATGGTTCCATCTTCAGATCCTGAAGCATAGGATTCCCCTCCAGGTGAGAATCGCACGCAATGAACAGGACCATGATGACCCTTGTTGCAACCTGCACAATAGAGCAATTTGAGGTCACTGAATATACTGAGCAGATACTATTTCACATTAATGTCTTGTTGGGAAAAATAAAAGCTGCTCTGAGAACCATTACAAAAGATTTTGGTTATGTAGTTAGGTATTCATTTATGATTATGTATGTACTGGTACTTCAGATGCACATACCAATCTCTTCCCCTGTGTGGAAATCGAATACATGGATCCACATATCTTCTCCTCCAGCAACAAACTTGTTGCCAAATTTCGGTTCCAGGGAAGCAGACTCCACATTGCATGGCATGTTATAGCTCTTCACCAACCCAAAGCTATGTAACGAGTAAGAGATTGTCAGTCCACCCCAATATTACCAGAAGGATAAGGAAACAACCTGAATCTCCTTTTTTGGATATTTATATGAAAAATGAAATAAAATACAAACAATTGCTACAAATCGGTTCCCAATTAAGGATACGTACTGATTTGCATCCCAAAACTTGACCGTAGACCCATCAGCAGTTGTTATATAGCGACCATCCTGACTCACCTCAGCACTGGTTACAGATGACTTTGTATCTAGTGTTTGAACAATTTTACCACTTCTGATGTCCCATAACCTAAGAAGTCATGAATAAAAGGCTTTTTATATCTAAATTTCAGCACCTAAGAATGAAAGAAAGAAATGTTAATGAATCAAGCAATCTAGGTCAATACAAATAAAGTAAAAGGTGAATAGACACCACCTATTGCTACAATCTGCAATAAGGATGCAAATATAGGCTAAGTAGCAATTAGAAAGTACGTTATGTAGTAGGGGTTAATGTATTTTTCCAAAGAAACTATATTGCAAAATCTGAAAATGTCAGTGATAAATGATTTGAGATACAGAAGGGATTCTGGTTAAGAAATGAGTGTGTTATGATAGAAGTTCTGCACTAGCTGGGTCCTTAAGAACACAAAGATATGGAAATCCATATGCAATTTACAGAACATGAGCAACCTTTTAATTGACAAATTATTCAAATTTGAGTGCTTATCTTCACATCTTTCTCCTTACTGTTAAATAGATCTAACAATACAATTCCAGACAGAGCTAAATGGTGAACCTGCAGACGAGAGAAGAAAGTTACACAAAGGAAAGGTCTCCTTACAGAAAGTTATTCTCTTACCGTATACTTTACAGTCCTGTAGAAAAATGATCATGCAACATAATGTTGACCCTATCCATATTCGGACCTAATTGACGATAAAAATACACACAGAGACAAGCACCTTAAACATATAGATTATGAAGATGTCAAAATTATCCATCAAGTAAATGTATCAGTGTTCTTAATAACTGGATGTCCTAGAAATAATTAGCAAAAAAACCTGGTTAAATGATGAAACAAGATGTCTGTATCTGCTAACTTAATATGAACATATTATAGGTTCAAAAACTTAATATTTCCATTACACTTCATACCTCACACCACCAATATCAGTACAAGAACTTAAGATGGTTTGGTCACCGTGAAGCCAAGCAACGGTCCTAATTGATCCTGGTGAATTGTCAACTTCTCTTGGGGGTGCATCAGGACGATTCAAGTCAAATATACGGAGAATTTTCTCAACTCCGCCTGTAAGTAGAAGATGAGTATCCTGCAGAAGGAACAATTTAGACACTGGATACAAGGCCAGCATGAGACTATGATAACATAAATCCAAAGTTTGAATTAAACATTTAACGGTGCTTCTGTTCTTTCAGATTAGGATTTCGTGTATCATCTATATGAGGTAGTGAAACATTGAGGAGGATCAAACAATAAGAGCAATAATAACTAACAGTACTTATCGATATAACAGAATCATCACTTCATTTTCCTTCTGAACCACGATACTAAACTATTAGGCATATAACAAAATAGCTCCAGCACCCATTTTGTTCCCCATGTCTTCCTTGTTCTGGGAAAAATAAAGCATAAGACATAAAAGAGACCAATATTGAACCTTACCTCTGAAAAAGCACATGCTCTAACAATATGCTTATGCTCAAAAGAGTGCAACACATCCCCAGTCAACGCATCCCACAATTTCCTGCAAGTAGTGGCATGATAAAATTGCACAGCTCCATGAACACTAACGCCTTTCTTTATATCAGATAATATCTTTACAATTTGCACAATGATAACAAATTGTGTATACATGTGCATCTTAGAGATAAAAAGAGGAAAGAACGTGGTCAAGAGGTCAAGTATGTTCCTGGTATAAATTAAACTTTAACAAGCAATAAAATACAAATTATAACAATAAAAGGAAATCTTCATAATACATACGCGGTAAAATCGGCTGAGGCAGATGCTGCACGTAAGGCATTAGTGTCTAGGCAGCAGCTCCACACTGCACCCTTATGCCCTTCAAATGTTCCAATCCAGTCTCCAGTCTCGCCATTTCTCAACATTGGATTGGAATCTGCACCATCAACAAGGTGTATCGAGATAAACGGTTAGACGGTATCATCAAGGACAATAATGAATCAGAACTGTTAGGAAGCCTAATATGGAAAATAGCAAGTATCACCAAATGAAACCATGGGAATCACCAAATATTAGTGTCAACCTGTTCCATAAAAAGAGCCCAAGATTCTTTGTTTGCCAACGTTGAGCTTCGAGAACTTTTTTTTTTCAATTTTAATCTTTTGGCCATGAAGCTTAAAAATAGAACCCCAAAATTATGTCACTGCTTCCTTAGGGGCCAAACAAACTACCGCGAGCAAATTCGCAATTAAGAGAAAGGAAAATGAATTATTTAAACCATGCACAAGTCTAATAAAATTCCACTAACAGATAATGGTAGATGATTCCAACACCAAGTCCATATGGATATCAAAATGTCAGTCATAAAGGGAATAATGCTTATAAATTATAATATTTCCATTTTCTTCTTCCTTGAAACAAGAGTAGCAAGGACGACAAGTATGCATATGCAACCAGTCCTTAATATAAACTCCAGGCATATCAGAGCTAGCACATCCAATCCAAATGGCCCGATAAAGCCCTTAAATAAAGAATCATAAATGTCTACTTAAACAAGTCAAAATACAGAATCAACCAAAGGATACAACATCCATTAACAAAACAATGACTTTATCCCAAGATATACCAAATTAACCGGGATAAATGAGAAGTATCGATATTATACCCCGAACAAAGTGATCATTGTAGGACTTTCAAATGATACCCTATTCAAGAAATATGCATTTGACGCTAAATTCACCATTAAACGAGAGAGAGCAATTATATAGAGGTAGTGCAGGAAACGCATTACCTTTGCTGGCACTGATAAGAAAGAATCCATCAGGAGTGACAGGGCTGTAAAACAAATCCACAACAGGACGAGAATGTCCATGACACACTAAGGGCACTGCCACCTTCTTCTTGTCCATTTCCCCTCTCACGAAACAACAACAACAACAACAGATGAAATCGAAAGAAGCCCCCTCAACAAAAGCAAAAACCCTAGTGGATCAAAACTTGCAAACAAGCAAATTCGCTTCTCTTATGTGTTTGGTTAACCTCTATAAACAAAACCCATATACAAAAATCCAATCTGAATTAAATCGAGATCAAGTCCTACCAAAGATGGAAACTTTTTTTTCCAGAATCTTCTAAAAATACAAAGAGAAGACACTCATAACATTTCTTCTTCTTTTACAAACTATGTTGCAATAAATTACCCACTGAGAGAGCTAAGATGTTTCACTCTTAAATCTCAACAAGAAAACAAAAAAAAGCTGTGAACAGAGATTATAGTTGTCTGTGAGAAAATGGAAATTTATTAGTAGGGAAAAGGGGAAATAACAAAAGGGCAAGGGGCTCCTAAGTGCAGGGACGATGATCGAGTGATGGCCTGCCTTTATAGTTGTTCAATTTGAAGCGTCCTTTCTATTTTGCATTTCCTTTTTCTTTTATGTTTAAACTCGTATTTTCATTGGCGTTGGATCTTTACTTCTTGCTTTGCAACTAGGGGACTGGTACATTGACAACATCCAATTGAACCCTAAAATTTCTCCAAATGATGTCATAATAGTTCAAATAGTGGAAATCAAGATTATTTAATTTAAATGAAGAAGTTGTTATAATTAGCCTGGAGGATTTTGGATCTTAGAAAATTGCAAAGTCAAGTTCTTTATTCGAAGTAATGCGAACATTATTAATATTATTTATTTCAGAAAATAAATTTGATACTTAAGTCATAGTTTTGAAGTTGACCCTTAGAGCTTTCTGTCAATGATCTTTGGTTCCTTGTCTATTTGTTTATGTTAATGTTATCAAAAACACTAGAATGCAGAACAATATGTATCTTCAAGCTTAGCAGTTAAGGGTATTAAGAAAGTTGCTTCTTTATCAGAAAGAAACAAACAAGTCAGCCATTTGTTTCATGGAAAGGACCTTTAGATGTTACTACAGTAGTTAATGAGAAGTAAGAACTCGAGAAAGGTAAAGCTTCTTTCTCCATTAGGGTTAGGCTTGTTGGTACTTTCAAAGCATTTGATTCTTAACATGATGTAGTTGTATGTCCCTGATTGTATGATCCATGGAGATGTTTGTGACAAACTCGAAGCAGTACGACTCGAGTTCTATGGATATCTTTCCATGACATAGACATGACTGTACAGCATTGAGGTTCTGCAAATTTCAGCACATCAGATAATCAGAACAAGTTGAATCTCTATACTAAGTAGTGTTGCTTTAAAGAAATTGTTCACATTTTTCAGCTCATGCCTATCAGCTTGAGTACAGAGATCTCTGTCACGATATACCACCAGGTTTTTCAGCTTAATATGTACACAGAAAATTAAAACAGGAGTTTAGTCTTTTGCTGTAAAAACACTTGAAGGTTTGCAGTAACTTACGTATCGAGCATAACTTGCAAGGCCAACAGCCAAAATAGCAAGAATTCTGAGACAAATAAGCACTGAAGGGGTCCAACTTGGCATAACATGAATGCAGCTGAGTTACAGGACTTCTGTATCGGTCTGTCAGAAGTAACAAAAGGCTAACTGTTTAATTTCCAAACAACAACTACTCTAAGATTGCGAAAGAATTTAACTGGAAAGAACTTAATAGTGCTTTTAGATATGTTCCTTTGTTGTTCTGTCTCTTCTGTACTCACCATTTCATCTTTAGAGCATTTATGGTCATACACCGAACAATCTGGCATCATGGTATCTGCAAAGACAACATAACAATCCACACCCGATTACCAAATTTCTCCAACTGAAAGCATTAGCTACATAATAGCAAATTGTATGGAATAGAAATGGACAATACGTATTTTAATTTATTCAGGCAAGTTTGCTACAATCTAAGTAGAGCAAAGACTTACTGGAAGTCCTGAGGTACAATCTTGTCTGGAAAAGTACGATGAACCCCAAAGCCTCTATCATAACATGGCTAGCCATCAAAAATAGGCTCCGTACAAAATGTTGCCGGTCTAACACAAATGATGCATTCTGTGTCCCCTGCCAAAATGCTGATGAAGACAGGAATCAACCATTCTTTCAGTGCACTTATTCAAAAGCCATATGGAGTCGGATTCACTACATGTTCGGTGCTGTGAACAATATTTATGAGTGGGAACTTACGTTACGCTGGTTTATCACTCATTCCAAACCAGGTAAAGAAAATGTAGTTCTTCTCAAAGTTGCATTTATAACTACTGTTTATATGATCTGGAAAGAGAGGAATTATCGAATTTATCAAAAGGTTGTTGAAGATAAGTATCACTTAGCGGACAAGATCCTGATCTGGATCTGAGCGATTCTTCTGACCAGGGGAGTTGACAATCTGATCTCCCCGTCTATGAAACACGATGGAACCTTTACGGATAGCATTTTAAAGCTCCCCTTGTAATTCTATGCTAGTCCACCACTTTTAGTCTTTGTATTGTCCCTAGCGCTTAGATAGGCAAACCCTGTGTAACTTGATGATTGGTGTACCATTGTAATTTTTTGGCAATAGCGTGGCTATTGATAATCAAATTTCTTATTCATTTTTCAAAAAAAAGTTAATACTTCTTTCGTCTTTCTAACAACCAGCTTTCTCAGCTACCAAAGAGCAGGCCAGTTCACTGTAACAAGGTCCACTAGCCTATATTAAGATCTTTACCCACTTGACTTGGATACGACATTAAAAACTTTAAACAACAATTGCAGTATGCTAACTTGTTATTCTATATCCAAGAGAGTAGCTGACTTCACATGCAGCAGATGAAATGTGTGTAGCAAGGGGGAGAGGACATGGAGGATATTCTGGCTGATATACCGCTCACAGTCGTTTAAACAGCTGTTCATAAATATAAAACAGAATGAAAGACTGACAAATAAACACAGCCAACTATAAAAATGATTGTCAGACAACACAGTAATTGAATACGATTCCATGATGTCATCTCAAAGAACTGCCTTCCTCAGGACATAAACATACGATCTGAAAATTTTATGATTGTATTCCTGAGTTCTTCATGAACATATTATACAAGTCAATATAAACTTCACCCATTGTATATTTGCTTTTTACCAAATACTTGTTCAAGTATAGTGGAGATTATCATGGTCCGTTACTCTAATTCGTGTGAGTTATCTTTTCCTGCAGATTATAGCTATGGCCGTATTAATAAAACAAGCAAGTAGGTAGCTGTGAGAATTTCCTTTTTCAGTAAAAGGGAAGTTACAGAAATTACAGAATCAAAGGGCAATTGCTCGTAAGAACTATAAATATATTTGAAAGCATCCACGTAAGAAAGTGGACTATAAGTGACGTGTTTTCAATATTTTCTTTACCTTTATTTCTCAAGTACCTAGGTTAGATCCATGTTAGTACTAATTGAGCAATTCAATAAATGGGATAATCTCAAATAATACCAAGCAACAAGTATGATGATTTCAGAAAATATAAAAGTAACAGATGGAAAATTGAAGGGGTTATGAGGCCGAATTTGCTCTTAACCAATTGGTCTCCAACTGAAATCAAGCAATCAGATCGCGACCTTTACTGAAATCTGCAGTTATCCTTCATTGTCACTCCATAAGGGATTCCCATTTACTCACACTAAACCTAATGTAGGTAAGTTAACCAACTATTTCAGAATTATAACCAAGCATACATGAAGAAGGAAAGGCAACAGATCCAAAATTCCACCTAAAAAGGCAATCAATCACTACCCACAAACCAAAATCAATTCCAGAGGCTAGGAAAAAGAAAAGAAACCACATTTACCATATAATTAGGATCATAAAATAAGCTTACGCGGCCTTTTGGGTTTTCTCTTCGCATATAAATCCGGAAGAACGAAAACCTCACGAGTTATCACCTGACAATAATTTTTCAACTTTCTTATGAAATCATGCAGATCATAATTCAGTTACTACAGCCACTTAATACCAATAAAGCTCAAAACTTCATGGCATTTTCCGAGAAACCAAACTAAGAATGAGAGTATCGAAGGCTTACGACGAGAAGGAACATCAAAGTTGAACGAGACAACACATGGGATAATAGACAAAATGTTGTGAACAGACACACTCAAAATGCAGCTCCACAGCCTCCATTGGCACCTTCCGCGAAAAGGGTTTCCCGGGAAAGAGCCATAAACTATCATCAGATCACGGGCTTCACATCCACAGTTTATTGATTAGAGTTAAAGGACTAAAATTGCCTTTTTTTAAACCAGGGGCTAAGGTTTTAAAAATTAAATTTAACAGTAAAAATCTTCGACCAGTTAAGTTTTTAGTTTAATTTTAATTTTTTAAATTTAGTTTAATAAATCTTTTTTTGGGTTAAAAATTAATTAATCTTTCAATTTTTATAAACTAATTAATTTTTATCTAATAACTTTTTAAATTAAAATTTAAAAATTTTAATAAGTACAAATTTTTTTAATCATTTTTTAAAATTTTAAAATTTATTTAATTTTTAATCAGTTTAATAACGCTACAATATCAGTTGAATCTTTTAAACCTTAAATTATTTATCTTACTAGTTGAATTTTTGACCCAATTTTAAAATCATCGGCAAGAAATATAAGTAAAAATTTTCACAAAACTTGATAGCAGGATTAAAATTTACAAATCATTGAATTGAATCAATTTTAGTATAGCATAATGCATTTTAAATTCATGAATGAAAATTAAAATTTTAATATGAAATAAACTTAAACATAAATCATATTTAAATTAAAATTTACGAAAATTAAACTTGATTTAAACGACCAAGTACAATGTCTTTTAATTTGCACCATTTTTTTAATATTGACTTTGTATTATAAAAAAAAAAAGTTTATCTAATGGGCTTGACTCAACCCAATGATTAGCTGTAGTATTAAGGTGTCTATTTTGAGTTCATTAAGAAACAGCAATTTGACTGGGGCTTGGACCCTTCTTTTATATCTTCTTATTGTATATATAATACAATTGGCTCTTATGGGCTGGACCCTTCTTTTATATCTTCTTATTGTATATATAATACAATTGGCTCTTATGGGCTGGACCACACACATGCTACAATGAAAAGCAAGATTGTAAGGCTTAGCAAATTTGGAAAAATTGTCTCAGTTCATATTGTTCTTTGCAACTCAAGAAGATGAAGTTGCTACTCAAAACTCAAGTTGAAGGTAGGATATTATCAAATTTTTTATAGGACCTCTCCACGTCTTACAAGTGAGTCCATACTCATAAGCGTTCTTAGTTCGTTTATGCTGGGATTTGAACTCTCAATGACGTGGAAGGTAACCAAGTTCTGATATCACTTTGTTACCTAAAACTTAAGTTGAAGGTAGGGCGTTATCAAACTTTTTATACTACCTACAAATCAGTATGATGCGATAACTATGTGCCCTTTATTTAAAGTTCGGTCTAAATTTTAAAATTTTAAAAATTAAACTTAACTTGAAATTTAATCAATTTGAGTGGGTCTGATAGTCAAACTTTGCCAGCCCTATTATGGACCACGTGCTCAGTTGAATGTTAAGTGTATATATGGTCAAGACATACCAGAATTGGCGGAGCCATCCCAATCCGTGAAAGGACACAAACTGGTTAGAAAATTCTAGTTCCCTAACATCCTCTTTTGTTATGTCTCTTATTATGACTAACTAGAATTGCTTTTTGTATCACAAATCTTCCTACTTGAATGATTGGTTCACCGTCTCGTCTTCAATCCAAACGGGTCACGGTTGCTTGAGTCATGCAATCCTAGGATCGAGTTTTTTTAAGACAAAACTAGGTCACGAACAAAGGGGTAGTTCGAATGGTTAAGTTTAGTCCACAAATGGTCTGTTACGATTGAACAGACCATCTGTTCTTTTTCCTATGTTACGTTATGCGACTTTTCTAACCAGACACTGACAAGAACATGTTTGAAACCAGAAACTTAGTTCTTTGCCCTATTCCTGAATCCTGATTTCACGACATTTGGGTTGTGGAAGACAAGTGATTTTTCGTCACTCGTGACATCATCGGTTAATTCTTTTCTGGAATGTTTTTATTTAGGGTATACTTATTTATTGAGTATGAAAAAAGAAAAATGAGAATGAAATAAATGATTGAGTTTAGTAAGCGGCTATGATTATAGAGTTATTATTTGGATTACTTATTTTTAAGTAATGCCCCATTCTTCTCTTAATCTAGAGAAATAAGTATCATTGTTATGTAAGGGTGTATTTATTACAATTAATTAAAATATAATTATTAATTAATTAATTACGATATAATTAATTAATTAAAATATTATTAATAATTAATTAACTACAATATAATTAATTAAAATATTGTAATTAACTAATTAATTAAAATATAATAAATTACAATATTATAAATTAAAATATTATTATTAATTAAAATATAATTAATTAATTAATTAATTACAATATAAGTCATTCAAATATAATTATTCATTAATTAACTTCAATATAATTAATTAAAATATAATTCATTTATTAATTAAAATAATATTATTAATTAATTAATTAAAATAAAATTAATTAGTTACAATATAATTAATTAAACTTAATTACAATATCTTAATTAATCAACATATTATAATTAATTAAATCATAATAATTAATTAAAATATAATAAATTGTTATTTCTTAAAATTTTTTACAAACCAACCAGTGTCAATGGTAATGATAATCATTTATTCCTTTTAATCAATTATCATAATTATAATGATAATATCCATTATCATTGTTCACTATATTCATTCTCATTCCTATTACCATTCTCTTTCCACCTTAATTTGTAATGAGTTTTTAAAACTCAAGAATGTGACATAAAAAATATCAGAATTTAAATTTTAAAATTCGATCAAATTTACATAAAATATCATTTCTTTAAAATTATAATTAAATTAATTTTTTAAATTCTGAATTAAAATTATAATTGTACTCTTTTTGAATGTTCAAATCGAATTGGGTTAGATTTGGATTTGGATTAAAGATGACAATGAGCTAGTCCATAAGTTAAGATTTAGGGGTTTTTAATGAGCCACTTTACGAGTCAGGTTCAGGTCTAAACTGATTCGAGACTCAACTGTTTTAAATAAAATTAGGTATATATTAATTTGGGATAAAAAAACTATTATTTTATATTTTTAATTTTAAAAAAATTAATAAATTATTTTACTTAAAATAATTGATCCTCGAGAACTTAAAATAAAATGATAGGCAAGTGTACAAACCACTTCATTGACTGAGCAAATAAAGTTACAAAAGCGAGAAAATACAAGAATATGAACATATTAACATGTATGTACTTCTGTTAGAGTATATCTAAATCTAAACTGAAAAAAGAAGCTATTTTATATTTATAATTTTAAAAAATTAAAAATTAATGGGCTGCTTTGGCCATCCTATTGCCACGGCACGGTGACTTTTATAACATATGTTTAAGACTTAAATTGATATGTCTTTATCATTAAGATGACAGTCAACTGGACAATTCAGTTGTGGACGTTGGTGGCGAACAACTGTCCACCAGAGCAGACATTCACGACCTCGTGCCATAGTTCGTGAAATGCAATCTAGTTCTTTGACCCTTTTCTTGTAAGATTTGACCACATGCTCCTTTGTATCATTAGTGAGAAAAAAAAACTTACAAAATTTACATTATAATTATAAATAATATAATTATAAATTTATCTTTTGAATTTGAACTAAACAAATTATTAAGTGCATATATTCTTTTGTAATTTTAATACTTTAAATAAATTATTTGGAAAATTAATATTTCTATTTTAGAACAATCATCATATTTAAAATTTTTACATTCTTTATTATTATATCTTAAACTTAGTAAATTTCCTAAAGGACCTCTATTTAATAATAATAATGAGCCAGTAAATACTAGGTAAGATGACAAGCAAGAGACCCGAGGCAACATAAATAGTTTTTGAATTTTTATTTATACAAAATAATATTGTTTTATTTATATTAATACTACGACACCGTTTTCAATTATTAAGAATTTTGAGTTTAGATGGTAAATTTCAAAATTTAAATTTAATCTTAAACCTAATTGAAAAAGAAGAGTTCAATTTCAAAAAACCTATTTTTAAAAAAAAACAAGAATTCAGTTTTTACCTAGTTAATAAATTTAACCCGTGATACAACTCCATTGAAGCTTATCGGTAAAATATTCCACGAGCTTAAAAATCACAGCGAAAAGAGCCTTTCTCGATTCACTGGTGCAAACAACATCATGTATCTTAGTGATGTATAACCTCGTATGCCCTCTAACTAAGGGTAGCCCGTATGGGATCGGTAAAATCTATCTATACGAGGCTCAATGAAAATCAACCTGAACCCTCAAATAAATCTGGTCCTATTTTAATGCTTCAACTAGTATATAGACCTTCAATCTATTACTTTAAATCTGATAGAGAACTTGTACACGTTAGTCATCATCATGGACTTTTTATCTAGGATGTAGTTTCATCAATATGCAGACTAGACTGTGAAATATATCTTAATTTTGAATCAGATAGCTCTATAATCACCAGAGAAAGAAGAAAAACAAACGAGAAAGACATCAGAATAAAGAGATATCATTGTTATCCTAGTTCGACAATTCCACTATCAAAATGATGATCATGATCTTGATTCTAGAATACGGACTGAGATTAAAAATTCAAGACTAAGACTTAGAAATCTTCGAGAATTATTCTAGTTGACAAGGAACATTTGTTCTATCCAAAATCAATCTCCAACAACTCTTAGCAAATTATTCCTTTCATTACTACTGTTCCTACTCCTGCTATGAATTAAAGGATATATCTTTTAAGAAAATATATCAACTCGCCTTAAGCTGTGTAATCAACAAATGATTTTCAAAAACATGATTAAAGATGGTTCCCAAATCAAATTATATTTGCTAGGGTTATTTCCATTTGAGTATTGTACATATATATTTGTAATATTTGGTCCCAAAAGCAACGCAATAAGTGTGGGCTAGATGGACAATACTCTTCACTATCGTGTATCAAATCGATTTGATTGGTAATAGTGAAAATTTTGAATCGATTAATTTTTTATTTAATTTTTAACTTTTAAATTTGATTTTTTTAAATAAATTTAAAAATTATTAATCAATTTATTAATTAATCAGTCAATTTTTTTAAATTAATTAATTTTTATAAACTAAAATAAATTAGTTAATTCTTATTTAACAATCTCTTTTTAATTAAACTTTAAATTTTTTAATAAATAAGGATAATCTTATTTATTTATTTTTTAAATTCTTCATTTTATTCACTTTTTAACTAAATTTACGACAGTTTAATACCGATTAAACTTTTAAATTTTAAATCTATGATCTTAAGAGAAAGAGAAAAAGTGATGTAACAGAAAGGTGAACAATGCTGAGCACTCCTCTGAGTTGATGCTCGGTATATTATATACACTTATCATAACAGAATTTGTTACAGTGAAGAATATCAACCATACACGTGTATGGTTTATTGAGCTTTACAGTTGTCAGTTGTCAGTTGTCAGTATTAATGATAAATGTACATTTATATTATATTCTAATATTAAGAATTTAACTTTATGCCCGATTTCAAAAAAAATTGACTGTCACTATATGAACGTTTTTCGGTGTCACCTTCTTTATTCTTCCGCTAAGCAGTCACACCCATATCGGGATTTCAGATTTTGGTACGTTTTCTAGATGCTTAGTTACTTCCCACTGCCTCCGAAACAATACTTGAAACCGAATCATAAGTTCCGTCCACATCTACGTTTGTTCAAGTGGCTTCTTGTCCACAAGCTCTTCCAAGACAAAGTTTGTGTTTGTCTTGAAACCAACATTGTCACCTTATAAGAAGCTAAATCGACATTGATTCGCCACTATAAAAAGTTAAGCGCATAGTCCAACACTTATTCTTCAAAGTTCAAAGCTTCTTTGGCTGGAAACCCATTTTTGTATGGTTGGAACTACAAAAGAAGAAGACAAACTTTCTACAGTTTTAGCAGCAACTTCAATGCTAAGTTGTATGTACTCTATGAAGTGTGTAATAGGATACGTAGGGATGAAAAGACGAGTCTAATTAGATAGTTCAATCAAAACTAATTTTCTCAATCAAGACCATACATTTAATCTACGAGCTTACCTAGGTAGCAGCTGAGTTCCATATGTTTCTGCGCCACAAAAGAGTTGAGCTGATGTTAACACTTGTGTGTTTGGCTACTTCCTCCACTTGTGCATGTTTGGACAACTTACGATTTTGGAGGAGCATGTGGCATGTAGTTTTAATTGTTTTGAAGAAACTTATTGATTTAGATATGAAATAGGTATGTTTAAATTATTTAATCGAATAATTTGAAGTTTAATTAATAAAAAAAATTATTAAATAAAAGTTAATATTTTTTTACGGAAGAATTAATTAATATACGAAACATATCGATTACTTAATAAACTGATCGATTTTTAATAAAAAAAAGTTATTAAAGTAAATCAAACTAAAAAATTAAAAATCGAAAAAAAATTGTTTAAAAATTTTACTATTAAATCAATTACTAATATTTTTAGTATGAATAAAATTGCAGGTAGAGTAATCCGTACTGTTTAAATGATTCAATTGAAACCTCAAAATTTTTATTATTTAATGTAAGTTATATATATATGGCTTGGAAAATTTCTATACATCCATCAGCATTTATGAGTGTGCTTCAAGTAATTAAAAATTTCAATCTAAAATATATTTTTATTTTACCTAAAATATTAATCATGATAATACTTTCTAATTATTTCATAATAAATTAGACAATTTTTAGTAAAATTTTTAGTTTTTAGATTTTAAAAATTGATATAATTTGTACGTATTTTAAAAAAGTTAATTAATAAATTAATATTTTAATTTAAAAAATTAACAATAAATTAAAATTTCTCAAAAATTAAATACTTTTAAATTTATGATCTCTTTAGTAATAATATGTTCAGAAAATTTGGAGTATTTTCCTCCCAATTTCTGAGGCAATAAAGGATTTGTTAAATATTTTTATTTTATTTTTGGTGTACAAAAAAGAAAATATTCGTGACGCTGAAGGCTTTACGTAGCTTACACATCAATTGATGCACACAACCACATAAAAAAGCACAAAGTGTAAGTGTCCTCTTATCTGCAACTCACCGTGGAATCTTTACCGGCGAAAGTCCGGTCACCCTGTAGTTGGTAGCTCTTTAATTCTCCTTCAATTACACACATGTCGTCTTATATATAGTTGATGCACTTAGTTTGTCTATTCTTATAAATATGCATGCAATTCGGACACGTCTTTGCTTGAGTTCCAAGGACGGGGTTAGTGACTTCTCACGTTATAGCCAACGTAAGCTGTCTGTTTAGTGATGCAGGATCGCTCATACCAGTAGTTTTTACATGACGAGTAGCAAAGTTGTTGATTCTCTGTTGTCATTTGGTTATGTCAGAGTTGAATAGTTCATCAAATCTCCGTATATATATATATATAACTTACTCATCAAATGTTTCTTATCTGTAAATCTATTTCAGAGATGGAGTTCTTCAGAGCTCCATTTAGAGGTATAGTAAGCGATGTTCGAGGAAGATTAGCCTGTTATAAACAAGACTGGATTGTTGGAATCCAATCGAGACTCGGGTACTTCATATTTCTCTCTCTTTTTACTTAATCAAAACGACGATTCATAATTCTCACATCTTTTTCACCATTGATGGCAGGATACTGGCACCAACTACATACATCTTCTTTGCTTCTGCTCTTCCAGTAATTGCTTTTGGCGAGCAACTTAGAAGAGATACAGGTTTGCATCATAATCCACTAAAATATACTGTTTTCTGGTAATTATGATCTTTGCCTTTTCTTCATAAGTTATCTGATAAGTCCGTGTGGTTGTAACCTTGTACTGTGTGTAGATGGAAGCTTGGGCACGGTTGAAACATTGGCTTCTACAGCTCTATGTGGTATTATACACTCAGTAGTAGGTGGACAACCTCTTCTGATACTGGGAGTTGCAGAACCTACTGTTATAATGTACACTTACTTGCACAACTTTGCCAAAAACAGAGAAGATTTGGGACAGGAACTCTTCTTGGCTTGGGCTGGATGGTAGTGGAATGACTTTGTCAATCTTTAGAAAGTTTTTCTAATGGTGTACTTGTTCTTTCGAACCGATTAGATGACCGATTGCTGTTTCCAGGGTTTGTGTCTGGACAGCCCTTTTGCTGTTTCTACTTGCCATATTCAATGCTTGTGATCTGATTAACAGATTCACTAGAATTGCTGGTGAAACTTTTGGCATGTTGATTGCTGTTCTATTCATTCAGGAGGCTATCAAGGTAAGTTCCAAGAAATATTACCTATCACTTAGTTATATCCATGTAGCTGCTTGTAGGAGCTATACCAGATAAGAAATATGAGATAAGAAGTTATGATCTCAGGGAATGGCAAGTGAGTTCAAAGTTCCAAAAGCAGAAGACCCAAGTTTGGAGAAGTATCAGTTTCAGTGGCTTTACACAAATGGACTATTGGGTATCATATTTACATTTGGACTTCTTTATACTGCATTGAAAAGCAGAAAAGCAAGATCATGGTGCTATGGAACAGGTTTGTTAAAGAGGCAATAAGTCATTTTGCTTGCAGCTTTTATAATTCTTAGAAAGTGAAAATTCTTGCTCCTTGCTCTGCAGGAAACCTTAGACGTTTCATTGCAGATTATGGCGTTCCTTTAATGGTGGTGGTGTGGACTGCACTTTCATTTACTGTACCAGGGGCAGTTCCTTCAGGAGTTCCCAGAAGGCTCTTCAGTCCTCTCCCTTGGGACTCTACATCAGTCTACCACTGGACTGTGATCAAGGTAACTAGAATTGCTTGAAGCTTATTAAAGGTTCAACTAAAATTGTCAGGTAAGAAACTTAATGTGCCTAATCAAATGCAGGATATGTTCAATATTCCTCCAGAATACATCTTTGCTGCTATTATCCCTGCTTTGATGGTATCAGGATTGTACTTCTTTGACCACAGTGTTGCATCACAAATGGCACAACAAAAGGAGTTCAATCTTAAGAATCCTTCAGCTTTCCATTATGATATATTGTTGCTGGGAATGACGGTGGGTAACAATAACCTGTTTTCCAAGTCTGATAACAATCCATGATTATGAGAACTATTTGTTAGCGATGGAACTGAATGGTTTCAGACTTTACTTTGTGGCTTGATCGGACTACCTCCTTCCAATGGAGTCCTGCCACAGTCTCCAATGCACACGAAGAGCCTTGCTGTTCTGGAAAGACAGGTAATTCTGCAGAATCTATGATTTGTTTTTTCTGAAACTGCCTGCACCATCTGCTCACAGAATAGATTGATCACTTCCAGCTGATCAGAAGGAAGATGGTGAAGAGTGCCAATGAAAGCATCAAACAGAAAGCTAGCAAGTCTGAAATGTATCATAAGATGCAAGCAGTGTTCGTAGAAATTGACAGAAGTCCTGCTGTGAGTGTTTTAGGAGTGTCAAAGTTAAATTTCATCTGCAGAATTCTTCCTTCTTATAACAATCCCATTCCATGTGTTTGCTGTTCCATGCAGAGTACAGCAGTTAAAGAGTTGGAAGAGCTTAAGGAGGCAGTCATGAACAAAGAAGACGAAACAAAGAACACATTTGATCCTGAGAAGCACATAGATGCTTACCTGCCTGTCAGAGTAAACGAGCAACGATTAAGCAATTTGCTTCAGTCTCTTCTAGTTGTAGTATCGCTATGTGCCATGCCTGCAATAAAGCTGATACCTTCATCAGTTCTCTGGGGCTATTTCGCTTATATGGCAATTGACAGTCTTCCGGGAAACCAGTTCTGGGAAAGAATGCTTCTTCTCTTCATAACACCAGGAAGACGATACAAGTACAGTACTGAAAACTAATCAAAACCTGCATATACCCAATTGAGATCTGAGTATTGTTACGAAAACTTAAAAAACTTTTTGCAGGGTCCTGGAGGGTGCTCATGCCTCATTCATGGAGTCTGTTCCGTTCAGATACATCGTCATCTTCACAGTCTTCCAGCTAGTTTACTTCTTGGTCTGTTTTGGGGTCACATGGATTCCAATAGCAGGAATTCTGTTCCCACTTCTTTTCTTTCTTCTCATCAGTATAAGACAGTACCTTCTTCCCAAGCTGATTCTGCCTCATCATTTGCGTGAACTGGATGCTTCTGAATACGAGGAAATCACTGATGCCCCAAGACTTTGTTTCATTCCCTCTTTTGAAGTTTACATTTGCTTGTCTCAGAGCTAACAATCACTTGACCATTTGATCAGGAAAGAGAAGCAAGTGGCATTGGAAACGAAGAAGGAAACGCAGAGATGACTGATGCTGAGATGTTAGACGAGTTAACAACCAGCAGAGGGGAGTTGAAGATCAGAACTGTAAGCTTCAGAGATGACAGCCATGGTCAGGTAAAAAATTAAAAGAAAAAACACCTTTTCTTTGACTGAATCTGGTCCAAAATCCGATCAAACTCGAGTTAAATGATCAAAATATTCTTTTAAACCTTGGTATTGAACTTTTTCTTCCATGACTGATCCATTGATTATTGTTGCAGATACATCCAGAGGATGTTATCCAGGCTGAATAAGAGATCATCATCGTGAAGTTAGAGAAAAGAAAAGGTGTGTCAGATCAGAATTATGAAGTGAAGTAGTACAAGCTTGTTCATTATGTGTAATGCAGACTAAAGAGAACTTGCTCTCTTCATATCACATTAATCCTGAACAGGTGGATGAAAATGAGAATAGACCTATCAACCAGGCAAAGAAATGACCATGTATTCAAGATTTCTAATCACCTTCGATGAGTTAGGTTGAGTTTAATTCGAGTTTAAATAGTTATAATAATTATTGTAATTAGTATTAATAATAATTACCGAATACAAGCTTAATTTTGAAAATTTATCTTAACTCTGAACTTGAATTTAAATTTGATTAAATTTAAATACTCAAAATTTGAGATCCAATTTGATTAAACTTAATTTTACTTATTACTTTCGATTCAAATTAGTTAAGATACAATTGAATTGTTATAATTAGTTGATAAATTAATTAAGCTAAAAAATTATTAAGTTTTGAAATTGGATTAGACCTTAATCAAACCTAGTATCTGAACTTAATTTCAATTAATTTATCTTTGACTTGTTAACTTTAAATCAAACCTAAATTAATTTAAGAGGTAAAAGATATCGTCCCCTATGTAATTTAAGAAAATAGAAAAACTTCTGGTTTTTAAAATTATCGAAAAAACTCTTTCTAATTTACAGTTTTTTGGAAAAACCATTTCTCTCATGTAATATGAATATTAAACGTAGAATAATCAAATGTCACTAACATAATAACTCAACCTCACTTTTAAACACGACTTAAATGAATTAAATTCAAATTAAATTAATAATTTAAAATAATTATGATAAATTATTAATTGAATCAAATTTAATTAGTTCAGTTCGAGTTAAAGAATTTGAATGAATCATCAGGTAAATAATATTTTATTATTTAAGTATAATATTTATATTATAGGAGTTTCATCTTTTAATAATTGAAGTCTAAAAAATAGATTTTTTTAAAAAAGAGAAAATTGTATTAATAAAGAATGATGTTACAAAGCAGAAAGATGTTTAAGGGTATACCACCCTTTAGCATTTAAAAAAAAAAAAACTACCAACAAATGGGTATTAAACTAGAAACATTGGTTAGAAATTAAGAGGAGTGAAGAAAATCTACCAGTTGGTGCGAGGTTGTTTAGAAGTATGAGCTCCCTGAGTCCATTAGCGATCTCACACGATTAGTGTTCCCACGATTTTGCTCTTAGTTGCGAGCCTTCTCGAGTTTCTTTCCTTCCAAATACTGAATTGTTAGAACCATGACTATTATGAAGATCCCTTTTAGTTTTAGGAATGGATGGGTGGGTTGTAGCCAGTGAATGATGTTAGTTAATGAGTTATCGGATGTATTCCAGCATGATATTGACTTGTTCCCAGATCATGGTAGCTGTCGAACATAAGAAGAAAATATAGTCTCTGGATTCATCACACTGTTGGGAATTTAGACCTCTTAAACTCACACCAAGGATATTTTATAGTAAAGATAACAGAAAATAGAGAAATAATAATAGCACAAGAAATTTACGTGGAAACTCCCAAACCGGAGAAAACCACGGGCACCAAGAAGAAAATCTACTATGTGAAAAATTCTTACAATCATACAATTTTTCCTCTTACCCAATATCCCAATACACCAATACACTCACAAAGAAATACCAAAAACAAATCTTCCAACTCTCACCTTAAAAGAGGAATTTAACTAGAGTCAAATTTGTCATACAAATCTTTGACTTTGATTGGTGCACTAACTAAGGAGGTAGCACCCTCCTTATATAGTCAAGAGTCTTTCCTCAATTATTGTCCCCAACCAATATGGGACAATAAAGGAGCCAAAAACTCAACACCTTCATCTTCATGCCACGGAGCTTCTCACTGTCATCCTCTGTGCCGTCTGTGTCTATAGATTGGGGTCACGTTATGGGCATTAACCCATTGTCTTCTCCAGTGGATAGGTCGTAAGTCGATGAGCAATTAATGCCCATCAACTTCTTCAGTGGCGACGCCATCTATGGCGTCACCCTGTTGAGTTGGCTTCGATAGGCAATTAACACCCATCGACTTCTCCATGCCACAGATTCACAATCAAAAGAAAAAACGCAGGTAGCACAAAACGCAGGCAAAATATTAGAGTACAGAAACCCAACATAAGCATTATAACACAAGGCAATAGTCGCAAGCAATATCTGGATTTCAGAAACCAATAGAAGCACAAAATCGCATATGCATCTGGCCAGAATATGCAAAACGTAATTTAGGGTTTCTAAAACCACAACAAAACGTTTTTGTTTAATCGTCTTGTTCGTTAATCACAAATCGCATAATCATAGGGATTCGGAAAACAATTTTAGGAATCAACATAAAGACCAATCAGGAAATAATTTCCAGAACTTTTAAACATGAGAGACTAGAAACAATTCCAGATAAACACATTCTTAAACACATAATAAACATATGTGATTTTCAGATCAACCAAAAACAAGAACAATCTTCGGATAAAGACAAACATCGAAGCAAAACATATCAATTTTTATCAAAATCAATAACAATCAAGCAATGAATCCAAGTAAAATAATTAAAGGAGGCTCTGATACAACTGTTGGAATCCAACTGTGATCGAATCATGGGCGCAGCAGAAATTTTTTTTACAGATTCCGAACATATCCCGATAATTATATAAACTTGAATAAAATATAAACGATTTAGAAATCATATCTTGTTCGCTATCCTGTTAAAAAATCTTTAAAATTTTTTCCGATTGATCAATCACGAGCTGTTCAAGTATCTAGCCTCTGATGATATCCACAAAGCAATTCTTAACTGCTTTGAGAGGAAAAAGACAAAAGTGTTAGCTTCTAAAAGCTTTTCCCATATTTATAGAAAAAATCATAAGAGTCTTCTATTAAAATTAAATCTCTTTAATTATAATTAAAATCCAATTCTAATTATAATTAATTTAATTTTAATAAAATCAAATATCTTATATTTGATCTCCAAAGTTTCTTAAACTTTATAATTAAGTCCAACTTAATTAAATTGATTTTTTCTTTCACAAATTGCTCTTTGATGTGTGACCTATTAGGTTCCTAATAAATTGGAAATGATTATAAATTATAATTCTAATTCACAATTAGAATTAGATAAATTAAAACTTCTTTTAATTTATCTTTAATTCT
>JANIIA010000005.1:2662716-2680790 GCA_027478495.1 Erythroxylum alaternifolium | reverse complement strand
AAAGATTTGTACCCACGTGTCATTTTTGCGGAGTTATTGGGCATATAAGGCCAAGATGTTACCAGTTACTGCAGATGCTGTTTCAAAGAAGCTAAAGCCAAAAAATTCTACGCCCCTCATATAAATTTCAGAATCAGTCTTTAGTAGAAAGGGTCAAGGACAAGCACAAAGATATAGTGAAGGAAAAACAAGAAAATGTTCAGATTCATAGTTTGTTAGTGCTTTTGAAGAAACTGGTCAAACTGAGGGTAAGTCAGTTACTTCATATGAAGAAATCAATCAAACAGTTGATGACGTAGATAATGTGATGAGAAATAAGCCTAAGTTTGAATTTCTTCAAGGGACATAGGGACTGTGTTCTTTACTTTTTTTAAGTTTATTTGTTGTTTAAAAAAAGAAAAGTAAAAAAAGGAAAACGAAACGTTAAAAAGAAAAGTAAAAAAAGAAGTCAAAAAAATTGTCTTCTTTAGTTTTTCTTTAGTTTTTATGTTGCCATTGTCGTCCCATCTTTTTAGTAGTTTGCATTGTGACTTCTATTTGGCTCTACCGAAGACTCTTCAGCTCTCTCATCAGTATAGGTCTCTCTCTCGGGTATCTCTCTCTCTTTTGGGCATATCTCTCGGTGTTTTGAATGGTAGTAAATTATCATCTTGGTGTGCGTATGATTCTTCCGTTGCACTTATTGTTGATTATTATGATTATGTGTTTTGATATTGTTTTATCCCAAGGGGGGACATCAGATTGTTTATGGAGAATGTTCTATTCAGGGGAAGATTTTAAGCTATATGCGTGACTATTCATCGTGCTTTTTGGCATTTTTTGTCCCAAGGGGGAGAAATTTGGATGATAGGATTATTGTTACTATGGATATTCTTTGGAACTTGTTGTTGCATTAAGGAGGAGTTCTTGGATTGAATTCAATTTCCATATGCCAAATTATGTGACTTAGGGGGAGTTTCGGATTTGTGACAAATATGCCAAAAAGGGGGAGATTGTTAGATATATGTTAAATATATCTATTTTATTTTTATTTTGGCTTATTTTTAAATTGGCATATTTTTATCAAGCTTGAATTCAAATACCAATTGGATAATTTTGTAGATAGAATAAAATTCTATCTTGTATAAGAGTTGATTTGGTGAAGGACTCTTATCGCTTGAGGGATTGTATCCATGGTAGAAGTCTATATCTAATGTGCGTTAATTGAAGACTAAAAAGAAACATAGCTAAAGTGGTGTGGCAGAGATGGATTTGGTGTTGGTTTAATGAAGAGTGTAGTGGGCATTAATTACATATGAAAGAAACAAAGCTTATGCGGTTTTTTAGAATATAAGATAAAGGTAAGTTGCAAGATCTTTGAGGGCTACTGGCTCACTATTTAATCTCCCCATCTTCTACTTCTCTTGTAAAAAAAAAATAACGCAAGCTAGACAAGTGATCAACATTTTTCTACACAGAAAAAAACAGCTGTTTTTGTGCAGAATGATGATGATGATAGCAACGATTATTAATTAATTTCTTTATAGTTTGCGTATACTTTGATTAGTGAATGTGTTATTGGTACAGCCGTAGTTTCATGTTAGTATTTATGTGAATCAGTCCATAGTAGTTGCGATGACTTCCAGATCTATTATAGAGGAGCTGAACCGATTGAGAAGTTGTCTTCTTTTCTGTCTTAAGTGCATTTTGTTTTTATTCTTAGTTGATTTATTACTTAAGTTATTTTTATTAATTGTCTTTTAATTAAAAGTAGTTTAGAAAAATCCTCTGTTGAGGTTAACACGAATTGGTCGTGTTATTGGGTGTGAAATTCTTTCACGGGAAGTGAGGTTGAGAGATAGTGTCAAGGGTTGAGTGGCGTCGGCTCAGTAAAGCCTTAGATAAATTTATGGTATTTTGGTGAAAGAATTAATTTGGGAGAGAGCTCCGCAGAAGTAAGCAACGAATGCCGAACAGCATTACAAAATTTCTGGTGTCATCTGCTATTTTTTTTTGGATTGATTTTTGCTTTTATTTGTGAACGTAAAATCGAACAGTTTGCGAAACTATTAATCTCTACGTTTTTTTCAATATATATATATATTTCATTTTTCTCAGTGCCCTATGTCCTTAAGGACCTGAAGTATGAATGACGATTATTTGTTGGATTCATCTTTAGGTTTTAAAGATGGAAAGTCAGGATGTTGTGGGGGAGGAAGATTTAGAGGAACTGACAACTGTGGACAGGACGAGAACTTTGAGTTATGCCAAAGTCCTGAAGATCATATGTTCTGGGACTCTTATCATCCTACTGAACGTGCACACCAAGTTTTTGCAGACACAATGTGGAATGGAAGTAGTAGCAGTTTCATTTCCATGGTTGGACCATACACTGTTGAGCAATTACTTCAGATTGAAGTTGCAGGCAACACAAATCCTATAGATTATATTCAATAAGACATAGCATCATTATAAAAACACTTCTAGCTCTAGTCAGAAGTACTTTGATTGATCGAATCAATTGCTACTTTCGCTCTGTATCTGTATGTATGAATAACAACTCTACCTATTAATTTCTAACATGTACTTGAAGAGGGAACCAAAAATAAAAATCAGTAGCGCAAAAATTTATATGTTTATATTAAACTATTTTATTAAATTATACCAAAATTTAGTAAATATATTGGATAAATTGTATCAGACTTAATATCATATTATTTGTGGTATAATATTTATTTTATTTGTGTCACATAATACAAATAATATGACATTAATTATTTTGTTATTTTTCGTTAGATTCTATATCGGATAATAACATACAAAATAAAGAAAACTATAAAATTTAAAAATTAAGCACTATATATACTTAAATGGTAGTAGTTACTTAATTTCTCCAATAGAAAAGAGAAACTATATTTATCACAACTTTAAATTCTTAATTAACTAATTAATTTATTTAAAATACATAATTTATAAAATATTATGTATAACTAAAAAATAGTCTCAAATGAATCTAAATAACAGTAATTACACATTAAAAGGTGGAAGCATTTTTTGGTCATATAACTCGTAAATTGATAAATTGATCGTATCCTTTATAACATATGATATCCATTTTGCATGATTGGTGTTTTGATGTAATTATAAGAAATGAAATCCTAATTATCTTCTTTCTGAATTTACGACATAAACACAAAGTATTTCTTTTCAAAAGGAATACTTTGTGTTTAAATTCTATTGTGTTACAATATAATTCATTCTTTAAAATCAGACCAAAAATTAAACCATGATTGATGTGATATAATCTATATTTGATTGTAGCTATTTAAGTTTCTTAGACTTTATTTTATCTTTTTTATTTACTTAATTTATTTATCAACTAATGGTATAATCATTTCCTTTTCATCTACCAACTAATGGTATAGTCATTTACTTTGCATCTACCCGTTTATATGATACTATCCGAGTGAACCAAGGGATCTAAATAATGATAGAGGCTAATCTATATTAGTAACAAGTAAATCCTTTATATGGAAAAAGTCTTAGATATTTTTTTTATAGAAAATTTCGTCCTTTTGCCCGTTTTTTATTACATAAAATCATTTATCCTAAACAATAAAATATGTTAACATGAGGGGAGTAACATACACTACAAGAAAAATGTCATTTTATGGTCAAAATTACCGACAGAAAATATTAACATTCTATCAGTAAGTCAGCTTAACGATGGACTTTACCGACGGACAAAGGTGTCGTAGAAATGACTGTAGTTAATAATTACCGACAAAAAAGAAAATGTCTGTCGGTAATTTGTACTATTAGTAAATATGTAGACGGTTTCTTGTGCAGTTGATCATTGATGAACCGTCGGTAAATTTATCGACGATTTGCGGTTTTCTGTCATTAAGTTTGTTCAAACATTATTGACGGTTACGTTTGTTCAGTGGGTGAGTTTACTGATGATTAGTTTCCGTCGCCAAATTTACAGAAGGAATAACCAATTCTGTCTGTGATTACCAACGGCTAATAATCTTCCGTCAGTAAATGGTATTGATTTTTCATTGATAAATCAACAAAGACACAGAAGGAATGATGGACGAAAACGCAGATGTAAAACAATGACGCAGAAGGGTTTGAAGCACGCGAAGGAAGAAGACGTAAAACAAAGACGCAGAAGGGAACCGAAGCACGCGAAGCAGTAGAACGAAGAGGCAGAAGGGACAGAGAGAACACGGGACGACGACAAAGAACCAGCGGCAGAAGAGAAAATGAAAAAGAGCTAGCAAAAATGAAAGAGAAAACGAGTGAGGGGGCTTCAGTCGTGTAGGTTAGACGCTTAACCAAAACGATGTAGTTTGATGTTAAACCAAACAACGTCATTTTCGATTTATTAAAAATGTCGATGTTGAAGCCAACGACGACGTTTAGGTTTTAATTTTACCGATTTACAACAGAAACGAGTCTCATTGGTAAATATACCGATGGAAATATTGATTTCGTTTCTATATTTTGTTGAAAAATTTGCGATAATTTTCCTCCATTTTTATGCATATTTTCCAACGAATTTACCGACAGACATTAATTTTCCGTCACTAATTGCTTATGGTATTTTTTCCGTCGGTAATATTCTATTGATAATTTATAATTTTCTTGTAGTGATATTTACTAGTTATACCATCTGCAATCACTTGAATCTCGAGACGTTCTTTAAACTAATCACAGACTTGTTTGAGATAAGTAACCAAAGGGACTCTCCCTCAAAGAATCGTATACGACAATTTCATCTTATACAGCTCAAATAGAAAAACCCAGATAGAGGAAGGGGTTAGATTTATCGTGATGGGAGCAAGAGTAACAATACAGTACTAAAATGGTAGGTATAGTGAGCAAAATTATACAAAAATCAAAAGGGGATACAAACTAACCCTAATAGCTACGTAGATGGTAGTCAAGTAATTGAAAGTATACCTCTAAAACCAAAATTGATTGTTTCAAAAGGTGAATTCATCAAACTTATCAACCATTAACGAGTAATCCTAATATGGATGGACTTGGTCATGAAGATATGAAAATAGTACTTTAAGACCATTACGTGTCCAATGTCTTTTGCTCTTTTTAGCACTTGTTAATAGACTGTTATAAAGTTGATATATGGTAAAATTTAAATAAAATGAAGAATTTTAAATAGGATTAAAAAAGGAGACTTTCTTCGTTTATAAAAAATTAAAATTTAATTGAAAAAAGAAACTACATTTTTGTTTATAAAAATTGACAAATTAATTAATAAATTGCTTAATTTTTAATAATAAAAATTATTAAAATAAATCAAACAAAATATAAGTCAAGATTTTATAATTAAATCAACTTTTTATTTTTTAATCATCGCTTCGAGCAAGTTAGAATTGAGTCTCCTTCTTGTGATAACAAAAAGCTCTAACACTCAACGAGGGTTGTGATGCAGTGATAGGAGCTCTTTCATTCTTAACCAAAATTTTGAGTTCGAATTTTAAGAATGAAGTTGCTTTAAAAACTTGTAAGAGAGAGCTTTGCCGTGCGTAAAAGGTACTACTCGGTCGGATTAGTCAGTTGTTCTTGTGGCATCGGATACCAAATGGTCTACACCTAAATCAAAAAAAAAGAAAAAAACTCAACTAACATTCCAGGTCTAGCCTCGAACAAGTACTCTTACAGTTAGGTGATCATGCAAGTTCACTCAGCTAACAGGTAATATCAATGGAAAAGCCTTAGTGATTTAATGTTAAAAATAAAAAAAGAAAAAAACGCGTCATATAGAACCTGAGTGGCTTGAATTCTTTTAGGAATCACCTTGTCCTTCTGCCCTTGTATAGCATTTTAGAGTCATGAGAAATTGAATTTCTTCGTCATTTTTCCAATTTATCTTCCTGACTAGCATAGTATCAGAATTTAAACTTAAACTATGCGTTAATTAATCAAATTCTACTTATATGATAATTTTAATTAGTTATTAAACTTAAACTAGATTAATTACACACAATTCAAATTAATAATTTAATGCAATTATCTTAAATTATTAACCTAATTAATTTAATTAATTCATATCCAACCTAAAAATTGAATTAGACATTTACTTAATTTTATCCCTTATTTATTAAAGAGATTATTAATTTATATTAAATGTATTTTATTAGTATTTTTGACCAAATTTTAAATTTTTTAAAAATTTAGAAATTAGAAATAAATTTTTGGGAAACTTTTAAAAATTAAAAAATTTCTTAAATGATAAAAGTGGGTCCATCTCTTCTGACTTAAAAATAATATTATGGAACTAAATATGGTTAGCGTGAATGGTTCAGCACTCTCATCCCTTAACCAGTGATCTCAAGTTTGAGCCCTGAGAATAGAGAAATTTATTTGACCAGTACTTTACCCTTTACGGGTTGACCCGGTGTGAGCGAAAATTAGTCTATGTGTCAATGACCTAAAAGTGTTTTCATATAATTGGAACCTTCTTAAAACACCTCGTGGAAAAAAAAAAAAAGAAAATTATGGGATCACAAATGATCCAGAGCCTATTTAAATGCCAAAACCAAACCAACCCAGCACGGAGTCTCTCGTTAGAGAACTAAAGCCATGTCTAGACTAAGCAAAATCTACTTTGCTTTCTTACTTTACATATATTTGGTCTCGTCACCAACTTGTTGCATGGCTAGATTGGTTCATCAGCCAAATTATAAAGCACGAACTTGTAAGCATGTGCCTCTATTTGTTTTCGGGGACTCGTATGTAGATGCAGGCAACGACAACTACATCAATACCCCCACAAGGCACAAGTAATAGGGCAAACTACTGTCCTTACGGTGAATCCTACTCCGATCAACCAACCGGACGTTTCAGTGATGGCCGTACCATGGCAGACTTCATTGGTATGTTTTGGATATACTCAGATTCAAGAATTGTTTGGCAGTAACTTCTTGTGTATATTAATTGTTTCATCTTCTTTGTTACAGCTGAGCATGCAAATCTTCCATTGCTCCCACCTTACCTGCAACCTGGTTTAAATGATTATTACAATGGAGTGAACTTTGCTTCTGGTGGATCGGGAATTTTAAAAGAAACATTTGAAGAACAACGAGTGAGTATGATGATGAACTTGTCTTCTTCTCATCTCGATTATTATCTGCATATGTACGCGTACCCTTTTCCATCCAAGACCAAGCTGATCCCGTAATACTTTTTGACATTAATGGAAAAGAAAACTGAAGTACTGGTTTGATAACAAGTTAAATATTTTTGACGGTGAAGACTGCTGTCAACGGATATATTTTAAAATTTTTACAGGTCCTCTTTCAAAAGATACAGATTAGCAACTTCAGAAAAGTAGTTCGGTGGTTTATGAACAAGTTAGGAGATGATGAAGGCAAAAGGGCAATATCAAATGCAGTCTATTTGTTTAGCTGTGGAATCAATGATTACCTTAGTCCTATTTTCTCTTCAGAACATACACCCTACCCGGATTCAGAGTATCAAGGACTGCTGCTTGGAAACTCGACACAGCATATTAAGGTTAATCTGATTAGTCCCTACCTTATCAATTTATCAAAACCATATAAGATAAATCCTCGGAGTAAAGTTTTAAATTGCGGGTTACAGTCTATTGCAGTATTTAGAAACTTGGTTATGAGATAAATTTGGTTATAATTATTATGTTGTTGACAGGAAATATACGACTTAGGAGCTAGAAAATTTGCCTTCATCAGCCTGCCACTAATGGGTTGTCTTCCTAAAATGAGGATATATAAGCCAGAAACTAATGGTGGCTGCTACCAAGACATAGCATCCGAAGCAAGAATCCATAACAAAGCCGTCTCCAAGATACTATTCAAGTTCAGCAAGAACTTGAATGGCTTCAACTATTTACTTTTTGATCTGAGTGGCACAATGGAAAGAATATTGAACAATCCTAAGAAATATGGTAAGCGAAAAACAAAAATTACAACTTTCTTCATCTTCTTCATTTTTTCAGTGTTCCAGGTCCATAATGATTATTGCATGAACCTCTCCTCTTAACAAGATCAATCGGGTTTTGGATTCATCTTCAGGTTTTAAAGATGCAAAATCAGCTTGTTGTGGGACAGGAAGATTCAGGGGAATTGCCAGCTGTGGACGGGTCAAGAACTTTGAGTTATGCCAAAGTCCTGAAGATCATATGTTCTGGGACGCTTATCATCCTACTGAACATGCACACCGACTTTTTGCAAACATGATGTGGAATGGAACCATGGTTGGACCCGTACAGTGTTGAGCAATTATTTCAGATATAAGTTGCAGAAAACATGTCTTTCTTAGATTATATTCAATAAATCGTAGCATCAGTATAGTAAAACTTCTGGTCAGAAGTACTTGGATTTAACGATTGAAATTGCTATTTTCGCTACTTGTGATGTTATTAATTATATGTGTGAGCGTACCATTTCTTTTTCATATTGTTATGGAAAATAGAATAAAAAATCTAATCTTTTAAGATTTTTAAATTTAGTTCTAATGTTTTAAAATTTAAATAAATTAGGTCAAAAACTTATTTTTGTTATGTGATATATCTATTAAATTTCAAGAAAATGTCTATTTATTAGTCACATTGGTAAAATTTTTTACTTAATTTCTACGAATTTTAACAAATTAGTTATTAAATTGAAAATTTAGAAAATGTAATACTAAATTTTTAAAGATTATTATTAATTGTTGATTATAAAAAATAAAAAATTAAAATTTTAATAGAATTTATTTGTAATTGTTAAATAAATGTTATTTCTTCATTTATGAATTCCATTAATTTTCCCTTATTTGATGGACCAACCGTAATTTCCGTTATTTCAAATACGTTAAATGATTTTTCAAATTGGTCAAGACTTTTCAGTTTATGGCCGTTTCTGTATGGTACCAGTTGTTGCTTCATTGAACTTGCTTTATTAATAAACTCATGATTTGACTTTGATTGTTATGAATTAGTACTAAGATCGAGTCTTAAACAGGCGGATTTGATTTTAACAGCCGACACAGTAACTATGAAAATGACTCCTTCTTATTCTTTCATTTTACATCGCTTTTCATACACGTCATCTTCAGTATATAAGAAATCACGTTTCAGTGAAAAAAAGAAGTAAACATTGCCAATATACACTCCGAAACTTGAAACTAATTTAAGCATTTGAGCTCTTAAACTAAAAAGTTAGAAGTAAGGTTTTGTATTATTAGATTTCTTCATACTCTATAAAATTTTTGTTGTTGTTAAACCAAAAATTGGATACGTTTTTGCAGATATCAAACCTGAATTTCTAAAAAGAGGAAAAAAAATGTACGAGACTCTTCACATCATAAAAAAAAGTCTACTCTCTTGAAATGTATCTGATTTGAACGTGCATTTAGATAACGAGGTGTACTATGGTCTACCTAGTAACAACTAGGAGTAGCTTTTTCATAAATAATTAACTAACAAGGGTAGAATTTGAGTGGCTTTAATTCTTTTAAGAATTGTCATGTCCTTTTACTCTATATATAATTATGCATCTTATCCCATTATAGATTTTGTAAATTGGTTGAAACAACGAAGTTAATTTGTGAATTAAAAAAACTACATTATCCTAAAAGCATATGTTAAACACGTTCTTTTTTTATCACAGATTGTAAATTACGAACGTAATTTTAAACAAGGAACCATGGCTAGGCTCAGCAACATCATCTACTTTGGTTTCTTAGTTTGCATATCTCTGGTTTCATCACCAATTTGCTGCATAGAGAGATTGATTCATCAGCCAAATTGTGAACCAAGTACTAGTACCAAGCGTGTCCCTTTATTTGTTTTCGGGGACTTGCTCTTAGATTCAGCCAACAATAACTATGTCGATTCACTTGAAAAGGTAAATTTCTTGCCTTACGGTAAATCCTACTTCGACCAACGCTCCGGAAGTTTCAGTGATGGCCGTACCATGGCAGATTTCATTGGTATGTTTTGGATATACTCAGACTCAAGCATTGTTTGGAACTAACTACTTGTGTATATTTATTGTTTCATCTTCTTTGTAACAGCTGAGTATGCAAATCTTCTATCGCTACACCTTACCTGCAGCCTGGATTAGATGATTGCTGCGATGGAGTGAATTTTGCCTCTGGTGGAGCAGGAATTTTAGATGAAACATATGAAGAAGACCATGTGATTACGATGGTCAGCTTAGCTTATGATCACTATTCGATTACTTATGATCTTTTGATTTACAGGTGATCTCTCTCAAGACACAGATTAGCCTGATTAGAGAAGTAGCTAAGTGGTTTATAAACAGCTTATGAAATTATGAAGGCAAAAGTGCAATATCGAACTCAGTCTATTTGTTCAGCCGTGGAGCCAATGATTACCTTAGTCCTATCCAAAGACGCTTACCCTACTCAGATTCCGAATATCAAGGAATTTTTCTTGGAAACTTGACACAACTTATTAAGGTACAATCAGACTATGTTTCATATGTTTGGAGATGACATTGATGTAATTAGTTACTATGGTTTTGAGTCTTTTGACAGGAAGTATATGAGTTAGGAGCTAGAAATTCGCCCTCATGAACTTGCCATTAATGGGTTGTCTTCCTAGTATGAGGATATTCAAACCAGAAACCAATGGTGGCTGCTACGAAGAAATAGCATCCAAAATCAAGAATCCATAACCAAGCCCTCTCCAAGATCCTGCTTGAGTTGAGCAACAACTTGATGGGATTCCAGTATTCACTTTTCGACTTGAGCGGAGTCATGGAACGAGTTATGAACGATCGTGAGAAATACGGTATGCAAAAAACCTCAAAATTTCTTGTTCTTTGTTTTATTTTTGGTGTCATTTATTGCATAGACCTGAGACAGATTAATAAAAAGTAACTTGCGAAGCATTATTATGTACAAGTATAAATTTCAGGTTTTATGTCAATGTCATGTCCTTTGTTACTAGTATCTCAATTGAGTAATTTTATCATATTCTTTGTTATTAATATCTTTTTGTCGTTCAAAAACACTAAAAAAATTAATAAAACATTATTCGCATATAATAATAAGATTAAATAACTAATTTTAACTCAGGATAATTCTATTTATTGTCAATACTGCTTCATTATTTCTAAAATTAACAAAGATCAATTGGGTTTTTCATTCTGTTGGATTCATGATCAGGCTTTAAACATGGAAAGTCAGCTTGTTGTAGAGGAGGAAGATTCAGGGGAAACTACAACTGTGGACAAGATGACAACTTCGAGTTATGCGAAAATCCTGAAGATTATATGTTCTGGGACTCTTATCATCCCACTGAACATGCACACTTATAACACTAATAAATAATTCATCAATGCTCAACGTGAATAAAGTGTTTATTTGCCTTTCTAGGTATCTTTTATATAGTGTTAGAGCTTTTTGTAGTCTAACAACCTAAGAAGCTGC
Organism: Erythroxylum alaternifolium; assembly: GCA_027478495.1. Taxonomy (NCBI): domain Eukaryota; kingdom Viridiplantae; phylum Streptophyta; class Magnoliopsida; order Malpighiales; family Erythroxylaceae; genus Erythroxylum; species Erythroxylum alaternifolium. The sequence continues at coordinate 2,669,363 of JANIIA010000005.1, read as the reverse complement.
AATATAATGTCTATCTAGGGAACTCTTGTGTCTTCTTCTTTTTCTTCATCGACTACTTCTCATATTTCAACTCTCCCAAACATCACACACCAGTTATCTATCAAATTAAATTTTACCAGTTGTCTCATTTGGAAGGCACAACTTCTACCTCTTTTACATATCATATAGTTACCAAATCTAAAATTGGTACTCTTGAGCCTCGTCAATTTTTTTTCTTCTTTGAAATTGAACCATCAACTTATACACAAGCCAATAAATTTGAAAAGTGTAGACAAGCAATGACAGAACAGTATAACATGATGATCCGCAGCAACGCTTGGGATTTAATGCCTCCTCAAATGGATGTATTATATATCAAGAGAAAGCCAGATGGTACGACTGATTGGTACAAGGCACATTTAGTGACAAAGAGATTCTATCAACCACTAAGTGTGGATTACACAAACACTTTTAGTCTAGTTGTTAAACCTGTAACTATCCTTCTTTTATTATCATATGTCGTATTTAGTAATTGGGAGATTTGACAATTGGACAATTCTAACACCTTTTCGCCTGGTTCACTTGATGAGAATATTTCCATCTTGTGACAAAGTAAAATTGAGTATTCATAATGAGAATCCTTTTTCGGACTCTACTCTTTATCGAAGTATCGTTGGAACCTTGTAATACCTCTGTTTAACTCATCAAGATATTTGTTATGCATTCAACAAGGTTTCTCAATTTGTGCATTTACCTACTGACCAACACTAGACAACAGTTAAACAAATACTTAGATATCGTCTTCGCACTATTGATCATGGCATTTTGTTGAGACACTCGAATTCTTTTCATATCTCGACTTACAGTGACTCCGATTGGGGAGGCGATATTAATGATCGCAAGAGTACCACAAGCTTTATTATTTATGGAGGCAATGTTGACAATCGCAAGAGTATCACAAGCTTTATTATTTATGTTGGTAATCAATGGCGAAGTTCGGCTAATTTTTAAGGAAAACGAATCAAAAGAAATATAAAAACTCAATCATAAAATTATCTTTATGCACTTAAAAATTCAATTCAAAAATTACAAAATAATATAAAAGTTAAACAAAAATAGTCTTCTCAATTTGATCAAGGGTAGCAATAAGCCCCCCGTCTGTCCCGAGCGTTGTTGCTAATACTGTATCAGAGTTACAATGGTTTCAATTGATTATGCAAAAGATTGGTATTCCTTCACCATCCTTTCCTATCTTATAGTTTGATAATTTAAGTGCTACTTATCTCACTTCTATACCTATTTTCATACACGGTCTAAATATTTGGAAATTGAATTTGATTATGTGCAGGATAAAGTTGCTAACAAATAACTTCAAGTGTGTTATATTGTAAGTACCAATCAATTGGCTAATGTCTCAACCAAACCATTATCAAAGCATCATTTTCATCATGTTGAACTGGTCTTGGCTAGATAGTCAACTTGTTCTTTAAATGATGAAAATGATGGACCAGTTCAACTTGTGGGAGGATAATAAGGATAACTAAACTTTATATCTGGTGTAACCATTATTATTTGGTTTGTTGTGTAATATTTATTAACAAATTATAAAATTATGTTATTTTAGTAAAATAATAATTTAAAATTAAAATTTTATTTATAATTAATATTTATTTGAAATATATTTTAATTATTAAATCAAATTTTATTTGAATATTTATATATTTTAAATTTAATTTTATATAATTTAATAATAAAAATTAAATTAAATTATTCATAATTTTATTGATAATTAATTTTAATTTATTAAATATATAAATATTTAATGTTGAATTAAATTATTCATAATTTTATTAAAAATTAAACAATTAAATAATATATATTTAAATGATAGTAAATCAGATTATGAAAACAAAGGAAACAAAAACTACTTTTTATGATTTTCATAATTTTTGAAAACTAGAAGAAACTAAAACCAAAACTAGAAACTAAAATCTTAAACAAACCAGATTTTTTACTAAATTTGAAAATAAAAACAGAAAACTAAAAATAAAAATGAAAACAAACACCCACCCACTTATTGATTTGTGATTTATCTAAAATATTGAGTTGTGTATATTTATAATGAATATAGACTAAAAGATACGGTCTTTATCAATGATTTAAAAAACTGAATTAATGGTCCAACCGCAAAAACTTTAAAGCGGTTAATTTGTTAGTTTGGTTTATTTTAATAACTTTTATTATTAAAAATTGATCGATTTATTAATTAAGAAGCCAATTTTGATAAATTAATCAATTTTTATAAACTATAATAAATTAGTTTTTTATTTAACAGTCTTTTTTTTAATTAAATTTTAACTTTTTCAATAAGCATACGTAATTTCCTTCTTTAATAATATTTTAAGTCATTTAATTTTATTTAAATTACCAATTTTATATACCAATTTTATAAAAGCTTAATACCAATTGAACTTTTAAACATCAAATCTCTTGTAGTGGTTTAGTGTCCGATTAGATTTTTAATTTAAACAGTGAATTTTATAATCAAAACATCAAATCTTTTAGTTAGTTGTGATTTATTTAATTTATCATGTATTCTTTTAGTTATCTAATCTAAATTCTTGTGAATATAGATTTTTGTATCATTCTTATATAAGAAAACCTAGACAAATCTAATGAGTTAGTTGTCCTAAATTTATATTCTTTTACTTGTAATTTATTCTTGATTTGTCTATAGTTGGACTTTTGTCTCATTCTGGCATAAACACAAGCAAACTGAGAAAGATGAGAGTTTTATAATGACAAGATCAAATCTTTAGTTAGTTGTGATTTCTCTAAATTGTTTATTGGTATATAGTATACTTTTGTTTATATTTAGGAATGATTTATTAGTTAGCTAAGATTTATTTAAATTTATGTATTTTTTAGTTAGTTAGGTATGATTTATTTAAATTTATGTTTTGTTAGTTAGATATGATTTGTCAAATTTGTATTTTTTTCATTTATCTAAATTCTTGATTTGAATATATCTAAATTTTTTATTATAAACATGTATGATTTATTTAAATTTATATTATTTTAATTAGGTATATAACAACAATATGAAACTCGATGGTTTGCAGAATTTGGAGAGGTCCAATAGTACACAATTTTATCTTTAATTGGAGAGATTGCTTCCAAATTAGGTATGATTATCTAAATTATTATTATTTTAATATATGTATATATAAACTTGATTTATGTAGATAGAATTTTTAAGTTGAAACGTGGAATAAAGATATGTATAAATTTTTGATTAGTGTAAAAAAAATGACACATGTAACTGGTGATTCGTTCCCACTCATACTTACTATCTACGGGATTTGAGTTGTCTGCAACTTATATCTGAAATAATTGCTCAACTGTGTATGGTCCAACCATGGAAATGAAACTCCTACTACTGCTTCCATCCCACATTATATCTGCAAAAACTTGGTGTGCATGTTGAGTAGGATGACTAGAGTCCCAGAACATATGATCTTCAGGACTTTGGCATAACTCAAAGTTCCGGTCCTTTCCACAAGTGTAATTTCCTCTGAATCTTCCTTCTCCACAACATCCTGACTTTCCATCTTTAAACCCTGATCACGAATTGAAACAAATTGAAAAACTCAATTCATCTTGTTAAGAGTGGACCTCCATGCAACAGTTCATTATACATACCTCAAATCCTTATGGACCTGGAACATTGAAAAAACAAAGAAAAAGAAGGTTCTAATTTTGCTCTTTCTTTTTTTTTTTTTTGCTCACCATATTTCTTAGGATGATTCATTATTTTTTTCATGGTTCCAGTCAGATCGAAAAGTGAATAATGGAATCCATTTAAGTTGTTGCTGAGCTCAAATAGGATCCTGGAGAGGGCTTGGTTGTGAGTTCTTGTTTTGGATGATATCTCTTCATAGCAGCTACCATTAGTTTCTGGTTTATATATCCTCATAGCAGGAAAACAACCCATTGTTGGCAGGTTCATGAAGGCAAATTTCCTCGCTCCAAGGTCGTAAATTTCCTGTCAACAACGAAATAATCACTTACATCACAATATTATTTCCGAACATGTAAATATGGCCAGCTTTATATTAACCAGATTTACCTTAATATGCTGTGTCAAGTTTCCAAACACCAGCTCTTGATATTCTGAATCCGAGTAGGGTAAATGTTTTTGGAAAGGGAAGAATATCGGACTAAGGTAATCATTGCCTCCACAACTAAACAAGTAGACTGCGTTTGATATTGCTTTTTTGCCTTCATCGTTTCCTAACTTGTTTAAAAACCACTGAACTACTTTTCTAAAGTGGCCAATCTGTGTTTTGAAAGAGAGAACCTGTAATTTTGAATCAAAGGTCATAAAGTATCAGAACATCGTACATGTACAGATAATAACCGAAAGAGATCAGAAGAAGACAAGTTCATCATCATACTCACATGGTATTCTTGAAATGTTTCTTCCAAATTTCCTGCTCCACCAGAAGCAAAGTTCACTCCGTTGTAATAATCATCTAAACCAGGTTGCAGGTAAGGTGGGAGCAACGGAAGATTTGCATGCTCAGCTGTAACAAAGAAGATGAAACAATTATTATACACAAGAAGTTACAGCAAACATCCCCGAGTCTGTATTTAGCCAAAGCTTACCAATGAAGTCTGCCATGGTACGGCCATCACTGAAACGTCCGGTGGGTTTTTCGAAGTAGGATTCACCGTAAGGAAAGTAATTTGCCCTATTATTTGGAGGGGTATTGATGTAGTTATTGTTGCCTGCATCTACATACGAGTCCCCAAAAACAAATAGAGGAACATGCTTACTACTACTTGCTTTATAATTTAGCTGATGAACCAATCTAGCTATGCAACAAGCTGGTGATGAAACAACAGATGCATAAAGTAAGAAAGCAAAGAAGATGTTGACTTTTAGTCCAGCCATGGCTTTAGTTCTCAAATGAGAGACTCCTAGCATGCCGGACTGGTTCGGTTTTGACATTTATATGTATAAGCTCTTGATCATTTGCGGAAACAGAAAAGGATAATATAATAAGAGAACTTCGATTATTGTATGTTACTTTATGAGTTCTTATGATTAAGGTTGAAGAACCTTCACTAAACTTATCAGTTTCAACCCAATTAAGGGGACAAAGAGTTTAAGCCAGTCAAATTTCTGTAATATCTACGTGTTACATCATAGAACTGAATGGTCCATTCCCGTAATGAATTTTCATAGTCGAGACAACCTATAATAGAGTGTAGTAGTGCTTGTTCCGTGGTAGATATTGAATGGTAGTTGAGTTTGCCTACTGAGCCTCCGGAGAAAAATAAATCTTTAAAATGATTTATTCAAGTAGTGGCTAAAAGTCCAAATAAACTTCTATCGTTATCTTTATTATCATTTTTACACTCTATTCAGAGTTCAATGAATGTTAATTTGGTAACATTATACTGTAAGCATACTATTTCAACAAGGTTATGGTACAAAATAATACTAGAGATAATGATAAGAATTTAGATTTTTGCAAACTTAAATTCTTTTAAAGTATGTGTCTTCCTGAAGGTTGCTAGCTTATTTCTTATGGTTTCACTATACTACACAGATCATGTAGGCCATATGATAGAAATACTCATAAATGAAGGAGGGTCTGATTATCAATGGCTTCCAACCACTGCAACTGTTGTCGTGTCTCTCATTTCCCATCTCACCTTTCAGATCTAAGAGGCACACACCACACCCGTCAAAAGGTAATTGAAGGTTTAATAATGGAAAACACAGAAATAAAGACAAAATTTCTTTATAAACAAAGAGAATACTGAAAGTGAAAGAAAAAAATATTGATGTAAAGGTGATTTTGCATTCATGAGCATCATTTACATTTATAGTGATGAACTGAACTGAAAACAAAAATTTACGCAAACATGACACCACAATAGCAACAACTGAAGTAGTGCTTGATAGCACTAAAGAAAAAAAACTGCTGATTCCTGAAGTCTCGATCTAATATGTTTAAACCGAAAATAAAACATTTAAAGAAATAAATAAATAAAAGATACATGACAAGCACGTGAGTTTGAAGTAACATAAGCAAAAAACTAATACTCCTCTTTGTTTTTGTTACTGCAAACTCCAATTTTATGTCTTAGAAGCTCAAACTTGTTAATTGGAAGTGGTTTTGTGAACAGGTCTGCTATTTGATCTTCAGTTTTGTAGTAAACCAGAGTTGCTCCTCCATTTTCTTGTATCTCTCTCAAGAAGAACAGTTTGATGTTTAAATGCTTCGTTTTTCCATGAAAAACTGGATCGTTAGAGATTGCAATTGCTGCTTGATTGTCAACAAAAATCTCAACACCACTTTTCTGCTCCATATTCAGATCACACAAAAGCTTCTTTATCCATAAAACTTGATTAACTGCTGCTGTTGCTACAATAAACTCAGCTTCTGCAGTAGATTGTGCAACAATCTCTTGCTTCTTTGAGCACCAAGAGAAGAAACCTAAACCAAAACTGAAACAATAGCCCGATGTACTTTTCATATCATCAACAGAGCTAGCCTAATCACTATCCGAGAATCAACATAGTTTGAAATCATTACTTTTTCCAAACTTGACACCATAACTGATTGTACCTTTAATATACCTTAACACTCTCT
>JANIIA010000005.1:2637029-2655937 GCA_027478495.1 Erythroxylum alaternifolium | reverse complement strand
CTTAATTTGATGCCCAAACAGGTTCGAGACTCGAGAACCGAATAAGCTCCAAATTCTCAACCCAAGTTTGAGCCTAATTGGGATTGAGCGAAAATCAATTTTTTACTTTTTACATTTAATTTGATTTGATTTTAAAAATGATATCGTTTCAAACTCAATTTTTTCTTTTTACATTTAATTTAATTTGATTTTAAAAATAATATCAATTTGTTTTGTTTAAAACAACATCATTTTCACTTGACATTTTAATGTTTGGATCATACTAAACCTTAAAATCCAATCTTAAATCTGATTTGAAACTCAAAATTAAAAAAGTAAAAAAAAAAAAGAACCTAGCCTAAAGCCTGGTCAATTCAGGCTAAGTCATTTGTTTATGCGACGGATCAATTGTGTTTTTGTACTTAAATAAAAAAATAATTAAAATTCTATTATTATTTGTATTTAAATCAAAGGATCTAATGTCTTGTGTTTAGTATAATTTACACAATAACATCTACCGAGGTATTTCAAGATATTTATAATTTTTTTAAAATAAATATATAAATCAAAATCAAACTTAAAATAAAAAAAGATAAAGATAAAGAGAAAATTAAGTAAATAAATAAACAAATAAGAAAATATATAAATAAATCAAATTAATATAGTTAATCGCATATATTTGAAATTATCTAAAATAGTGCAAATACTACTTGAATTTATTGAAATTATGTTTTTCTTTTCTAGTATGTCTCTCACTCCTTTTTTTCTCTTTATTTGGTAATTTTTAAATCTTATTTAAATAAAAATGACTACTATTATCATTAAAATTATTTTTTAAAAAGAAGCAATTTTGGAATATTTGATCAACTATCAACCAATATATCAACAAGTAACGTAAATATTTTTACTTAAATCTTTAATTTAAGTAAAAATCTTTAATTTTAGTATATGAATCATAAATTTAGTCAATGTCCTATCACAACTAGATAATTTGGATGTGATAAGAGCTAATATGATCTTTAAAATGACTTATTCAAGTACTGGCTAACAGTCCAGAAAAGCTTCTAAGTTATCTTTATTATCATTTTTACACTCTATTCGGAGTTCAATGAATGTTAATTTGGTAACATTATGCTGTTGGACCATAACTCTGAATTGCAACGGTCTGAGGCTTCCAGTGTTTCCTTAAAACTTGTGAGGTTCACAGTTTCTGGCTCGTTCGGCCACCCCACAACATCAACCATAAAGGGTTTCAACTATATTGATCATTATAAGATAACCTTCAATGGATTTCAGTTTCTCCAAAGTCCTTTAGAGGCTTGTGATTCGGTAATGAATAAATCTATACACTATTTCTTAGGGTTAGGTGAATTCCCATTGACAATGCTGCAAGGACAATCCCTATTACCAACGCGTCACCTACTTCAACGCTGTAAATGATTCAAAAGATGCCAATTTGGACTCTCCTGATCAAACACGCGTTCTTTTACTCTTTAGTCAACGTTGGCAGAGATATTGTTGAAGAACATCACAACCCTGCATTTTCTTTTCTGGATTTGGAACCTAACCCAAACGCTTATAAGCAACTTAGGCTCTAGCCTCAAACCAGGAAGATTTTAATTGAATATATACCTTCTAAGTTGGGCCAACCTTGACCTGAAGTTTCACAAAGGTTATGGTAGGACCGATCAAAAGTTGAATAAAATGTCATGAATCTAGACCAAGAATGACGTCAGAAGGCATCTTCCCTGAAGCAAATTTTAGAATCTAGGAAAGCAAGATTGAAGAACCAACACATATTTGCTCTCAGAATTGGTTTCTAAAAGATCTGTATAGACCTGCAGAGTCATGGTCCCCTGTAAAAACCAAAGACCAAAGCAGAAATTGGAACTGATCTTGGTTTTTCTCGGTTTCCAATACAAATCATACAACATTGTCAATTACATCCATAAAATTTAAACATATCAAGTCCAATCTCAAGTCTCAACTGGTTAAAAGCGTATCTAACAACATATTTAGATGCAGTAGTCTTAAAACCAAAAGCTGGCAAGAACACTTGTTCACATGAAGGCTCAACCATGTTCAGCTGTTTGTTTGTTCCATCTCCCAGCTAGTCAGATAGACACAACCATCCCTGGAAGCAACAAAAATAGAGAAAAACTAAATGAGAATGGATCAAAACCCCGAAAAAATGCTTCACACTTGAAATAGACTTGAGGAAATAAGAAGCTAGCAAAGAAAGACAAAACTCACTAACATGTAGCCTTATTTACAGAAACTAGCAAGCAACGAGAAGTTCAATCAATAAACTCCGCCAACCATAGAAGGGAACTCATCAAAGCTCCAGAAGTCCACAGGGTTAACACAATCCTGAGTTGAATCACCGTTAAGAAAGCTATCAAGTGAAGCTTCCCAGCTACCCTCAAGATAAGGTGTCTGATAGTTCATCTGGTTATCAAAAGCCAACAGCTCCTCTGACAGAGATTTTCCAATATTGTTTTCAGCAGGCAACACATTTTCAGAGCTAGACTTAAGCTTCTTACTTGGATTTGCATCCTCCATGAACAGACTTTCATCAACTTCCTGAGTTGGAGCAAGCACAGATGATATTTCGGGAGTTTTTGAGGTCTGCTCTCCCCACCCAAAGTCCGAGCAATCAAACGAGTTACTCCCCTGATCTGAATTGAATATTATGGGGGCAGTATCGTTTCCATTAAAGGACGTGACATCCACATTTCCACCAGTAGTGAAAGAGTCCATTACTCCAAATTGGTTCATCAGTGGTTTCTCTTCCACAAATCCCAGGTTGTTCAAGTAATCCTCTTCCAGGCTGTTCATGTAACCGAAACTCTTATTCAGATTTCCCTTGGGGAGTGTTTTTTGAGGGTTGTCCTTAACTGTGCGCTTTGTTGAGGCCCGTGTAGTTTCATCAGGAAAGTTCACCTTAGCTTTCTTGCCACGAATTCTGCGTGCTTCAGCATCATATGCTCTTGCAGCTTCTTCGGCAGTGTTGAATGTTCCAAGCCAAACTCGTACACCCTTCCTGGGGTCACGAATCTCAGCAGCCCATTTCCCCCATGGGCGTTGTCGGATCCCTCTGAACTGGTTCTTCCTCTTCCTCTTTGCGGATTTTTCAGCTTGTCCACTGAATTCCACGGATTTTATACTTGAAGCACCTTCATAATTGAAGAAGAGGTATTAGTTAAGCAATACATACATCTATATCTTTGTGCAGCACAATTCATAATCAACAAAATAAAGTTTGAAACCCCACCATATGGCTGTTAGCCCAATATCCAGAATCAAATTTAAATAAAAGGCATCTACCTTTTCTCTGCCAAGCATCCTAGAGGAACTAGAAATAGTTTCAATCTAAAGCGTATTCATTTGTACATAGAAGATACCGTCACCTGTAAAATTTCAGGCTTGTTCTCAAAGAAAAGGATCAAAATTTACAGCAAACAAAGATGAGGTGCTACTTGCCAAATGCTTTTCTCATTACATAGGATCTTATTAAATGACAACACATCTTCATGTTTTTGGTGGTAAATCAAACATATCAGTCAATTTACCATAACAAAGACAAATCTAGCATTCACAAATTGGATAGCAATTAATACCATTTATCTTACAATATGATCAATATGGATAAATGATTTTAGTTCAATCAACACGGAAAAAAGCCCCATCAGAAACAAATACAACATTAGATATATGCAAACATACACACAGTGAAACAATCAACAATCAACAACCAAAAGGTTAAAAAATAAATAAATGGTGGAAAATCTTAATTTTAAAAAAATTTAAGGCCTCTTGTTTGCTTTTAAGTTATTTCTATTCCACTACTAAGACAAAAAAGGAAGAGCTCTTAAAGGAAAAAGGTAAAATAAAAGCCGGTGAAGAAATTATTATATATCAGGGACAAAAGATTCATCAGGGAAGAAGGAACCAGAATCTGTTCCTCACCAAAACACTTTATTTGTCTAGAAAAACCAAAATCCCAATATTTCTGCCATCAAAGATCTCAAAAAAGTCATCTACCAACAACCAGAACAAAAAGATCTCACAAAACCTCAAACAGACAATCCAGTACTAACAGTAAGCCATAGATATTAGACAAATAAACTCATCAGTTCCAAAAAAATCCATGAAAGTAAAGTTTTGGAGGCAAATCCAATTCTACACAATGATCAACACGAGTCCACAACGAACTAATCACTCAAAAAACATATTTCCATCACAAAAAAGCACCCTAACTTCAACCAGAAAAACAAGAACCTTTACCTTGTGACTGACCGCGATTGCCCGCCACGGTAGGATTAGGAGCAGAGGCGGCAGCAGAGAAAGCAAAAGGCTTGACATCGATCAAGGCATCATCATCGTCCTCCTCGACATCTGACTCCTCCTTAAAGCCCTGAAAATCAGTTTCAAAGTCATCATCAACAAGATCCACAAAAGCTGGCTTGGAGTATTGTTTGCTGACATCTTTCTTCAGATCAGGCCACAGCAACTCAGTCGTCAGGCGCTTGGATGATCGGAGGTTAGTGTTGGTCGTCGGAGCGATAAAGTCGGTGATGAGAGCACCGCCACACATGGTGGTTGATAATGATGATGATGATAACGGTGGTGGGTTATCTTCAAGGGAAGAGTGGCGAAATGGTAAATATGTGAGAGTAACAGGGTCTTTTAGAAAGTGAGTTGCAGGTGTTTTGGTGAAAGCTTTGTCTTAGAAATCTCAGGAAGTAAGTGATCATAAAAGACATGTATATATAATACTTGATAATAAAGACAAAAGACTCTCTGAATTTCCCTCGTTGCCCTTTTCAGACATTTTTCAATCTCTTAATAGTATTATTAAAATAATAAATAATCTCTTAATCATAATTTAAGATTTATTAACTTATTAAAAATAATATTTACACTAAATTCTAATGATTAAAAAGCTATTCGATTCAATCATAAAAATTTTGACCTAATTAATTTTTCATTTTTTAAGGTTCGATTTTATTTAATAATCTTATTTTTAATTAAATTTAAAATTTTTTACAAATAAGGATAATCTTCTTTAATTATTTTTTAATTTTTTTTAATTTTATTCGAACTTTAACAATGTTTATGATAGTGTAATATCAGTTAAATCTTTTAAACTTTAAACATGTTTAACTTTTAGTTTGATTTTTAAAATATTACTTAAAATTTTCTAAATAAAATTAAAAAATTTTAGCTATTTAAAATTTATAAATAAATTCTTAAAAATCGAGAATTTTACTTTGTACTAAAATTTATTATTGATTAATTTTAAGAATCGAAGATAAACGAAATTTTTACCGAATGTTGTTGTTGTTGTTTAAGAATTAAAAATTTTACTCTCTGTTAATTAATTAGTTGAATTTCTCTTGTGAATTGAAATTAAATTTATTTAAAATTTTAATGTAAACTAAAAAAACAATAGGATTTGAGTTGCTGACATTTTAAACAAATTTATTAAACATAATTAGGTTGAATTGACTTTGGTTTTGACCTATAAAATTGTAAATAGGGTCCTCCATGCAGAGTTTCTTACCTACAAGCCTAATTGGTGTGGACAGGTAAGAATATTAAGGAACTGTCCTAATTAAAAACCTATTCAAATAATCAAATATGGTTGGTGTGAGTAGTTTGATACTCTCTTCTCTTAATTAGAGGTCTCAAGTTCGAGTCTAATAATGGAAAAATTTATTTGGCCAACACTTTATTCCTTACAGACTGACCCAATTCGAACAGGAATTAACTTAAGTGTAGATGACTTAAAGACATCTTTCTATAATTGAGACCTTCCTAAAACAACTCGTGGGGGGAAAAGAAAAGCTCATCTCAGCGGTGAATGCCATCCTTATTAATGGAGGAAAAGATTCCTCCTTGAACTCACAAATTTAGCCACTTTTACTGTTAGAAAGGCTTAACTCATCCTCAAAAACTAGCTTAAGAGGGAGAGGTTTGCACACTATTATAAATTGTTGAATATTCTTCTAGTTGTCTGATGTGGGATTTCTAACACACCCCCCTCAGTTCAGAGTAGGACTGGACATTTGATGAACATATTGGACATAGAGACATAACTTGGCATTGTCCCAAACCATCGAGACAAACTGGTTCTGATACCATGTTATAAAAGCCTAACTCACCCCTAAAAATTAGCTTAAGAGGAAAAGATTTGCACACTATTATAAATTATTGAACACTCTTATAATTGTCTGATATAAGATTCCTTACATTCACGTTTATTTGAACAGATAAAATGTGTTTTTGAATCACCTAACATCCCTAGACTTCCAGAAAGCTCCATTTTTCTGCTATAATTCACCTATTCCATTAAACCTGTGCTATCCTGTTCCCCGTAATATCCAGCCATTGAATAATTGGGAGAGGGAAAAAATAAATGGACTAGATGTTAGTTGGGAACAGGAAGCAAAGGCTTTCCTGTACAGGTGATTTGAAGCCTTAGTTTTCTTACATACTTTCAACTATCTACCGGCCACTTTGTTGAATGTAGACTTCAACTTAACCAATCTTCATGGTCAATTTGGCATGCCCTACGTTCTAGGTTTCCATCTCTAGGTTGATACACTTTTTTTATTTCAGAATTATCATACATTTAATTACAAAAATCGATTTAGGCAAAGGATGGCATGTCACATTAGTCTTGTAATTATCTATTCCAATACTAAAGTTTCAACCCGATCTGCACAATACGACGTCGTTTTACGTCGTATTGTACGTGGCATATAATTAGAACAATGGATCCTTTCCCACCACATTATTAAAAGTTATGTGCTTCCACCTATACTAAATGTTCTTAATTATATTTGGTCAAAGCTATTAAATATATTACCAAACATTTGTTAAACAAGATTTTGAGTTATTAGGGTATAACTTGATGGTTTTAGTAATTAAATTGTGGTGTTTAAGTTATGATATCATCTTGTAAGACCATAATATAATTCTCTACTAATGAATAATATATACAAGTTGCATAGTTTACATTACTATAATGTATATGCATATGTCAAGATAATGTAGCTTTTATTTATTTTCTAGCGTTTTGGCCATTATTGATAACGGGTCAGATTAGTTTAAATATTTTAATTTTTAAGTTTAAATTTAAAAATATTTTTAAATATAAATTTTAATATAACTAAATTTAAATGTGTGTATTCAATCTTGCTTTTAATTGATTGAATTTGAATTTAATTAATTTATCATATTTTCAAATAATAAATTTTATCATATTTAAATTCAAACCAAATCGAGTCAAATTTGTCTCCTTGACATAGGTTAGGATAAGACTCGAACTAATTTACCACCGTTACTCTTGGACTATGATTTAGTTAATACTATTATTATATAGATTAATTAATGTATTTAGTGTATAATTTAAAAAGTAATTGTTGCCTAGTTTTTGTTAATAAAAAAGCATTATTATATTTGAAAAATATATAAAAAAGGATATTATAATTATTTGATTTATGAATATCATATAGCTTAGTTCTTTTTTTTCCAATATCAACATCTTCTTTTTCTTTCCAATTATTTGTAATTTATGATAAGGTTAAAGCTAATTCTAATTTGTATTAACAAATGAGTAAGACAACATATTATTGGACGTTTCAGATGTTATTTTTGGTGTTGTATTAAGTTTTGTCTTTTTTACTTTCACCTTGACCTCATCGAAAAGAAGTTAAATTTATGTCATGCATGACATGTCCTTTAAACCCTTGCACGTGTTGCTCTACACTTCTCTAATTATTCTTTTATAAGGTAATAAACATGAAACTACATTTTTCTAGAATGAATAATCCTGAAGACATGTAGGATGAAGCAGAGACAGAGACCTCACAGCCATTGAATTTATTAAAATACTTTGCGTTTTGTTATTCTTATCTATAACTATGGCAAGTTGGTAGTTACCATTGAACAGAATGGGTTAAGCTAAGAAGCGAAACATGAATGGAGTGTGTTGTTGAACGTGGACGTTGGAGTATTCTTCCGAGTGAATTGCGTGTGGAAGTGAAAAATACTAAAGAAAGAAGAAGACGACCATATGGTTTGGTGAAAGGGGAAGGTTCATGCACTAGAAGCTCTTGAAAGCGCTATAATGGAGGACAAATAGTGTTCACCCTTTTTGGTTTTAGTGCAAAGAAAAGGATGCTTAGGTGTATTTTTAGTTAAATAAATTATTTAATAGAATTTTTTGAAATTAAATAATAAATTTTATTTAATTAATATTATTAAGCTCATATATTTTTATTTTAAAATTAAGAAAACAAAGAATATCAATTGACTTAATAATTTAAAAAAAGTGTTAGGGAATTCCAATAAATTTGAGAACTTAATTTAAAAAATGAAAATTTGAAAAAATAAGAAATATAGGAGAGAATTTTGAAATAATATTAATAAACTTATATATATATATATATATATATTACTATCAGAAAATCGATAATTAATTTTTTTAATATTAAAGCCTGTAAAAATTTATCAAATAAGTTATAATTTTTTAATATATTTTAAATAAGTTATAAAATTAATTTTAAAGAATACTAATAAACTTTAAAAATATTAAAAATGATGTTAAAGTCAAGAAAATTAGAGAAATTTTTGAAAGAATACTAACAAAATTTAGAGAGAAATTAGTTTTGGTATTTTTAGAAAGAGTACAAAGCATAGAATAGTAGTAAGCGTGTGGTTAGTCATTGGTGCCAACTTGCGCAATTGGCTCTCACGCCAGCTGTAATACATACCATATTCATGAAAGGTCATGTTATATTAGGTAAAGGACACATTGTTTCAAAACAAAAATCTAAATTATTTCTTATCGTTATTTCTGGAATCACCCTAAAACAGTACTCGTAAATATCTTATGAGATATTAAAATGAAAATTACATTTTTAATAAATATTTAAATAAATTATTTAAAATTTATATTAATATTTAATCTGTCTAAATTATTTTAGTGTGACAGAAAATACGATACAACGTGATATCATAAATAATAACAGTAAAAAATAACTAAAATTTTTAAAGAATGTTACGAGAGAATTAATATTTTTTAATTTTTTACAAATTTCCTTTTTTTTGCATTAGAATTTTATTACCCACTTATTTGAATCCAACTTTAATTTTGATTTACTAATTTATGAAATACCCTTTTCAAAACATGCACATACACCTTAAAATACATTGTGTTATAAAAAAATACACTCCCAAATAATGAAGATAATCCTTAATTTTAAATTATAGAATTATATATTTTTTGGAATATAAAAACCCGCAGCGACTATCTTTTTTATACGTATTAGGTAAACTTCTTGATTGACGCAAGAGCCTGCAAATTACGTCAACTAGAAATTTCACACTAAGCAAACCTTATACGATAGGCTAGATTAAGAGAGTATAAGTAGGAGGATTCAAACACAGAACTTTTTAGTTCAGCGCCCTCCACTCTACCAACTACCACACTCCTAGAGTTAGTGTTCACTATTCTATTATATTTTAAAGCAATTAGTTGAAAAATAAGATTATTAATCTGCACCCTGCCACTTAATTATGACGTTTGAATTTTGATACTACAAGTTGTGAATTTATTAATCCACAACTTGCCACTTAATTATGATGTTTGATACGTTCTTATCTTCATGTTTTGAACCTACACATGTTATTCTTAATTAAGCATCGAGTTTAGTATATTTAATCTCCAATTAAAGAGGCAATCATGATGTGTTGATTCCAAATTGAGCAACTTGCCATTTATTTATAACTTTAACTTAGGTTGATCTAAGTTAAAAACAGATTTACGTCAAAATACTTTCTTTGAAAAACTTTAGTACTGCTCTCATATCAGAATCCAACTGATAAATCAAAGCATATAGAGTCAATCTTCTTATCTTGTTAAGAGAATTTTTGTAGATTAACTAATGCAAAAAATTTGTTAATATGAGAGCTCAATGTAAAAAAAAATACATTTTAGGTTTTTGAAACAGTTCGAATAAGTTTGATAATAATAAATATGATTTAGTTTATCGAACAGCTCTACCGTTCAAGCCTGTATAATCCTAAAAAATGAAACTAATTTTCAATTCTTCATTACTCAGTTGTCTGTTGATTGTAACTACCTCTTGCAGTTGCTTGGTTCATAAAAAAAATATATAATCAAATTTCTTTTTTCGAGATTAGAGAATGGAAACACGTAAGAACTCTTGAAGATTGCCTCTTTGAATGTTAAGGATGGAGTGTGGGCAATATAAAGTAGCAAGTTGCGTATTACTTTAAGAGGTGACACAAAGTGACATAGACCCCGTTGTGCATGTAATGTGTGAAGCGTAAAGCTAGTCTTGCATTAGGTTATGCTTTAACTAAAGTAAGTCTAGTTGTTTATTAATCACTCTATATTAAGAATGAGCAATCGTGGCTCATTCTTATCAATTTGAAATAAAGTTAATTTTTAGCTGTTAAAATTTTCAATTTATTGTTAAATTTTGTTAATTAATTTTAAAAATTATAGAGGTGGTGGTTTCGTAAACTGTCCGATTTTATGCGATTATCTTCGGCACAAATAAAATCAGAAAAATTAAAAGAACAAAAAATAAATCAACACCGAAAATTTGGTAATGTTGTTCGACACTTCTTGCCTACGTCTGCGAAGCCCTCACTTAGCTTAATAACTTTCACCGAAGTATAATAGATTTACTCAAGATTTTACTGAGCTGACGCCATTCAATCCTTGACATTATTACTCAACCTCACTTCCCGTGAAAGAATTTCACACCCAATAATACGACCGCCTCGTACTAACCTCAACAGAAAATTTTCTCAACCAATCTTTTAACGAAAGAACAATGAACAAATAACTCAAGTGATTAAAATAATAAAGAATGAAAATTAGATACACTTGAAATAGAAAAGAACAACTTCCCGATGAGTTCCGCTTCACTAAAATAGATATAGAAATCGTTGCAACACCAATAGGCTGACTCACATAAACACCAACACAAAGTATATGCAACCTAATAAATCAATTAATAATTGCTGAGCCAACGAAGAATAATGCAACCAAAAAATCACTCACAATTTCAGAACATTGAATCTAGAAAATTAGAAACTATCCCCTGGTGTATTTTAATCACAGCAAATGCACAACTTCGAATATCAAGAAGTTTGAAAATGAACACCTTAACTGATGGTATACTGCAATCCCTGAAGTCATGCACAATACACACCCACTGCACAAAGACCAATTTTGCATAAGATGCTTCTCTATAAGTTGATCCACCAAAATTCACGTAAAACAAATTTGCCTTATCTTTTATCCACACCATCCAACAATACACAACGAATCTCATCAAGGTAATATACCACCAACGTGATAATAATAAAATTTCATTTTGTATAGAATTCTTTCACAACCATAAGTGTAAAAATCAAATCAATTTGAATCAAATTCAAATAAAAATACACGATTAGCTATCATCATCTAATTAATATCTTATCGATTAAATTAATAATAAATATTTCAAAATAAAATAAATAGACATATACACCATATATCTAACATAATCTATATTAATATTTTTAACCAAAATTCTCCGTAATATTAATAAAAATTAAATCAATTATTATTAAACATGTGTATGTGTTTAATTTAAATGCGACTTAAAATTATTATTAGTAAACGTTAATGAAATCTTAAGATGATGTGATTAGCATGATTAACTATAAAATTCAATAATTAAAAAATGGAAACAAGAACTTGCGATATTTTCTTCATATAATTACCTGTCTTCATCTAATTATTGATAAGCCACATAAAGTCAAGGCTTGTTGCTTACTCATTTCATTAACATATATATGGCAAGTGGCAGACAAGAGGATTAGTGTCGATAGTCATCTCTGTGTCTCCTTTTGTCTGCTTCTCGAACACCCGTACGCATGGCCTCTTTGTTCGGATGCTCAAAGCCAACAACTTTGTTTGTACATGCCCACTTTCTATTTCATAACCAAAATATAAGGCAGTAAGAATGGGATTGGTGCTATTTTTTTAATTTTTTAGCTAAATTCGAATTCAAACTTTATGGTTCAGCCTAATCCCAATCTTGAATATGTTAAATATAAATAATATTTTTTGAGTAAAATAATATTATTTTTATAACGATATTGAATTAAATTTTAAAAATTAAGTTCTATCAAGCTTCAAACTATCTAAATCGGAACGAATTCACAATCGAATCATAAATTTAGAGTATATTCGGTATGATCAGAACATCTTGTGTATATCCATCGAGAAAGAAAAGTACACACGGGAAGTTTGTCCCGTGCATTGTTGATGCATGGGATCCATACTTTGAAGGGAGAGATGACAATGGGCCGATCGAAATTTTAATTATATTTTAAACAAAACGTTATCGTTTATTAACATTTGAATAAGATCGGACCTAAACGATTGGGTTGGGCCCGAGTTGCTAATCCTATCCCGGACCACTTTATGAATCTATCTTATCAACTTTTCATATTGGACTCATGTGCAATTTATCCATCATGTGTCCTGTTGTGGTTAGATGATAAGAGAAAGTTGCATGAAAAACAAAGATTTTACCTACTTGTCTTCTAATTCATGGTGTTTTGTGTTTTGTTTTGGAATCAATATAAATGTCAGATTATGGAAATAATTCAGTTAGAAAAAATATTGCAAATTCATTATAATTAAATACTTAATTATGGCCTCTTTTGCTTGAAAGTTTTCAGATAAGAGGAGCAATGGATTGGGTCACGTTGAGTTTGTCCTCGACCCAAAGTGAGATCGGACCTAAGAAATAGTGCCTAAACCCGAGCTTGACCCGTTGATTTTATTTTTAAAATTTTAAAATGATTTCAATTTATTTTTCTTCAAATTTTAGATTTCGAGGTGGACCATGTAACTGGAGCCCAACTTGAAACTCGAAATTAGAAAAACCCTAATCTAATTGAAAGCTTGGTCAAATTCGATTAGATCAATTGATTTTTAGTTGGGGGTCGGCTAGAATCGGCCCTATGCTTAATTATCAAGCATATTTCTAAGTCTAATAGAATGACTGTTGTACCTCTTTCTTAGTTTGGGGTAACAATATATCCACCAAGCTGATTGGTTTCTCGTAATTTTTAGGATGACAATAGGCCGACCCATGGGCCAGTCTTATTTATTTTTTAAAATTAAAAATATAAAATAATATTTTTTAATTAAGTTCGGGTTTAGTTATCCCATGAGTCAGTCTATTAAAAATACTTGAATTTAAATCTATGAGTCAATTTATTGTCATTCTTACGAACTTTTTATGTTTTTTTTAAACATGAAAACTTTGAAATTGAGTTGTTTTTAAATCAATTTAGGCTTAAATAATTATAAATACTGTTAAAGTATATTTCAACTAATATACCGTTGGGTTAGAAATAAATCATACAAGACTTGGTGTATCGACAAAAAAAAAACTAATTTGTTGAATATCAATCATACCATGCTCAGGCCAAATTAAGTGATTATAAGAGCCTTTGATGAAGCTTAGAGTAGAGTTGACAAGATCTGATTCGAGTCAAAGTTTATGAGTTAAACTTAGGTTAGTCATTATTTGGGTCAAAAAAGACGAAGCTGATTTGCATGATGGAGACTGTCAGATACTGCTAAGAGCGTAAGACCTCCATGTCAG
Organism: Erythroxylum alaternifolium; assembly: GCA_027478495.1. NCBI lineage: Eukaryota > Viridiplantae > Streptophyta > Magnoliopsida > Malpighiales > Erythroxylaceae > Erythroxylum > Erythroxylum alaternifolium. Next base: position 2,642,243 of record JANIIA010000005.1, on the reverse strand, counting down.
TAACCAGGCCTGTGTTTTAGACAGAAATGTTCTAACCCTGCCACTTTGGGCCTAACTAAACCTTAGAGAAAGTTTGAAGAATAAGTAGTTACTAGTTAGCACATTATCAGCTCAAAGTTCAACGGTTCTCTCAACAGTAGAGCAGACCAAAAAGAAGCAAACCTCCATAAATAAGCAACAAGTTCAAGTTAGACCTTTTTAACAGGACAGTGTCAAATTTTCCGCGATCTCGCTTAGAAATCTCTTCCCTTTTAAGCTAAACCAAAAGGGAAGAGGATAACTTGGAAACTAGCATAATAGCAAATACCATTGTAGATGAATAGGGATAGTAATTGAGCGAGTCGGATCCGATCTCTTTTTCGTGTGACTTGAACCTGAATAAAAGTAGATATGGCACAAGAAGTCGCGGGCATGGTTATTAAGACACAGGGTTTGCCGTTGAACAAGATTGTTGGCCGGACCCTTCATCAGAGTGATGGGTTAAATTAAATACTGATGGAACAATTAAGCTCGAGTCCAGCATTGCTACTGCTGGAGGATTACTGAGAGACCGCACAGAAATTTGGTGTGGTGGTCTCATGCAAAATATTGGAAGGTATTCGATAATTATTGTTGAACTATAAAGGGTGCACTCAGGACTTAGCTTGGCTTGGACCTTTTTAGATAAGTTTCCAACCAGCTCCATTTTACGGCCAGGACACCATATAGTCGGTATTGTAGTTTAACATACTGTGCTGCGTTATTATGTAACTGAATTAGAGTTAGTTGGTAAGTTTCTTTACTGCTCATGTATATAAAGACTTCTTGTACACTTCATAATTTGTGAAACAATAATATCTCCTTTACCTAATATAACATGACCTTTCATGAATATGGTATGTATTACAGCTGGTGTGAGAGCCACTCGTGGACTACTAATATTGTTGAAATGGTGCAAGTTGGTGATAAAATATCCTCTGTCCAATTTTATAGTGTCTTATTCTGTCCTATAAATTTCAGTCATTTATTTATGCAAGTTTCACATTTAATTATGTGGGACTTACGCGGGACTCACATAAATGAATGGCTAAGATTCAGATGATAGAATAAGACACCATAAAATTAAATAGAGGATTCGGACTCCAAGTTGGCACGAATGACTAACCACACGCTTACTGCTTTGTACTCTTTCTAAAAATACCAAAACTAATTTCTCAAGTTTATTAGTATTCTTTCCAAAATTTCTCTAATTTTCTTGACTTTATTATCATTTTTAAAATTTTTAAAAATTCAAGTTTATTAATATTCTTTAAAATTAATTCTATAAATTATTGATTTAATTTATTAATACTAAAAATGTGTGATATTAATTAGATAAAACTAATTGTTTGATTTTAAAATTTATTAGATAACTTATTTAAAATATATTATAACTTATTTGATAAATTTTTACGGGCTTTAATATTAAAAAATTTAATTATCGAATTTTCTGATAGTAATAAATATATTGATTCTCTAAAATTTTTCAATAAATTCTCAAGTTTATTAATATTATTTCAAAATTCTCTCCAATATTTCTTTTTCTTCAATTTTTCATTTTTAAAATTAAGTTCTCAAATTTATTGGAATTCCCTAAAACTTTTTTTCTAAATTATTAAGTCAATTGATATTCTTTGTTTTCTTAATTTTAAAATAAAATATATGAGCTTAATAATGCTATTATTTAATTTCAAAAAATTTCTATTAAATAATTTATTTAACTAAAAAAAAGTAGATATAGATACACTTAAACGTCACTTTCTTTGCACCAAAGCCAAAAAGGGTGAGCACTATTTGTCCTCCATTATAGCGCTTTCAAGAGCTTCTAGTGCATGAACCTTCCCTTTCACCATCACCATCCACCAAAGCATATGGCCGTCTTCTTCTTTCTTTAGTATTTTTCACTTCCACACGCAATTCACTCGAAAGAATACTCCAAAGTCCACGTTCAACAACACACTCCATTCATGTTTCTCTTCTTAGCTTAACCCTTTCTGTTCAATGGTAACTACCAACCTGCCATATTTATAGATAAGAATAACAAAACGTAAAGTGTTTTAATAAATTCAAAGGCTGTGAAGTCTCTGTTTCTGCTTCCTCCTACATGTCTTCAGGATTATTCATTCTAGAAAAATGTAGTTTCATGTTTACCTTATAAAAGAATAATTAGAGAAGTGTAGAGCAACACGTGCAAGGGTTTAAAGGACATGTCATGCATGACATAAATTTAATTTCTTTAATACAACAACAAAAATAACATCAAAAAGATCCAATAATACGTTGTCTTACTCACCTGATAATACAGATTAGAATTAGTTTTAAATTATCATAAATTACAGATAATTGGATAAAAAAAAAGAGAAGAGGTTGATATTGGAAAAAAAGAACTAAGCTAAATGATATTCATAAATGAAATAATTATAATATCCTTTTTTATATTTTTTTCAATACTTTTCAAATATAATAATGCTTTTTTATTAACAAAAAATGGGCAACAATTGCTTTTTAAAGTATACACTAAATACATTAATTAATCAATATAATAATAGTATTAACTAAATCATAGTCCAAGGTAGTCCGAGTCTTATCCTAACCAATGTCAAGGAGACATATTTGACTCAATTTGGTTTGAATTTAAATATGATAAAATTTATTATTTGAAAATTATGATACATTGACTAAATTCAAATTTAATCAATTTAAAGACAAGATTGAGTGTACAAATTTAAATTTAGTTATATTAAAATTTATATTTTAAAATATTTTTAAATTTAAACTCAAAAATTAAAATATTTAAACTAATTTGACCCGCCATCAATAATAGCCAAGAGGCTAGAAAACAAATAAAAGCTACATTATCTTCACATATGCATATACATTATAATAATGTAAACTATGCAACTTGTATGTATTATTCATTAGAAGAGAATTATAATATGGTATTACAAGATGATATCATAACTTAAACACCACAATTTAATTACTAAAATCATCAAATTATACCCTAATAACTCAAAATCTTGTTTAACAAATGTTTGGTAATATATTTAATAGCTTGGGCCAAATATAATTAAGAACATTTAATATAGGTGGAAGCATGTAACTTTCACTAATGTGGCCGAAAAAATCCTCTATTCTGATAACCATGTGTCAATTATATTCCGCATACAATATGACTCAATTTTAACTATAAAACGATGTCGTATTGTGGATAACGGATTCGAACATATTTATTGGAACAACGAATTACAAGACTAATGTGACATACTATCCTTTGGGTAAATCGATTTTTGTAATTAAATGTGTAAAACCCTAGGTGGTGGTAGTTTCGCAAGCATTCTAATTTGTTCATAGCAAACAAATAAAATCAGAAAAATTAAAACAACCAAAAATAAAGAATTTGGTAACGCAGTTCGGCACTCCTTACCTACGTCAACGGGGCCCTCACAAGCTTAATCACTTTTACCGAAGTACAATAGATTTACCCAAGACTTTACTGAGCCGACTCCACTCAACCCTTGACACTATCTCTCAACCTCACTTCCCGTGAAAGAATTTCATACCCAATAGTATGATCGACTCGGACTAACCTCAACAGAGGATTTACACTTAATGTTTAATAATACAAGTAATTAAACGAACAATTCAAGTGATTAAAATAACTAGAAACAAAGACTAATACACTTGAGATAAAAAAGAACAACTTCCCGATGACTTCCGCTCCTTTGAATTAAATCTAAAAATATGTCCACCAGTTGAACTGATTCATCTCAACTTCAACAACTCCAATTAAACCATACGGGATACTCCAGATACCACGTATATCTCACTCACAAACCTATAAAAACGAATATGAAAAATTGAAGCTAACCCACGAAGTTTTTCACTTGAAACTTATGTACAACCATAGATAAACAAATCTGGAAAAATCAACACACTAACCTACAGTATTTGCAAACTCAAAAATCAACACTCTAACTCACGGTATTTGCAATCCCCAAAGACATATAGATGTAGCTGTGCTTTTCAATAACAATTAATGCCCTTCACCTTCATTATGCCACACTTACATAAAACTTACACACACACTCTTCACTTTGACACCCACTGCGCACATACTCATAAAAAACAAAACAAACGAAAGTCACGTCTCTTACCTCTTTTTGTTTTTAAAATCCCTACCTTTGTATCTTTTCATAAACTCTTAATTCATCCAGAACTTTACTATAATACCCTTAGCTCTTCAGCCATAATTTCATGCATAATCCATCCAAAGACTTGCAACCATGCCTCTCTATCTTCATCATAGAATTTTCTTCAATAACCATTATCAAATCCACATCTAATCAAGATAGAATTCTGTTCTATCTAAATATTATCCAACTAAATTTTTAAATCCAAGATAATACAAAATATGCTAATATAAAAATATGCCAAAATAAAATAAAGTAGATATATTTAACATATATATAACAATCTCCTTATTTTTGGCATATTTGTCACAAATTCGAAGCTCCCCCTAAATCACATAATTCGGAGTATAGAAATTGAATCCACAATCCAAGAACTCCCCCTTAATCAAACATCAAATTCCAAAGAACATCCATAGAAATAATAATTTCCAATCATCCAAATTTCTCCCCTTGGGATAAAAGCTGCCAAAAAATAAGACAAATAGTCACACATATACCTTGAAATCTCCCCCTGAATAGAACAGTCACCATAAATAATCTAATAACTCCCCTTTGGGACAACAGTGTCAAAACGCATAATCATAATAATCAACAATAGTTGCGGCGGAAGAATCATAAGCACCCCAAGAAGACAAATTACTACCATTCAAAACATTGAAATATATGCTCGAAAGAGAGAGAGATACTCGAGAGAGATCCATACTGATGAGAGAGCTGAAAAGTCTTCGGTGGAGCCAAATAAAAGTCACAATGCAAAGTACTAAAAGGATGGGACGACAATGACAACGTAAAAACTAAAGAAGAACTAAAATTAATTGAAAAATCGAAGGGGGTAGTCGTTTCGCAAACTTTCCAATTTGTTCCTAGCAAACAAATAAAATCAGAAAAATTAAAAGAACCAAAAATAAATCAACACCAAGATTTGTTAACGCAGTTCGGCACTCCTTGCCTACGTCTGCGGGGCCCTCACCCAGCTTAATCACTTTCACGAAAGTACAATAGA
>JANIIA010000005.1:2619607-2630446 GCA_027478495.1 Erythroxylum alaternifolium | reverse complement strand
TATAAATAATAAAATATTAAATTAAAATAAGAAAATATAAATAAAATAAATTTCATAAATAAAATATTTCATAAAAATATATTATTAGTCATATTAATTAAGAGTATAATGAAAAATAATACTTGTAATGAAGGTTGTTAATAGAAAGTAAAATTTCTACTGCAGAAGTAGTTTCCTACCGCTACCCTCTTTCTGCTTATTGATTTCTGCGATAGCACCGTACTTTTCTCCAATCTTCGGTTGTTTATCGCAAATCCAAACATGTGGTTGCATTTGAAAACTGAGGTGAATAAGTACTTATCCCCACTGTATCGCAAATTCAAACGCAACCTTTATATATCATCGTCTAGTTCAAATCCTACTAAAATATAAGATCTATAAAGATTAAGGATGTCACTTTTAGTCCGATTCAGTCTGATTTAGTCTAAATTATCCAGGTTAATAGCGGGCTAGGAGTCAAAAGTGATATATCCGATCGGGTCACGAGTCAAAGTCAAGCTAAGCAACAGTTAACCCAACTCGACTTATGGCTTAACCATTATTTAAAAATAACGTCGTTTTTGACTTATTTTAAAAAAATTATAGAAAGGACTAGGTTAGCCTGACCGGCCCATGACCCAGTTTATCCTTGACTTGTCGGACTACAGGCTGACCTATTTCGACACCATCAAGTCACAGACTACCCTAACTAATAATCGGGCTGAGCCGAGCTAGGAGCAGCCCATCCTCAACTCAACTCTTTGATATTTCTAATAAAGATCTGACAATATGCCAACTTTACGATTGATTGCTAGTGTAATTTTAAAAAATGATATACATGTTTTTTGCTTTATTTGATTTTATAGTTATATATATAGGTTTTGCCGACAGTATATGTAAACGTGTCAAGATGTTAATGTATATTTGTTGATATCATAGTTGACTCATACATAGCCCAAGTTTCCATTACAACAACTGCTACTGATACCTAAAACTTTTAATAGTTTTTCAAATTTAAAAGTTAATAATTTAATTTATTAAAACCTTATTATAATTTAGGATAAAAAGATACAAATCTGTTTTTTAATTTTTAAAAAAATCTCTTATACTTACAATTTTCGAAAAAAATTATTTTAAAATTTAACTTTTTAAAAAATTTACTCTTTTAAAGATCATATGTAAACTAATTAAATGTTATTTATATAATCATTCAATTCAGCTCTCAATTTTGAATATAGTAATTAAATCCAACTCAAACTAATAATTTATTATAATTATCTTAAATTATTAATTTGAGTTGAATTTAATTTACTCGGGTTGAATCTAAGAACTGAAGTAGGTTACCATATTATTGATATTTAATTAATTCATATTTGATGCTAATGTTGTATGTATTTGATCGATAATTTTTAATTGAATTCTAAGAAATTCTTTTTTGGAAAACTGAAAATTAATAATAATAATTTTTCTAATATTTCTTAAAGTACAAGAAAAATCTATATCTTTTATTAATTAATTTCATATATTTTTTAATAAACTTTGTGAAATTATTGACACAGTTTCATTAAATTTTGTCTGATAAACTCCTTTTTTTGCTTTGTGACTTTTGCCGCACACGTGGAAACTATAAGAGAGCTTGCTCGCATGGTTAGTAGCTAGAGTTGGTTGGGCGAGTTCATGCTCATGCAATCAATAATAGAAGAAAATTAAAGCTAGTCTCCTCCATTATAGAACCTTGGAGCTTCATGCATGATTAATAACCTATGTTACTTTCATGAATCTGCACAGAGCATGATTAAGAAGAATTCTGCAAGATTAATTACGAAGAGGGTCCAAGTCCAGCTCTTCTTGTGAAGACTTTCCCCTCTTTTCTTAAAGAAAGTCATCAGTAGGTAGCAGCAAACGCATGGCCATGACAGTTGTCTGCAATCTTTGGGAAAAAGAAAAAAACATGATTAGGTTTTGTCATGAAGAGAGGAAAAACAGAAGAACATCATGGTTGGTGGGTCACGAGATAGATGGTAAAAAATGTTTAAATGGTAAATCCAAGAACCATATAAGGAAAAAAAGGATTATAATAGTATCATCTTTGATTTGTTCTGCGACTTTTGAATGTGAAAAATGAGACATACATAGTGAAAAGGGAGGAACAAAAAGTTCGAAAGGATGGTTGAAATACAGATTTGAAAATGCAAAAGCAAAAGTTGACGAGACTAGAGAGGAAAACAGACTTAATAGAACCTGAAACTCCACTACTGACAGTGTTAGGTTGCACTTACTGCAAGAGCACATGAATTCCTTTCCATTTTAAAGAAGAAGATGATTGATCTTAATTATCATTTAACTCCAATTCATCTTTTATTTTTGATTTATTAACTTCATGACACTTTAAATTTTATATCATAACTTCAATTTTGTTTGTAACTATAAGGATTTACCATTGAGACTAATCAGGGTTTGGTAACAAACTGCAATTATTGCAGAAGCCAGTTCTTGTTTTCTTGGACTCATCCTCAGAATCAAATGCATGGAATAAACAAAGGTATAGCTTCTCCTAAAGACCAAATCATCACTTAAAAGTGTATTCCCACGAGCCCTTTTGATACAAAACTTAACTAGCAACAATTGGGATGTGCTGAGACAGTGGGGTTTGGTAACACTTCACGAGCAATTATTGAGCCTCGTCATCATCATTATCGCTGGTGCTAGTTGTGTTCAAATAAAAGAAAGGGATGGGCAATAAAATAATAAAAATAATATTTTAAATTGGGTTATTAATATTGTAAAATTTTAATTATTTAATAGAATATTTTTTAAATTAAGTATTAAATTATTAAAAATTATTATCCCTTCTTTTTGAGTCGAATTTGTTTATATGTTTTGAATTGAAGGTACTTTGCTAGATAAAGGGAAAGTATATAGAGTTTATGAGAAGGTTCTTGCATTTGATAGTGTCAGCTTTCCTAATTTCCCTTAGTTATTACTTTTTAATCCTTTTGCTTACTTTCGTTAAACCCCAGAATTTAGATTGTGACATTAAAGTTGTACGTGAAAGGAATGGATTCGTCCATGAAAAGGATGAGCACAATGGAGTGTTTAGAAAATGCTGTTTATATAGAGTTTGAACACTATCTTTGCAAGTTTCAAGTTTCTGTGTTTCTTATGGATCAATCCATTCAAGAGACTCACTCATTTATACTGGATTTACATTTAAATATTTTATGCGATCGAGACTAATATTTAATAAAATATTTAAATAATTTATTAATCAATGTAAATCATGTTTTAATCCATATTTTGACACGATGTTATCAATACTAACTAATTGAACCGAGTAGGACCATCCTTCCAACATGTTCTCTACTTCTCCTACCAATTTTAGCTTTGAATTTAAAGTCTACTCATACCCAAATAAGGTTGAGCCTTGTGAGAGAATACATGAACTTTAACTAGAGAGACATGATGAGGTACATTTACAGGTCAAGCAATGCTATATCAGTAAGTTAATTACTATATGTAATCATGAATTTGGAAGCTGACTAGAAGTAGTAGCTATCTTGATGAGTTTACTTTTGTGAAAGAGATCAAATCTTAGTACCTAATAATTGCATGCTTAATAGGGCATTGAGTGAAAGGAAGAGAAAAGCTAATTGCAAGGGGGTCCATTGTGCTTGTGGGTAGACAGCAAATCAGCACTTTGTGTGGTCAAATGTCATTTTCCATTGACTCAATGAATCAACGCGTTGGCCTACAAGGGTGTCGTCTTTGTAAGATCCATTCTAATCCTACAGATTTTTTCACTTTTACTTGTATAGTTGCAGTTTTGGCCAAGATCTAATTTAATGTCAGTATATAAAGTTTGGGTTGATCATATTTTTATTAGGTTTCAATTCAATTTAACAATTAGAGGTTGGGAAACCGAGATGAAATCCAATTCTAACTATAACGGAATAATTACAAAACTTTTTCGTAAATTAGTTTTCCGAGATTCAAGATCTCTTTAATTCTATAAAATGATTAATAAAAATCATAATAAAGCGGAAACTTAATTCGTATCCTATTATGAAACTTAATCCTTATCTTGTCGTATCCCTCGAATCGTTTCTGAAATCGATTCGTCTCAATCACCGTAGTCGTATACATATCCGACCTCTAACAATATCTACAAAATAAGTTGAGATAACTCTGTAACCCTTACAGAAAGGGTTAAGCAAGAAGTACTAGCTCCATTATAACTTAAGTTTATTTATAATAGGTTTCGGAAGTTTTAGTAATTTAATTAAAATTAAATTCTAATTTCAATTAAACTTTAATTAGATTTACAAATAATTCTGATTAAATACCAATTATGCCCAATTAGATTCAATATCTCATATTGATCCTTATTTATTAAAAATCTCATATTTAATCATAAAGTTTCTCAAATTTTACAATCAAGTCTAACTTGATTAAAATAATTTTGCTTTCTTTAACTCATTCTTTATGTGAGAGTCATTAGGTTCTCAAATATGTTGGCAATCTTTATAAATTATAATTATAATCCATAATTAGAATTAGATAAATTAAAATTCCTTTTAATTTATCCTTAATTATCCAATTAAATAATTTATAATCTTAGATCAAGATTGGCGATCAGCAACGCATCATGACTACCCAAATATTTAAGAATGTCAAAGTACTTTTGACCAACCTTTCCATACATGATTTTTTCGTATAATTCAATCATTTTATCATACAATGTTCCAATTTGACATAAAGCATGAAATTAATGTTTATTCTATTTAATGACATTTACACGCTATTTACAAAGTGTCATTCTACCTTGATCAAGAATTTCCTGAATCAATACTAATCGAAAATAACGAAACATTCCCTAATTATTTTAGGGTGATGAATCTTATCTTGATCTTACAACTACCAGCATATAGTTCATGCTATATCCAATGACTACCGATTGACTGATTCATGATTAAATAGGTCATAAGAAGTATCAAAACATAACCATTCTTATACAAGATAACTTTTGTGACCTCAACTCAAATGATCATATACAATTATCACAATAAGAATTCCATAGACATACAAGTAATGATGCAAATGAATTTCTTATATTAAGTCTATTTAGTGAACTTGTTCTCTAACAAGTACCCACACGTTTGTTTAAGTATCTCTATACTTTAGCATATGAGATCGACTGCTTCCTTCATAAGGAAACACATAACGTGTGCTAATCTTTTTGCATTCTATTAGTATCAAATCTTAATAAAACAATGACTATGAACAATTTAGGAATAATACATAAATGCAATATGAATCACATTATAATTTCATTTGCAATATACAATTATTCATTGGACTTTATTATATAGATCTAATCATGTACAAGATAAAGAATACATTTAAGTAATTGTTACTAAACTATAACTTATGCGATTGGCTGTAGGGCATAAATCAACATCAGAAATAGTCTTTCTGCGAGTTAGAGGTAACGCTGCATACTTTTGAATCTCTCTAAACCCTACACTTCAGTATGACTTCTACTAAGTTGTTGACGCTACTGTTAATTCAATTTAACATGTATAATCTAAACTAGTTCAAATCTAGCTTAAATTTTTATTAAACTTTAAAAATTCTTTAAAAATTCATAAAATTTATTTTTATTTGCCTTTAAATCTAAATTTGAATTTAATTAAAATTTAGATCAAATTTAAGCTTTTTTTAATTATGAAATGAATAAAAAGATATAAAAATTAAATCTCCCTATTCCTTATGTTGTAACAATTTTAATTTGGGTGCAAAGATAACATATAATATTTTTAAAGCCTATCTTTTTCTAATTAATTAGTTAGGAGAGCTTTTCAAAATTCTATTTTATGATCAAAATTGTTAGCTCAAGATTTATTATTAATGATTTTGATGATAACTTCATAATATTTAAAAATTCAAATTGGATTTATTTCCTAGTACAATTAACGGTCTAATTCTCAAAAGGAAATAAAATTATATGATAAGTGCTTCCTTTCTTGTAGGAACATTCCTAACAAACTTACTTTATTTATTTCATTTGAAGAATCTTGTTATCATTGGAGTTATTTCCTTTTATTGTTAATGGGTTAATTCTCAAAAGGAAATAAAATTATACGAAATACACTTCCTTTCTTGTAGGAACCTGTTTTATGAACTTACATTATTAGAAATGGTTTATCCGAAATGATCATACTAATTATGAAAGTCGTATATTAACCCTGTGATTACTGAAAAATTTTTGGTAAAAATGACATCGAAGTTATTCATATTAAATCCATCAAGTTGACTAAGAATGCAAGTGAAGCAATAATTAGTTGAAAGAAATGCGTACTTAAAGAAAAGTCACTGCTTTTGCGAAAACAGGTCAGACTCTTGAAATACATCTATAGTAATAATTCTCTTTAAAGTGATATCATTGTCAAATCTCTTGTATTTTAGAAAGTGAAAATTCTTTTTGAGAGAGATCATCGATGCTCATATTAAGCAAATTACATTTTCATCTATTGAGAATATGTAAAAGCTAGCTAAATACTACTAGTTTGGAAGGTTGGAGAACTTTGAAAAATATGTATTCGTGAGCCTGAAGAGGCTCGCTAAATTACTATTTGAGATTTTAGTGAAACACTCAAGTTGGATATTTGGAGACTGGACGTAGGCTTAAGTTATAAGCCGAATCAGTATGAATCGACTGTGTTATTCCTCTCTCTCTTTTTAACTTTTAAATATTCGCAGTATATTGTTTGTATTTTCAGTTTTGCAAGAAGATCCTTCACTTTTATAATAGGCTCTCTCTGTTTTCAACTTGCAAGAGGTTCTTTTTAGTTTTAACAGGCACCTTCTGTTTTAAATTGTTTTAACAGAATTTATTGTTTAGCAGATTCCAATCGTTTAGCAAGCTCCAATCGTCTGGCTCCCGTCGTTTAATAGGGTTATATCGTTTTACAGGTTTCTATTGTTGCAAAATTTTAACAGGCCCTTTTCTTTATATGAATTGAAAGTAACTTGTAAATTTTTTTAAGTCACATAAAATTCAACCCGTCTTATTTGTGTTTGCTTTATCAAAAACTTCTTAAATTTTTAAAATTTAGTACAAAAAGGAATCACATTTTATGTTAATAACTCGCTTTCAATCACTTAAAGTCTATTATTAGATCTCAAATTGCCAATTTATCAAATGATAAATTTAATATCTATGATTTATAAAATTATTTAAAAACGTAATATGAACAATAATGTAATTCTTTAATATCCAATGATTCTTTAATATATTGGATAAGGTCTTGGATAAATAGAGCAGGGCGTCAAGGACTTACCTGAACAAGTCCAACCTACTTCTTCAATACTATTAGGCCTGTGTGTAATTATGATTAAAACTTGCTAATTTAATTACTAATAACACCTCCTAAACCATTCAATTGTAAAAAAATTTAACCATTCAATTTTTGATTCAATTTTTAACGTTATAGTTTAATTTATTTTAATAATTTTTATTGTTAAAATTTTATTTATTTATTAATTAATTAGTAAAATTTTATTAATAAATTCTTATAAATTAAAATTAATTAATTAATTTTTATTCAATAATTTTTATTTAAAATTTAAAATTTTCAAAGCTTAAAGATAATTTTTAATCATATTTTAAATTCTTTAATTTTATTCAATCTTTAGTCAATTTTATAACGATTTAATACCGATTGAAACTTTTAAATCTCAAACCTCTTGTTTAACTGGTTTAATTTCTGACCTGACTTTTAAAAGAAGGAACAACTACAAAATTTATATTTTAATTTTTACTAAAATATAAAATGATTAAAAATAATTTAAAATGTTTAAACTTTTTTTAACTAATAAAACTCTCTTTTTTTATTGCTGTTTATAAAAGGTAAATACTACAAAGATAGAAAGTTAAAATTCAAAATTTTCAAAAGTTTAACTTTGGTTAAAATTTTAAAATAATTATTTATTTTCATCATGCTTCAAAATAGGTTGTATACTTTTATAAAAAGTATTAAATTCTAAAATTTAAGATATTAAAAAAATCATTGCAATATACCCATCTGATCATCTTTATCCTTTGCCATGTGATACAAAAACGTCCCTTCCGAATTATCTCCCATCAGTCACTTTCTTCTTGCACCAACTGTAAAGTTAGAAACACACAACAAACATTGCTTTTTGATACAAAATTGTATTGAACTAAATCACTAGTGAAGGCTTTTGTCCTTGATGATGAGGTTGCCGTGGCTTTTGTCTCCGACGACTAAGCTCTTCTCTGAGTAAACGAATCTCAGATTGATCAGCACGACTGTTACTGCAGTGTTTATAGGAGCAGTTAAGCATCTGGTTGGTCTTCGATTCTGCTTCTTTCGTTTCATCTAAAAATATCTGCCTGTCTCTGCACTCTATGCTGCAGAATCCTTGATCACCTCTACAATTTGAAACAAATATTGAGTACCCATCACAGGAAATTAGTTCACAGAATTGGGTTTTAACTAAGAACTACCTACCGGTACATATACACATCTTTGTGCAAGCTCAACTTCTTATGGCATAAAGAACATGTTTTGAGGTAGCAAGATTCGAACTTGGTCGCCTGAGGCAAAAAGGTCGCAGTCTTAGGAGCTCTTAAAGCAGATTTCAGAACAACATTACGTTTATTTCCTTCTGTTGATGATGATGATGAGGAGGAGGAGGAGGAGGAGGAAGAAAGCTGTATCAAGCTTTTTAACCCAACGGCCTCTGAGCTACTCTTTGAGCTTGCTTGAGCAGTAGTAGCACAACTGGATTTAGATCTTCCATAGTTGAAACAACTCAGAACTTCCATTCTCAGGTACACTTTGTGAGTCTTCTCAAAATTTATGGCATGTGCAGAGATGAGAAGAGAGAAAAGGAAGGTACGTTACATTGAAGAAGTGAAAGCTAAGATTGTGAAGAGTGAAGCCCAAGCAAAAATCTACCCGGATATTCTATAAACCTTTCTTTTTTCGTGTGACCACAGAAGCATCAATCACAACCTATTTACATTATATATACACACAATACAGACAAGATTTTGTAAGAAATAAATTTAATGCAAATCACAGGCTAAAACTACATCTCTATATGGACAAAAGTGAGTTCACACTCAATATTTATATATATACATGTACATATATACTATATTGATTTCTTGGGAGTCATTCGGACAAGTTATCTATTAGTTATGAGCGAGACTGCATAGGTTCATATATTTGTGAGACCCTACATAATTATGTAGATAAAATTTAATAAAATAAAATAAGAACTGAAACAGAGGATTTGATATTTCAAAATTCGACTTAACACAAATTAAATATGTATAGTTAATATTACTTTAAAAAGTATACGATGGTATAACGTCCCACTTTTTTAATATATGAGTTTAACATCATAAAAAACGTGTTTTTAAAAAATAATCTGTTGAAAAGACCATTTGAATTTTATATTTTGCATTATGCTCAATATGATACACGTGAAAATAACATCTTGTTAGATTAAATTAAGATGAAGATACATGTGAAAATAACTATCTTGTTAGGTTAAATTAAGATGAACAGTGATGTGTTAATAATTTTAAAGATGCCAAGAAGCACCTAACATGCCTCCTTTTAAACCTAATTTCATATATTCATACAGCTTATTGAAAATTACGTTTATTGAGATGCAAAATATTAATGATTAAAAAATTCAACTAGTTTAGTCAATTTTACTGTAAAAATTTTGAACTTTTTAATTTTTTGGTTCAATTTTCAACTTTTCGGTTTGATTTATTTTGATAATTAAAAATCGATCAATTTGTTAATTAATCAATTAATTTTTGTAAACAAATCAATTGAATTTTATTT
Organism: Erythroxylum alaternifolium; assembly: GCA_027478495.1. NCBI lineage: Eukaryota > Viridiplantae > Streptophyta > Magnoliopsida > Malpighiales > Erythroxylaceae > Erythroxylum > Erythroxylum alaternifolium. The sequence continues at coordinate 2,620,577 of JANIIA010000005.1, read as the reverse complement.
AACAATATTTTTTCAATTAAACTTCAAATTCTTTGATACACTTTCAATCATATTTCAAATTCTTTAATTTTATTTAATCATTAGTTGTTTTATAATATTCTAATACCAACTGAATCTTTTAAACCTTAAACTTCTTGTCTTCTCGGTTTAATTTATTGAAAAAATTTCGACCATACTTTTGTAATTTTCTTCATATATAAAAAATATCGTGTTACTATAAAAGTTGAGAAATTCCTATAAAAGTTACTTATAAATAGATATACACTATAAAGAATCACGCTTTTAAGAACACCGTATCAGATATTTCAACATTCAATATGCCTTAAAAAAGAAGTTTTAGTGCAAAAGTAAGATGCCATGCTTCGATCTTCTTCCAACTCAACCCTCCTACTTTTGCCTTTTCCTTTCTCTGATTTTTATTATTAATAATTGATTTGGTTCCAAAGGGGAATTCTGTATCGAGAATGCAAAAAGAAGAAATAAAGAAAGAATCAAATCCCATTTTTAATGGTGTAGACTGTAGAGGGAAGAGGAGAGTTGCTGGCTAAGATGCTTATTCTCGTACTTTTAAGTATGTTTATGCAAAGTTGATGTTATTAAATACACGTGGTTTGACATTTTTTATTTTAATTTCATATTTTAAAATAATTATTATATATACATTTATTTTAACTTTAAACGAGTCAGCTAATTTTTATGATTTTTTTACTTTAGTATTAAAGTTTTAATTTAGCCACTAATCTTTTAAAACGTGTATAAATTAGGTCAAAAGTTTTTTTTTTACTAACGTGACATTTAACCAAATGTTAATTAGATATCCGTCAGTTAATCACGTCGATAAAAATAACATTTTAATTATATGATTTATATAAAATTTGAAAAGTTAATTATTAAATTGAAAACTTTTAAAAAATTAATAGTAGATTGAAAATTTTCAGAAAATTAGATATTTTAAAATTTGTTTTCTCTA
>JANIIA010000005.1:2590127-2614685 GCA_027478495.1 Erythroxylum alaternifolium | reverse complement strand
GAGATTGAAGGGCATATTTGGCATTGGAGTAATCAGCTAAGGCAAAAAGCTACCCCTCCTTAGCTTGTTGAAAATCAACTTATTATGTTGATAAAAATAGCTGGTCAATGTAGTCAATCAGCTAAATTGGTCGAATCAGCTACTTTTTCAGCTGATAACTTCCTATCCAAACGGGGCCATACTCTGCCAAAATTAGCTGCTTGGAGTAATAATTTTGTCCGGAGAAGACCAAACAAACGGTCTTCAGTACATTGACAGCTGCTTAATACAAGGACAACAACTCTATCTGAAAAAAATCGAAGGAAAGACGTCTGTGACTCTACAGGTATAACTGAATGAGCTCATCGCTAACAACTGATGGAGTAAGTACGCCAAGATCAGTAAACAACAGAGTTAGATACTGGGGAGGAGTATAATCCCGAGCTGATGTTTCAACCTCGACCTTCGATGGAATTGGTACACCAAAATCGATCGGGCGCAAGGCAGGACTCATGTCCTTCTGATCCAGGGGATAAAGTCGAGCGAACTGTGATACAACCATTGATATTAGACAAAAGTAAAAAGTCAAGCCCAAGCAAGCATTGCAATGATGACTACGAGTACATTTAGCATTTGACGAATGGAATGATTAGATCTTCCTACATAGACAGATTTGGCAATACCTTGTAACTTTCGGCAGCAACATAAACAGGTTTATTCATGCTGTGAGCCACAAGTGCAATCTGGTAAGTCCCCATCATGTTGATTATACCTCCACTTTCAACTACTCCATCTGCTCCAACTAAAACCATGTCCACCTCATCCATGGCATATGCCACAGCTGAGTCAATGAGGAGTTTCACAGGAACATCAAGCTTGGCCAGTTCGTTGGATAACCTTAGTCCTGTCCTATCTGGTCTTCCCTCTGCAACATACATTATATATATGATTGAAGGCCAAGAGAAACAAAAAATGAAAGAAGATATTAAGTAGTTGAAGAACGAATCTGTAAATTTTTAGCCCAATTTTGAGCACATAAGCTATATTCATCTAAATCCTTGTAGCACAAACAATTACTTAATTGATGAAACAGCCTGATTAAGTTACTATCTCAAGCCAAATTCTAGGCCCTGAAATCTGGATAGTCATAGAAGCTTAATTTAACTAGAAATAAGGATCAACCTCAATGTCCTAAACCAAAGCCTTAGATGATTAAATGAAAACAAGAAAATGTACTGTGCTTGCACAGGCACAAAGCCTTTTGTTATGTTCAGATGGAACAATGTTCAACACTATATCAAAAACTAATAGATCAAACATTAACAATGACAAGAACTCAGGGTTGGATAACATATTATATGAAGTCCTTCCCCAAACAAACTTCCAAAAGAGGTGAAACAAGATGGTTGGAAACAGACCTGTACAGAAAACACGAAAAAGTTTCTTATTCTGTGCAGCTGTCCTCAAAACTTCAAACACAACTCTAGAAAAACCATGCACCAAAATAGTGCAACCATCAAAGATAAAATCTTGGCCAAGCATTGCGATAATCCTGCGTGCCTGAAAAGTGAAAATATAACATACCCTTGACGGTGGCATTTTAAATTAGTATGAAATAAGTTTCGGATAAATTTAGAATCACTCAGAGCACCTTATGAGAAATCTCTCCAAACTTCTCAGCACGTTCAATCAAACGAGATTTAGCAGAATTGAAGTCTTCATACTCTAAAGCTGAAGTTCTGGTCACATAGCGCATGAACAGATCACAGCCGGCTGTCAAAGAGATAGATGTGGTATCCCATGACTGGACAGCAAGCACTGATTAATCATCTTAACACAATTGAATATGACCAACATAAAGAAGAAACAACATAAAACTAAGAAGAACAATTCAATTGAACACACGCACTACCAAGTAGAATGCCCAAGCCAGAGACATTACCTTTAAATTATCAAAACATCTACCAAATAAATTCCAAGAAAGGACTACTTAAACTTAGGAACATGCTATGAGATATTCATTACTCCATAAACTACACAAAAAACTTAAATTTGGAACCAAAGATTGAGCCTTTTTCATAACCCATCATCACATACACGAACAGGAATCACACATAATGAATCAATTACGAAAAAGCACAAGAAAAGTGTCGGGGGATTTATCAGCCCAAAACACACCTTAAGGGAATCAGAGGCCTTCTTGAGCTCAATTTCAAGCTCCATCATAGTCGTAGCCTGACTGTTACGAATCACAGCAGCTAAAGCTCTGATCGCCGCCACAGCCTCAGCCAAATCTGGCTGCTTCCTCCAGTTATTAAACTCATCAATTACGCTAAACGGCTTCCCGGGGACAACCCCGATATGGTCGTCGGGGATCCAATCAACGGCGGCTTGGGCCTGAGCAAGCCAATCGCTGGTGACAACGCCGTAATGGGCAGCGCGAGTTTGGTAGTAAGCGGAAATGTTGGGTTTAGGAATAGGGTTCGGGTTAGGATTAGGATGAGAATTGGCCATCGAGATGGAGAGAGATGAGGAGGAGAGCGTTAGACTATCGGGGTTGGCCGCATCGGCTTCGTTTTGCTGCTTGTCGAGAATGAAAGATGCTGATCTCCACCACATGCTTAGAGAGTGAGTGAAAGAGAGTTTCTGATTCTGCTAAAAGATCACTTTTTTAGGGTTTCTAATTTGGGGGTTTAGAGGATGTAATTTCAAATTTCTCCTAAAAGCTTTTAAAGTTCTTGCTCTCAACTCAATCTTTTTTCCTTTATAATCAATAATTATCCAATGACGCAACAAAAGTATTTTTGAAGAGGAGGTTCGAGTGGCCAGATACGAGACATCATCTAATTTTAGGGTATGTGTCGTGGATTCGTCGGGCTCATGTAATGAAGCGGTGTGTCACTCCTCCAAGAGGTTTGCCAGTGGGGACTCCAGTACGCTGGACGCCACTGGCGGAAGGATGGACTAAAGTCAACACCGATAGTTCGGTGCTTTCTGGCTCCTCAGTCAATACGGCTGGGGGATTGCTTAGAGACTGTCATGACCAATGACGAGGGGGTTTTCTCTATAAGTTTGAAGCAATCACGTCGTTGGTCGCTGAATTACAAGGGGCTCACAGTGACGTGGGACTTGGGCTTTGGGAAAATCATTCTGGAAGTCGACTCACTTCAGGTCATTAATATCCTCTCCCCTTCGGGCTATTTACTGACTATGAATTCTCTTTTAGTGCAGGAGATACTTGCATTGATGGAATGTGATTGGGAGGTACAAGTTAACCATGTCTATCGGGAGAGGAATACATGCGCCGATAGTCTGGCAGCTGAAGCTACGCATGTTCCCCCAGGGTTGCACATTCTTGTGGATCCTCCGACTTCCATACTCTCTTTTTTAGCATCTGATTGCAGCCGCACTTATCGCCGAGGTTGCCCGCTGGCTAACCTAGTTTAGTCACATTTTTCTGTTTATTTTTTCTTGTATTAAAAAAAATAATTAGTCAAAGCGACTTTGTTCTTCTTTTTCCTAAATTATTAATTTTAAAAAATTGATAAACAAAATTTCACTTATTAACTTTTAAAAATTATGTTAATCAAAATTTAATTCAAATAAATAATTTTTAAAAATAAATATTTATTTTAATTCTTAAATAGAATTAAATTATTACAACTAAATATAAGTCTATTATTATTTTTTGTTATTATTAAAATTAGTTAAGTTTGAGAATCAAAAGTTATTATCTTTTTTTGGATATTTTAAAAGAATGTAATTAATATTTTGGAGTTAAAATGTATATATTTAATAAAATTAAAAACCTTTATATTTGAGGTAAAAAATATAATAATTTAAAATATTAAATAATTAATAGTTGTTTTCATCATCATCGTCAACACGCAATTGAAATCTTACTGAGTCATGAAATCTGAGGAGATTTGATAATATGCAGTCTTAATTTTGAGTTAATAACCAATAATTTCAATAAAAAACGGAAATTAACTAAAAGAAATTTCAGTTAGTTTAATATTTACAAATATTAAGAAATTCTAACAATTTTATTACAACAATTTTACACATTGGAAAAGAAACCGGACCGTCTTCTTCTACAGATGCTCTGATACAATAAGCTTGTCAAAGTCATTACCTTTCTGAAGATTGTGCTTCGAGCGATCATGTTCTTGGGGATGAATCTTTGCCATCTCAAACACAGGTTCTAGTACTTGTCAGGAATCCAATGGCTTATAAAGCCCTTTTAAATGCTTAAAACACAAGGAAAAGAACATGTGGGGTAGCTGAAATTTGCTAAATTTATACCAAAAACTTGGACTTGGCAGGTTTACTTCAGTTGGTTGTCGTTTAATTACTTCATACTCAAAATTCTTATTTTTCCATTAGCAAGTTTCATGAACAAAGATATCAGAAGGAACCTTCTTGCTTTATCAATGGCTGTCATGGTGGCTTCTACTGTTAAAAAATGGAGATTTGTCGTGAATCTAGTGCTTTTCTTTCTTCAGAAGTGTTGTGTGTACCAATAAATGTGGCCTCGAAACAAATTAATATTGGCCAAATTGTACTGTCAAGCTTGGTTTTCGTATGGATTAAGGTAGATCGGATCTTTATCACCTGAAGAAGACAGATAAACATTAGTTTGGATAAGTTCCAAGAAGACAGGGTGCTTATGTTGGATAAGAATGTCTTGATAAACACAGAAAACAGTTAACAAAACCTTTGCTTGTCCTGAAAAACTTGTACATTCCTATTCTTTTAGATGAAAAATAAGGAACAGACGCGTTTTCTGTGAAGTTGACACTTGACATCGAAAACTCATTGGTTTGTCTGGTGATTATGTTATAGTTGCCAAAAGTCAACGTCCCCCACTCAAACGCCATCTTCACAGCTTCAAGATTCAGGAAGCCAAACACGAACTCTCATTGAAACCCACGTAGAGTACATGTATAGAAACATAAATACTAATATTACATGTATCTTTGTATGTACATCTGTCGGTCAGCTCTGCTTCACTCACTTTTTCTGTTCCACATTCTACCATGGTCTAAAGGATGATATCTCATTTTCGATTATGATGTTCTTATTAAATAAGTATATGCATAACATTTAATAGAACATGATTGGAACAGAATAATTGGAATATAAGATTTGATAGATAATTTAAAAGTACATTAAATCCTTTATTTTAATTACTTTGTTCTAATTCTGTTCTATTAAATCTAATCCATATATTTATGTAAAGACTACGTAAATGTGTTGATAAAATTTAATAGAATATAATATAAATACTGTAACCAAAACAAAAGATCTAAACCTCTTTAAAGGGTAATTTAGAAGAACTAATGATATTTTGTTTCTCTCTCTTATGGTGAAATTAAGGAATAAAGTTTGGTTCTTTTTTATGGGAAGCTAAAAAGTTTGAATCTTTTTATAAGAAATTAGCGATTGGTTGATTAATAGTACGTCACAGTAGAGGGCATAAATGCGAATCATATTAATTGTGTCAGCTTCCCACGTTGACAAAGGAGCCAAACTTGTCTTCGTCTGTTCCACAAAGAAAAGGATTCAATGGATAAAATAAAAATGTACATGGATTAAACATATGTAGATATATCGAATTCAAACCAATCGGAAAATGGTGGAGCTTTTATTGTTGTGGGGGGAGAAAATGAATAATTGATCGACTTGAACTTTCTAATGGGGGAAATTATATGCAGACGTTTGAAAGATTTATCTGATCGTTAACTCCTGATAATTCATTTTAATCTCAGGTGCTGTTTATGTTTGATGTGCGCTGTTCCTCGTATCTGTTATGAGTTTTGTTGAGATGGGGCAACCTTTTTACTTGAAGAGCGAGAACTGTGCATGATCATGATTGTGATCAAGTGTTGAATCGTTTGATTTTCCGAAATACCCGCTATTTGGGTAGGAGTGCTTTTGCCACCTACCATTCTTCTCGGATTAGTTTTCTACGAGGCAACGTTATCTTTCAGAAGGGAAGTCTCTCGATTGTGATATTAGTCTCATTGTTCTTGGTTGATGATCGTCTTTTCAGAGTAACATTTTTGCTTTCTTCAGATTCCTGCATTCCAAAATTCGTTGGAAATTTGTTTTTTTTTTTTGGGCTATGGGAGAGGCAGATAGATGTTGGATGTCGATTCCATTAAAATTCTTTTTTTGAGTAACGATTCCATTAAAAATTGATTGAAGAAGATTGGTGATGAGAGAAAGAAGCAATCTTTAGATATGCCACTTTCGTGATTATGATGATTTCGAATGATTTAATCTAGCTTTGAGCTCCTAGGGATTTTGGAATTGTCCTTTTGTCTCTCAGCAACTTACCGAGGAGCTTGGGCTGGGTGCTTGTAGGGTGTTCAACCTTCATTTCCTCCTAATTGAGTCGTAGAAGGAAGAAATATGATATTTTGCAGGCTTATGTATTCGGGAGAAATGATGATGGTTCTGCCTTATAAAGGTCCTTAGGAAGTTAGGGTAGTAAGAATTTGGTTGTTTAGATAGCCTTGACAGGTCTCATTTGCAGCAGCAGATTATATGGTTGTTTTGGTTTCTTTGAAGATTGATTATGATCGTTCGAGTTGAAACCTTGACTTTGTTTGCTAAGAGCAGGAAATGATTACAGCGTAATGAACGGGGCAGTAAGGAGCTTGTGTAGATGGATTCTCCTGACAAGACATTTTCTGAACTAGTTGGGATATTGAAGTTGTGGGTTCCTTGGCGGACTGAGCCACCCAGCGTTTCAAGGGATTTCTGGATGCCCGATCAGAGTTGTAGGGTATGCTACGAGTGTGATTCCCAGTTTACAGTTTTCAACCGCAGGCATCACTGTCGGCTCTGTGGTCGTATTTTCTGTGCCAAGTGTACAGCCAATTCCATTCCTGCTCCATCTAGTAACTCAAGAAAAGCAGAGGATGAGTGGGAGAAGATTCGGGTGTGTAATTACTGTTTCAAGCAATGGCAGCAGGGTATAGCTAACTTTGATGATGTAACCCAGGTTCTCAACTTGGATCCTGGCAGTTCTCCATCAGGGACGAGTTTGACGAGTACTAGTGCCTTTACTCTTGGGTCAGGAGCATACTCAGTTGGAACTTATCAACAAGCTCATTGCTCTTCAGGTCCCAATCTACCTCAAAAATCTGAAATGGAGAAGACACATGTTAATCAAGGGGAAGTTGCATTGAGTAGAACCAATGACCTTGTTGCTGAGGGAGGGTTTCAATCTTCCGATCAATATGGATTCTCAATAAACAGGTCTAGCTAGATCTCCACCTAAAAAATTTTATTAGCATTTTTGTTCCTGACTAAGTTATTTTCATTAATGCATATCCACTGGTTCTCATTCTGCAAAGACTAGAAAGCAGATACCCATACATTTCCAAGTATACAAAGAAAGAATAGTATGCATTGTTATGTTTTAAGTTAACGAATTCCATTGCTCAATCTTGATTTTCTTTTTTGCATCAGGAGTGATGAGGATGATGATGATGATTACGGGTTATTTCGTTCTGATTCTGAGACTAAGCATTTTACCCACGTCGATGACTACTATCGTCAAATTGAGCTTGATCACTTGAGCAACGATGGTGGGTTGCAAAAATTCCATCTTGATGCAGAAACTATTGAGTCAAAAAGTTTAAGCAGCCCTTCATTGGACCATAATAGTGGCTCACAGGGTGCATTAGGAACTTCACCCTCTGGGATAAAGGATGGCCTTGATATCAATGACGAATGCGAACCGCCTTCCTCTATGTATCCATGTGAAGATGAAGACATGGAACCTGTGGATTTTGAGAGCAATGGACTGCTCTGGCTCCCACCTGAACCAGAGGATGAAGAGGATGAGAGAGAAGCTGGTTTGTTTGATGATGATGATGATAATGATGATGATGATTATGAGGGGAATACTGCAGGAGATTGGGGATGTTTACGTGCGTCGAGCGGCTTTGGAAGTGGAGAACTTCGTAGTAGAGATAAATCAGCTGAGGAGCACAAGCAAGTGATGAAGAATGTGGTTGATGGGCATTTTAAAGCTTTGGTAGCACAGCTGTTGCTTGTAGAGAATGTTCCGTTGGGTGATGAAGATGATAAGGATGGCTGGTTGGAGATTGTCGCATCTCTGTCTTGGGAGGCTGCTACACTATTAAAACCAGATATGAGTACAGGAGGCGGAATGGACCCTGGTGGATATGTGAAAGTAAAATGCATTGCTTCTGGATGCCGCAGTGAGAGGTAATTACTACTATGACTTGTATTCTGATGCATAACATGGTTTGATGTCATGACCGTTCTACATTCTTTCTCACCTTTGAGTTTTAACCTCAATCATAATTGGCAGATATGTCAGAAAAGTTGTAAAGACTTTAAAAAATTGGTTTCATGTGAAATTTGTAATTTTCTTCTTGATTGCTGGTAACTAAGTGCTGTCCCAATTAGGGTCCTCTAATTTACTAATCTGTAATCCAATCCTGTACGTTATGTCAAGAATGCTCAGTAATATTTAACATAAAAGAATAAATATTGTGACCATATGACTTGAACAAAATGTTTCGATCTGGGTTGCATTGGTAAAAATGAAAGTGGATCAGTTACTAAAGATGAGAAACAATAGGATATTGACCCTGAAATTGATACAGTCCACAACAAAGAAAACTTTCCCTTTGAACTTGCTAATTGCAGCAGTTGCTTAAAGATAAAAACTTTGACTAGGTACCATGTAAGAAGCACAAATTTTCTTCTCCCACAAGATGCATAGAAGTCTTGAGTTGCAAAATTCATTTTTGTTTTATCACTGAGCTAACTTGCCTGTGGGAAATTCATTCAACCTGAGGTTTTCTTTTGCAAATTGATCATTACTTTAATCTGCTTGTCTTTTTAACTTTCTTGTTATTTCTCACTAAGCATAGCCCTTTGCTTCCTTGCCTCTCAAGTTGATTATAATTCATTTTCCTCTAGTGTTCTCATCAAAGGAGTTGTTTGTAAGAAGAATGTGGCTCATCGTAGAATGACATCAAAAATAGAGAAACCTCGATTGCTGATCCTTGGAGGTGCCCTTGAGTACCAACGGGTTTCTAACCACTTATCAAGTTTCGATACTCTGTTACAGCAGGTTCTAAAACAAAATCACCTTCTGCATCTACTTTCTTTTTCTCTTTTCTTTCCAAAATTCACCACCCATTCATTTATTTTCCTACTTTTTCATTCGAGCATTATCCATATCTAATTAAAACTTTTTTCCTTTTATCGTCCTCATTTCTTTGGGATGTCCAACTCTAGGAAATGGACCATTTAAAGATGACAGTGGCACGGATAGATGCACACCATCCTAATGTCCTTTTAGTTGAGAAATCGGTCTCAAGATTTGCACAGGAATACCTTCTTGCTAAAGACATATCTCTTGTTCTGAATATCAAAAGGCCACTTTTAGAGCGAATAGCCCGCTGCACAGGTGCTCAGATAATTCCTTCAGTTGATCATCTCTCTTCCCCAAAGTTGGGATACTGTGATAAATTTCACGTGGAGAAGTTCTCAGTAGATCTGGATACTGTTCAGCAGGGAGGGAAAAGAACATTGAAGACATTGATGCATTTTGAAGGCTGCCCAAAACCAATGGGGTTTACTGTAACTCCTTGAACGCTATATACTAGCTTAATGATGTGCATTACTGGAGTGCACAGATCAATTTGCATTAACTATAATCCTTCTGGGGTGCTAATAGGCTTGCAATGAAGTTGTATTTAACTAATTTCTGTTTTCTTTTGTTTCAGATTTTACTTCGAGGTGCTACTGAGGATGAATTGAAGAAAGTGAAACACGTGGTTCAGTATGGAGTTTTTGCAGCATATCATTTGGCTGTGGAGACATCTTTTCTTGCTGATGAAGGAGCTTCTCTACCAGAACTGCCATTGAACTCTCCAATCACCGTGGCACTTCCAGATAAGCCATCAAGTATTGAAAGATCCATATCAACTATACCTGGATTCACCATCTTCACAAATGAAAAGCCTCAAGCACTACAAGCTAATGGTGAACCACGAAGATCCAACAGCACTCCTATAACATGTTTGGACTTGAATATCAGCAATTGTTTCAACCTAGTTAATGGAAAACTACCAGCTGATGATCCCAGTTCTCAATCCCCAGATCTTGCCTCATCTTTTATTAATTCAACATCTATTATTGTTGCTGTTCCTTCTGGAATGGATGTTGATGCAGATTCTTATCATAATTATGCTGAGAATATAGAGGGATCTGGAAATTCTTTCATGACAGATATTGCTGCACTAAACAGTGGTTTGTTTAGTACGAGTGACCATTTTGCTGTTAATGGCCCTGACTTGGTCAAGGAGGTTGGAGAAGATCCCTCACAAAAGGATCCTGATGAGATTCCTGCAACTCAAAAATGTAGTTCAGAGGTACCATCTTCACAGTGGGATGGTAATAATAATTTTGAATCAGTACCATTAAAAGAAGAGTTTCCTCCATCTCCTTCAGATCACCAAAGCATTTTGGTTTCCTTATCTTCACGGTGTGTGTGGAAGGGAACTGTCTGTGAAAGGTCCCACCTCTTTCGAATCAAATACTATGGTAATTTTGACAAACCTTTGGGTCGGTTTTTGCGTGACCATCTATTTGATCAAGTAAGTTTCTCTTTCAGTGACTTATTTGATATACCAAATCTTAGATATATGGGAATTCCAGTTTCAAACTAAAAAAACTCGATTATTTGTCAGAGTTATGCTTGCCCTTCTTGTCATATGCCGTCGGAAGCACATGTTCATTGTTATACTCATCGACAAGGCTCTCTTACTATATCTGTTAAGAAGTTATTGGAAATACTTCTACCAGGTGAAAAAGATGGGAAGATCTGGATGTGGCATAGATGCCTGAAGTGTCCTCGGATCAATGGTTTCCCTCCAGCTACTCGAAGAGTTGTAATGTCTGATGCTGCATGGGGCTTATCTTTCGGGAAGTTCTTGGAGCTCAGTTTTTCTAACCATGCAGCTGCAAGCAGAGTGGCAAGTTGTGGTCATTCTCTGCACAGGGATTGTCTTCGTTTCTATGGGTATTTTCCTCATCTCTGTATCGTATTATTTTGTAAATGCCGATATTCCTTTTCCACTATGTTCTTTTCTTTCATGATCATGGCAATCATATTGTCTATATAAGTTAGTAATCCTTACAGCTTAAGGAGATTTTCCAGTGAATGTTTTCATGTCAGTTATACTAAATATATCCACTTGAGAATAATTTTCCAAATTCAATCATGGAAAGTGGGAAAATAAGAAACTATGCCATTCTGTCTCTGGATGCTTCTCTCTCATGTTCTCCTGCATTTTGGCAGATTTGGCAAAATGGTTGCTTGTTTTCGGTATGCATCTATTAGTGTTCTTTCTGTATACCTTCCACCTCCAAAGCTTGACTTTTACTCTGAGAATCAGGAATGGATACGTAAACAGAGTGATGAGGTACAGTGATGGCCATTTTGATTCTTTTCTAGCGGTTTATTCTTTTCTATATCTCTGTTTGTTGGTGATTCAGTTGTCTAATTATAACAGGTTGCCAATCGCGCAGAGCTTCTATTTTCAGAAGTACTCAAAGCTCTAAATCAAATTGCAGACAAAAGATCTGGTGCTTTGCCTATTAGTAGTGGCATAAACCATGAAACAAGACGCCAGATTAAAGAACTTGAATTAATGTTAGAAAAGGAAAAAACAGAATTTGAGGTGAGCCGTAACATTTTTCTTTTTTTTCTTTTTTTTGGCTAGTCTTAGTTGAGCAGATATTATACACAAGAAAAAGACGAGCTTATGTATACATATAAATTGCGAGTCAGCACTTAGTCCGTCTCCTACTTTCATGTAGAAATATTCCTATTCAAAGGGTCCAACACTTAATCTATATAAGTCTTGAATTGTACTGATTCTTGACCACCGTTTTCATGTTCAAAGTTTGCCATTACTGTACCGGACCAATTGTAATTGGACAAGTTTTCATCAGTTTATTCATGTGCTTTGACTATACAAAATTTTAAGCCTAGATTTTCTATCGCTTGACAAGTACTTGTGAATTTAGGGCCTTGTAATGTAATTGATAAGGTTGAGGAGAGAGAAAAAAAATGTTTCTTTTCTATTCTGCTTTTGATTTCGACAAGTTTAATCATTTGTGATGCTTGTCTAGGAGTCGCTTCGGAAAATATTGAACAGTGAAACAAAGAAACTGCAACCTGTCGTAGACATACTTGAGATCAATAGACTGAGGAGGCAGTTGCTTTTCCAATCTTACATGTGGGACCACAGCCTAATCTATGCTAATAGTATAGACAACAGCAGCATCCAAGATGGTTTAAATAGTCCAAATGCAAGATTTGTGGAAGCCGTTAATATGGAGACACTTGATGAGGATGATGCTTTAGGAAAAGGTTTTGTAGGTTCTGACTCTCTTGCTCTAGATCAAAAAGTTCATATTAAACCTGGTAAGCAAGCGGAATTCAATAGCAATACTGATGGATCAGATGCAGCTGATGAAGAAACAGAAATTTTAGATAAATCTGATAGCGAGAAACAAGAGAAAGCTAATTTTGCTGCCATCATGTCCTCTGATAATTCTGACACTGTGGAATCCAACAACAAGATTGCTTCGACACTGTCTGAGGCAGCTATCATGGCAAATTTGTCTGATACCCTTGATGCTGCATGGACTGGTGATAGTCACCCAGGATTAGGAGTATCACAGGATGACACCAATGCGCATTTGGAGGCTGCAGATTCTTCAACCACAGTTGTGGAGCCAGAGAATTTGGAGGACCACACAGAAGACAAAAAAAGACTCACATTCAGCCACTCGCTTCCATATGTATTATCGCCTAAGGGCCCTGACAATGCAGAAGATTCTAGAAGTTGGTTAAAAATGCCTTTCCTAAACTTCTACCGCTCATTCAACAAGAATTTTCTAACAAACTCTGAGAAGCTTGATACATTGGGTGGCTATGATCCAGTCTTTGTTTCATCCTTCAGGGAATTGGAGCTTGAAGGCAATGCTAGGCTGCTACTACCTGTGGGTATAAATGACACTGTAATTCCTGTGTATGATGATGAACCCACAAGTATTATAGCTTATGCTTTGATGTCTCCAGAGTATCATGGCCAACTGATTGATGATCTGGAGAATATGAAAGACAGCGGGGCTTTCAAGTCCATGAGTTTATTGGATTCAGTCAGTTCTCATTCATTCCATTCTGTTGATGAATTGACAATTGATACTTATAAAAGTTTTGGTCCGATTGATGACATCTCGTCTATGTCAGGATCTCGTAGCTCATTGATCACAGACCCACTCTCTCACACAAAATCCCTGCATGTTAAGGTTTCTTTTGGAGATGACGGCCCTAGTGGTGAAGTGAAATATTCTGTGACTTGTTACTATGCAAAGCGATTTGATGCCTTAAGAAGGATATGCTGCCCATCTGAGCTTGATTTTATAAGGTCTCTTAGTCGTTGCAAAAAATGGGGAGCTCAAGGTGGCAAAAGCAATGTCTTCTTTGCAAAAACCTTGGATGATCGGTTTATTATCAAACAAGTGACAAAGACAGAACTGGAATCATTTATAAAATTTGGTCCTGGATACTTCAAGTACCTCTCTGAATCAATTAGCTCTAGATGTCCAACATGCCTGGCAAAGATCTTGGGAATATATCAGGTGCTAAAGCACTAGAAAGTGTTAGATAATCAGTCATTTTAGTTGAACCTGACAATTAAAATGCTGTTTCTTTACTGTCATTATCATTTACGTTACTCTGCAAGCTCTGGCAGATTCTTTCATTGAAGCTATATTCGCAAAGACATAAGATTTGTTGCCTGGATTCATTTTATTTTTCATTGAAACTTTGTTGGCAGGTTACCTCAAAGCATCTAAAAGTTGGGAAAGAAACCAAGATTGATGTTCTGGTAATGGAGAATCTTTTATATGGAAGGAACGTGATCCGACTTTATGATCTTAAGGGATCTTCTAGATCCCGATACAATCCTGACTCTAGTGGGAGCAATAAAGTTCTGCTAGATCAGAACTTGATTGAATCAATGCCAACTTCTCCAATTTTTGTTGGAAACAAGGCAAAGCGACTACTAGAAAGAGCTGTCTGGAACGATACTTCTTTTCTTGCAGTAAGTGTTTTGCGGCCTGTGTGTTTGCGTGTACTAATATATGTCTCTTTTGCTTATTCCATTTACCTTTTTTTTTTTCGTTTTTTACTTCTCTGGGATTTTCGGGAGAGCAAGGCAGTGATTTTGGGGTCTTAGGGAGGATTTTGGAGATAGCCAGGATGAGCATGTATTGCAATTTTTGCTTATGATACTATGTCGGAATGAATTCCAAATTTTATGATCTTTGCTCTCCGTTTTAATCTGTTGCACTGATGCTAATGCAGTCAATTGATGTAATGGACTACTCCTTACTGGTTGGAGTGGATGAAGAGAATCATGAATTAGTTCTTGGGATCATTGATTTCATGAGGCAGTACACATGGGACAAGCACCTGGAAACTTGGGTGAAGGCATCAGGAATACTTGGTGGGAATAAGAATTCATCCCCAACTGTTATTTCTCCAAAGCAATATAAGAAAAGGTTCAGGAAAGCTATGACTACCTACTTTTTAATGGTCCCAGATCAGTGGTCTCCCCCATTCACAGTTACATGTAAATCACAGTCCGAATTTGGTGAAGAAAACATCTCAGGTGGGACGATGATTGAATGATTCGCCAATGGCTGTGATTGTACATTCAAATATGCACTCTTGGAAGATCCTCCCATATAAATTCTCTCCTTAATGATTTTTTTTACTGTTAACTTAATTCTTTTTGGTAGGAAGTATACTTGTATTCTTAGTTTAACAGAAAAATATAATTAACTGTTAGGAGATGCTAGAACAAGGCTATTAAAGCCACAGGAATGCAATGAGGAGCATGATATTGGATTGCCTCCTCATTGGGCCCCTTGTACAAGAATATTTATCATGTAATTAGAGTTGAGACCTGTACATTTACTGCATCTTTATAGTGCATTTGCCTTTTAATTTAGAAGCAAAAATTGATTGTAATAAGATATTTTCTTTTGATTTTGAGGTCCTCTCTCTCTCTCTAGTGTGCAGGCGCATATTGGCAAACAGATACTGTATCTCCTCTTTTGATATGATACTGAATATTTGTTCAAGTTCAAAGGAACTCTTTCCTTTCCTATTTGATTTTCCAAGAACTTTACATGAGAAAACAATGGCTGAAGAACCCTAAATGAAACCTGTTGGCATTACCATACTAGTAATCGATATTGCATCCTGATTCTTTGATACTGAGCAGGAATTGTTATGTAGCTTGCAGCTTTGTATGACAGGTAATTACGAAACTGCTCCATTTCTCACATTGCAGGTGATGGTTTTGCTACTTGCTAAATAGAAATCGTATTTGGTTGTTCTATACCAAAATCATCACGGACTGTCTTAATTATTGCTCCTGCCGCTAAACTTCATGACTGATTAACATATTGCAGTACTAGGTAAAAGAGAGCTTTTCCTTTTTCTGCTAAATTAGGTTCAAGATGGGGACTAGAAAAAGGAGAGTTATTGTGTCTGATGAGTGTTTCAATTCTTTGATTGGAAGACATGTTTGTACTTTGCATATTATAACGGCATTATTACAGATATAAACATATGGTTAACTAGAGCAGTAAGTCATTAATCAGCAGAATCTGTTAAAAGCTGTTCCACTTGGAGTCCCTCTTGCACAGCAATAATATTGTTGTCAGAATTGCCAAATTCAACACCATTAATAATCTGAAGCAATTTCTGGTGAAGCAGATTGATGATCTCTTCATCCCTGGAAGAAGTCAACCACAGTTTCTGTTAGCCGCATATATCTTTTTTTGCAATAAACTGATAGGAAGTCAACTCTGAAGCATAATTCTATACCTGGAATGGTATGATATTATTGGTATCTGTCTCTGAAGACGAGGGCCTTCATCGTACCCTTCACAAATGATCTCTCCATCATCATCTCTATAACAAAGTATGCCCTCAGATCGATTCTCAAACAAGACCTAAATATGAATCAAGCAAAACTAAGCGGCCCCTTACACTGAAAAATTCAACACAGTTTAACTAGTGTAGCTTACATGTTTTAAATACAGTGACTGGAAAAAAGATGATACCTTGCTCTCGAAGGAGGATCTGACAGAAAGTAAAGGAGATTTCTTGAGAATAATTTGCCGGTCTTTTAGCATCATAGACTTAGCTACTGACTTCAGGAATGGAGTGGACCTCTGAAGTGGGAAATGAGGAGAAGAGAAGCAGGTTACAGCCATTGATCATGTGTCAGAAGGGGTGGAGGAAGAGCCAGAGAAAAGGTTTGGTTAGCTCTCTGATAAGGGTTCTATAGGTAAACTAGCAAATAATGGTTTCAGTGGTCTTGTAGCTTAAAGTAGATATAAAACTCCATTATTGACAGGTTATGTCTTGTCAGCTTGCATTACTCTGATGAAAAAATAGGTAAATGTGGGTCCCTTCTTGCTTATCTTAACCCTGTTGCTGCTGGAGAACCCTAAGCTATCTTGTTGTTTCATGGCCGCAGGGATGACAATTTTGATCATGTCCGTTCTAGTTAATTAACTAAATTTCAATTAATTAAATTTTAGATATTAAAAAAGTGACTAATTGAGATAAAACACTATCATCTATTTTTATTTAATAACTTAAATATTAATCAATAAAACAATGTTATTGCTGATATAAATACTGATATAATTTTCTTCTCCAGAATTTCTACTGCAATCATATCTGCAAGTACAGGATTTCATAACTTTTACATAAAAGTCATTAAGCAAATCCTTAGTTTCTCATCTGAATCAACTAAATTCTCAGCTAAGAGATGGCATTTTTCAAATAGAGATCGTGAGAGTCAATAGCTTGTAATCTCTTCAACATCTCCAAGTGCTCAATTACTTGGTTTGAACTTTTGTTTATGACTTTTTAATTAAGATTTGGTAATTAGGACCATATCATGACGTTTTCCTTAATTAATCAAATTCTTCAGTCACGATCACCAATCAAATCAATATTTTTTTTAATAGTAAATTGTCATAAATCATCACATAAAAAGACATTAAAATAAAGGAAAGTTTAAATAATGATTAAGTTGGTTAAGGTGGATTCATCAAATTCTCATCTATTTAATAAAATAATATTATTTTAATTTATAAATTCTTTAACTTATTAAATAAAATAATATAATTAATTGATTTTCAAATTGAATTTAAATAGTAAGAGTGGCCCGACGGGTTTTTAACTCCTCACTTAAGTCTCTCTTTTGTAAGAGGTTTCGAGTTGGAGTCACGAAAGGAGAGAGGGAAAATTTTCCCAGTTGATGATCCTCTAGTCCCCTGGAATGCTCCTTGGTCTGATCAATTGCGGACGTCTCGCTTTTAGCGGCGATGTGAAAGTTTGGAACTATTGGGAACCTAGGACTGATGGGAACCTGATGCTGACTGGGAAGTAGTGATCAATCAGTATGTAAATACTTCTTGTGTGCAGAAGTGTACAGACTATATAAGAACCTGAAGAATCTTAGGGTTCTAAATTTATCTCTTCTAGGACTCTAGAGTAGGGTCTTAAAAGCTTAAGATTAGTCCGATAAGACTGGAATACTTAATGTATATATATATATATATAAAGGGACTCATGCTGTCACTATTCATGGTATCCTAGTGATGGTTTGCAGGTGTAAAACAAAACATAGCTCTTAGTCAATAATAGCTATTCCTATGTCACTTAATTCTGGTCCACTATGTGTAGGTACCTCTAAAAAACGAATCTAACCTGTGAGATGCTCTTGTCTATTAACACACAAGTCCAATGCCAGCTGAATTTGGTTTTTCCCTCTTCATTCTCATTTCTCTAAGGACAAAATACTCTGCCTTGGCTTTTGGATTCTACTATTAGCAAGTTTAACCTTTTCAAGCATGAAAATTAGATCATTCCCATCTCCATTTTCTTCTTTATTTATATCTCTAAGCTTAAAGTTTGTCACTTCCATTGCATCGACAACTCAAAGACTTGAGCTTTTCCTAATACACATCTTTCAAACTTGTGCAATATATTCACAAGAATTCTGATCATTCTTAGAACAAATGTGCATTCGAAGGATAAAAACTTTAAATTTTAGTAATATAAACAACAAGAAGAAAAAACCAAAGGGAAGGGATGAACTTGGCTATAGGTATTTGGGTACTTTTTGTTAGAAAAAAGGAGATTAAGGAAAGGAAAGGTATCAAGAGGAAGAATTATGAGTAAGAACCAACAAAGTTTGGTGCTTGCCTGGCATGTAACAAGGTGAGATTCTGTCACATTAACACACATACACATGCACATGAGGGGAGATGAAAATGTTCAAGGGAAGAAAGAAAGAACCTTCCCAAAAAGAATACAAAAACATGGACAAAAAGATGAATCTTTGGTTGATCCTCAAATTTGGTTTCTGTTCTTATCATGTCTGTGCATGTTTCAAGTTCCTTTCTTTTTCAAATTTTTATTTTTTAAAAAATTCTTTTCCAGCTTCCAAAGTTCCAAAGCTCCCACTTTTCTTTTCACGAAGTACTATTTTGTCTCCTTCCCACGATCAGGACTGTTTTGGATGTCACTATGAACAACTGTGGTCACGGTTTGAAACAGTGGTGTTATGTTTTGCATCCAACGTGGGGTCGTGAATTAACAGTATTTTAGACCAAAAGTTCTTAGTAAGCGGTCAATGAGTCTGTGCTTTTTAATGTTGTTTAGTTATGCTTTTCGGCTGCTTCTTCAGTCATTTTCGACTGACACTGGTTTTGCATCAGAAGCAAAGCTCTATAGTAGCAGCAGATGTAGCAGGAGAGTTTCAATACCCAGAAGACGTTCCGCTTACTTGTTTCTGAATCAGTAGTCTCCAACAATCCTCACAAGTCATAACCATGGATCTAACAAGTCCCAAATACTTTCAAGCTCCTAACTTTTTTGCTTCTAGTGGAGTATGTTTTCTATTTTTGGTATTATCAGTCTATTTTGTTTGAATTGCTCATATTGGTTTTGTTCTTTCTGTTCTTGGTGTGTTATGGTGAGCAGGAACCAACAATGGTGACGAATACAAGCCTGTATGGGAAGACTAACGATGACCCTTTTGCAGACACCTTTCAAGACCCACTTGGCAAGCTTAATCTCGAGGAGACCTCTGAATTTGTCAAGTCATTTCCTTTGCCAAGTAATAGCATAGAATGTAGAGGTTTTCTTGAAGTATCAACTCAAAGGAGAAGAGAAGGAGTGAACTCAGTCACACACAGGAGATTTGAAGCTCCTCCTACACCTGGTAGGCCTGTGTTTAGCTTCAGCAATGGCAATCTTCCTAGAAGAAGCTTTCCATCGAAGTGGGATGATGCAGAGAAGTGGCTAATTAGTAGTTCTTGCCATGATTCTCCAGCTCACACCATAAAGACATCAGAGTCTTCAAAAATTCACAGGCAATGCGAAAGCTTCAAGCCTCAATTAGAGGTATTTGCAGAGAAATCAAGGGTCACGGAGGAAAAAATATCTAAGAGTATTTCCAGCTTTCCAGGGTCATTGACGTTGGACCATCATTACTATGGTTCTTCAGCTTTCAATGGAGCTACTGTTTCTGCTGATGTTCTTAAAGGTAGGCTCTTTGACTTCAGCTTAACTTTTTATGACATAAGACGTATTTGCTTTTAGTGCTTTCATTGATGATCATTTTGCTACTTTATCATCAAGCACTCTTGCATTTCACTTTTTTTCATTTCTAAAAGCTTGGACTTTTTCTCTACTTTATGGTTCAATCATTTTTCAGATCAGCTTTGTCTTTGATGTTCATACATCAGACATAATGGACACTGCTATGTGGTGTAAAAGTGATTAAATAACTTACTAATCATGAAACTAAATTATATACTGTTTGCATTATTGGTTAATTAGATTCTGAACTTTTTCCATACAATGGAATTAAGCTAATTTGATGTGGAATTAAACTGTTTCTGGTAGGAACAGATCAAATGTTGTTCCTTTTGGATATTACTCACTGAGAGTTTATGTTGACTGTCGCAGATAAGTTCACTGACGAGGTAGAATCAGTTTTACCAAACCTTGGATACTCAGAACCATCAAAACAAGGCTTTCTCTTCAGAAACTCGGCCAATACAACAATGAGAGATGCTGGCACTGAAGTTATCCATGAGGTGAAGCTCAAAGATGTTGGGACCGAGATGACTCCACTAGGCAGTTCCACAACCTCTAGATGTCACACACCATTCAAGATCTCTTCCCCAGCTCGTCATAACACGCCAACCAATATGTCAGGCCCGTTGGCTTCAGTTAATTACGGTAGCACTTGCAACACAATTGACATCTCCAAGCTGCAAGATTGTCATTTGGCTAAACTACAAATAGGATCTCAGTATGACTCCCTTGCATCAAATTGGAGCTCAAGGGAAGAGGAGGAAGAGGATATATCGAAAAGCTTACGACATTTTGAAACGGGCATTGCATCCCGGAAAAGTATTTCGGATTCAAGGGCTGCCGCATGGGAAGATGAGGAGAAGACCAAGTATTGTCTTAGGTAATGTAAGGCTATGAAAGTTGCAGAAGTTTTCATCATTCTCACATATCATGAAACTGAATCATTTGCCAATTGTATTCCAGGTATCAGAGAGAAGAAGCCAAAATTCAAGCTTGGGTCAACCTCCAAAGCGCACAAGCAGAAGCTGAATCCAGAAAGCTTGAGGTACTTCTGATTGTTTGTTCCAAGTACTGTCAGTCAATGTTCTCAAGCTGATGAACCATGATCCTTGACCAATTGCAATTAGGCATGATAATGAGTTGAATAGTCCTCCTATTCTTGCTGGCATTTATGAACTTATAATAAACCTTCCCTAGCTGGAGTTTTTGACTACAGCTGGAGGTTTCGGATTGAATCGTATCGAATTGTTACCCTCGTGGCCCTCGAGCCCCACACTGCTCTTGGACATATTTCTCCTGCTGTGTTCTTGACTGGTCTACCTCTGTTAGAGTGCTTCCATAACCCAATAATTATTCTTAAGTTGCATGCTTCACCTCCAAGGAAGGAGAAAGCTCTGAGTCATGATGACCAAGTATAAAATATTGCTAGTTCTTTGTTGTAACTTGGGAGAACCATGTGAAGATCCAGAATTAAGAAATTTGTAGGGAATTGGTACATTTACTTGAACTTAGCTATCTCCATTGCTTAGAAACTTGTGCTTTGCTTCGTGCTGATTAAAATATGACCAAACCAAACCATTAAATTAAAGAAAGTCACAGAAGAACCAGCTAGTTGCCACCTTATTTTTTCACTTCTTGCAGACTTATCCAAACTCACTCACGAGCACTGCTTATCAGAGTGATTTTTTTCCTGAAACTTATGTTTGTTTCCAGGTGAAAATAGAGAAAATGAGATCAAAACTGGAAGAGAAGTTAATGAAGAGGATGGCAATAGTGCATAGAAAAGCTGAAGAATGGAGAGCAGCAGCTAGGCAGCAACATACTGAGCAGATTCAGAAGGCCACTGAGCATGCTAAAAGGATGATAAGCCAACACAATTTGCAACTTTCTTCCCACTCATCCTGTGGTTGTTTCCCTTGTAGAAGCGACCACTAGTTAATCTAATGAGCTAATTGTCGACCAAAAATTGTAACTTTTGACACTTTTCAAGGAAAAGGCCCTCAGTGCATTTCAGCTAAAGAATATCATGAAGAGCCACCAAAATTAATGAAAGAACTCATATATACTTGGTACTTTTCTCATGTCACGAAATAAGGTTGATAATAAGTTGAACCATACTCGGGTCTAATTCATCAAACCACGTATATTATATAGTTGGCAGTAGATTGACCTAGAATTATATTTAAACCCAGAACATTTTATAGATCTAGAGCGGGTTTAAAATTAATTAAGATTAGACTTTTACGTCATTTTAAACTTTAAATTAAATTTGAGCAGATTTGAGTTAAAACTTCAAATTCAGAGCTTAATTTTTAAAGTTTAAATTCTAATTATAGCCTAATTAAGTGGGGTTTTTCCTATTTATTTAATGTTGATAATTTTTTGTTCAAGCTTAATATTTCAAAAATATTTGCCATATTTCTAATGTTGACTAAAACATGGCACTACTTAGGGCCTGTTTGGTTAAATGTTAATTAATGAAACGGAAGGGAACAGAACGGAACGGAAGAGAACGGTTTATAATATAATAGAATGTAATATAGTGAAAAGTTGTTTGGGAGGGATGGAACGGTTCATAATGTAACGTAGTGAAACATTGTTTGAAATATGGATGGATAGAATGGAATGTAATATATAATGAACGACTATTATACCCTTGATATTAAAATGGTTGTTACAAAAAATTTAACGCTGTGATTTTAAAATAGGAATCATGTCCAATTAAAAAGTCACGCACAACCGTAACAAATAATTTTTTATATTTTATAATAAAATAATAAAAGTTTTATTATTTTGTTATTAATTATATACAATTTATTATTAATTATATAAAATATTATTATTAATTATTTAATAAATTTTATTCTATTATATGTGATTTATATTTTTAAATTATTTATTTATATTTTTATTTATAAAAAATATATACAAACAATTAAAGAATAATTTTTCAATATATTTTCTACATTTCATTAATAAAAATTTATTTTTTTATTTTTTATTAATTATATACAATTTTTTATTAATAATATAAAAAATTATTGAGAATGATAAGCTTTTGGACCGTAATAAATGAGTTTGGGAAAAACGAGGTTAGAGTTTGAAGAAATAATTGGTATTAAAAAAATCATTGAGGGTATATTAGGTAGTATGTATTTATTAGTTTACGTTCTATCGTAAATCCCTAAATTGAAAGTTTCTTGTTTTCACTGTTTAGGATAGAATGGAACGTAACATAAAACTCTCCGCTTCTATCATATTCCGTTCCATTCTATTATAAAACCCTCAACTAAACGATAAAAATGTAAAAAACGTGTTACATTCCATCCCATTTCACTAATAACCCCTTAACCACACAAAGCATAAGAGCCATCACTATTTATACACAACCTCTCATAACACATCAATGTCAAATTGACGAATGTCCAGTTCCTAACTAAATGTAGAAATGATATTATGCTTCAGCCTTAATTTCTTGGAGTCCATTGAAAAATTGACAACTTGATTATTTAATAATGAAACGAAAGTGCAATAATAGACCTTTAACATAATTGTGGCCCTAATTAATCCTGTAAAAAGAAATAATATGAAAAAGCTGTGTAGCTGGCAAGGTACTTACTACATACAGAACTTCTTTTTGGTGTGTGTGGAATATCACAAAATTTAAATATTTATACACTTTTCACTTTGAAACAATATTTTAAAAATTAAACTAAAATTTAAACCAGTAAACAAGAGATTTAAAGTTTAAAAGATCTAACTGATTAACATAAAATTGGTTAAAGATCGAATAAATTTAAAAATTTTAAAATATAATTGAAAGAGATTGTCTTTACCTATTAAAAACTTTGAAGTTTAATTTAAAAAGAAGATTGTTAAATAAAAATTAACTTATTTTGAAGTTTAATTAAAAATGAGAATGTTAAATAAAATTTTATTCATTATTTTGCTTTATAAAAATGATCAATTTACTAAATTGAGTGATTAATTAATAAACCGTTCAGTTTTTAACAATAAAAATTCTTAAATAAATCAAACTGGAATATTAAAAATCAAACTAAAAAATTGATTGATTCAAAGTTTTTACAATTAAATCGATTGAAATTTTTAATGATTGCTTTGTAGTAATTAAAATATTAGTGTAAGATTTCGGCCCATATCACTAAACTTTATTTGCATTATATGCTTATTGTTAAGATTATATATTTGGATAGAGATAAATTGATAAATTTCTTGATTGAGGACATAACATGTTTCATTTAAAATTTTATACTTTAATTTGAACACTAAAATTAAATTGAAGGTAAATTTTAAAATATTGAAATAAACCATAAATTTGTTAAAAAGATTAAATAAAAGATGGTTTTTAGTAAATTATAATAAATTATTGGGTGTCTTTGTATTTTAGATACTAATGGAATACCATGCGGCTTTGGCTCACTAACGTATAGAACAGATGATTGCCGTTAAGGATGTCAATGGGCCGGGCCGAGCCTGGGCCGGCCCGGCCTATTGAAAATTTCCCTCGGGCCATTTCGGCCCACAGCCCGGGCGGGCCGCAGAGAGGCCGGCCCATGGCCAGGCCCATGCGGGCCGAAATGGCCCGCGGGCCAAAACGGCCCGCTGAAGTGGCGGCCCGCGGAGAGGCCCATGACCCGGGCCGCCTAGCCCGCCCGGGCCGCGGGCCGTTTTGGCCCGAAATTTTAAAATAAAATTTTTTAAAAAAATTTTTAAAAATTGTTGTTTTATTTTTTAAAATTAATAAATTATAAACTTTTTAATTTTATTTTTCATATTTACAACAT
>JANIIA010000005.1:2535204-2557890 GCA_027478495.1 Erythroxylum alaternifolium | reverse complement strand
CACATTAAATGTTACTAACTCTTACCTAATTCATTAATGCCATTACATGCTAATTAATGTCATATGCTATTTAATGCTATCATATTTAATTCCTATCATCTTAATTAATGCTAATTAAATTACTTAATTAGTCTAATCATGCTTTATTAAATAAATAATATTAAAAAAAAATTTTGGGGCTAATAGAAAGGTTGCTATTGACTGTAAGTGGGTTCACAAGTATAAATATAACGCTGATGGGAGCCTCCAACGATGTAAGAGTTGTATGGTAGCTAAAGGATTTACACAACAAGAAGGCCTGGATTACGCTAAAACTTTTTCCCCTGTAGTAAAAACAACAACAATACGATTTCTATTAGCATTGGCAGCAAACAAAAATTTGTTTTTACATCAACTGGATATAAACAATGCATTTTTACACGGTGACTTACTTGAAGAAGTTAATATGAAGCCTCCCCCGGGCCTTGTTCTTCCTCATCCAGATCTCATCTGTCATCTCAAGAAGAGCATCTATGGACTGAAGCAGGCTAGTCGCCAGTGGCATTCCAAGCTGACTTCTACCTCCTTTCAGATGGGTTTGACCAATCCTAATCTGATCACTCAATGTTTCAAAAGTCCCTCCACAACACTTTCATCATCTTGGATGATTTGCTTCTTGCCAGTAATGACATTTAGCTGATCCAAACCACCAAACGATTCTTAGATAACACCTTCAAGATCAAGAACCTTGGACCTGCAAAATATTTTTTGGGGCTTGAATTAGCACGATCATCCTTTGGTATAACCTTATGTCAACACAAGTATACACTGAACTTACTTGATGATACAAGTTTTGTGCACTCAAAACCAGCTCCCACACCTATGACCTCAGACGTCAGATTATCTTCAATTGGCGAATGCCTTCCTAATTTGACGCGTTTCTGCTGGCTAATTGGAAAGCTTATCTATCTAACCACCACTCACTCGGATATCTCCTTTGCCGTCCAATAGCGCTCATAATTCACAAACAAACTGACCAAATCTCACCTGCAGGTGACGCATCGCATTTTGCGATATTTGAAAGGATCTCTAGGTCGGGGGCTTTTGTTTCAAACTAATTCTCCTCTCCAACTCCGTGCTTTTTAAGATTCTGACTGGGGCACTTGCCCAAACTTACGGAAATCTGTCACTGGATATTGTGTGTTCCTCAGGTCCTCCTTGATCTCCTGGAAATAAAAAAAAAGGCCACCATCTCAAAGAGCTCATCTGAAGTAGAGTACAGAGCTCTTGCCACCACTATATGTGAACTCCAATGGCTATTATACCTTCTCTAAGACCTTGACGTTCACCATCCTCAGCCAGTATACCTTTATTGCGACAACTTGTCAGCCAATCACATAATAGAAAACCCTATTTTTCATGAACAAATCACATCGAAATAGATTGCCATGTTGTCCGTGAAAATTGTAGAAAAGGGTCGTCCACCTCCTTCCTGTGTTGTCAAGTGATCACTTGGCGGATATCTTCACGAAGGCTCTTCCACGTCACTCTTTTAACGCTCTGTTATTCAAGCTCGACGTTGTTGATGACATCTTTCGCTCAGCTTGCAGCGGCGTGTCAAAAGAAAGCCAGACCTCCAAACCTGATAAGAAAACCTAGCTGGGAAATAATATGATCACGCCTATCTTTTCTCTCTTTATTTTTTTTACTTTGGTCTAGTCCAAGTTTCCAAATAATCCAAGTCTTTTTTCATTAGCCCATTTTTTTTTCCTTTTCTTTGCTTGATAACATAACCATTGTTATAGATTCCCCATTCTGTTATAACAAATTGTCTACACAACTCTATAAATAGACTTGTTTCATCATTCAATAAAAGTTGGCGAGCCTTTTTAACAATTTTTTGAGTTTCTTATCAATCTTTAAGCTTTAAATGTTGAAGTCCGAAACTTTTTAAAACTAAATCAAACTCAAAGTTGCATCAAATCGAACTCTACTCATTAATTTCAAATTGTACGGGGACTGGTTTGCCAATTCCTTTTATTTGATTTTGTTGCCAGTTGATTTTGACGAAACTTAGCAATAGTTTAGCACTCTTTATCTTTAGCAATCTCGAGCGTTAATTTAGCATTCAAATTCTTAAGCAATAAAGCAACAAGTGTCATATAGCCTTAGGCACATCTTCTAAGTTCCAACTGTTCAATATAATCCAGAAAAGAAAAAGCTTTAGTTGAACCATCATCTTGAATTGTCCATGTTTCAGGGCAATCATCAAAGTTCCTGATACTATCTGCCTCATCTCACAAATGGTACCAGCAAGTACTCTGCATAAAATAGCTGCGAAAAGGAACAAGACATTGGTTACATAGCAGCTCACAGAGACATGAATCTAATCACAGACTGCAATACAGAGAAGACAAGTTTTATGGGGTAGGCACAGAGTCACTGACTAGTTACTTGCCCACTTGCCTGAACCATTTGCTTCGTGTATGTTAAATGAGTTAGTGGTGTTTGGATTGCACAGGCTGACAAGCTCCATGCCAAGAGCATCGAACCATCAGCCTGCGTTCCCTTGTGATTGGTGCCCAGTTGTCTCGTGCAAGCCGGGATGAGATAGGGAGTTCAGGATATAGCATATATAGAACTGGATCTTACTCCAAGTTTTCTTTTTTTTTGGGAAAATTACTCAAGCAAGTGAAAAGAACCAAAACGAGCCAAATTCAGACCACCCTGAACCAACTCCTATCATATTATTGTCATCTTTCTAAAAAATCTCCCAATACTGTGCTCAGACACAGCAATTGAATTCTTCATGTAATGACATCAGAAATGCCTAGATGTTTGAACAAATCAAGACAAGGAACAAAGTGCCTTAGCGAAGGTTTGACTACATGCAAAATTGGTTTGTTCGGTCCATATCTTACGAATTGCTTTATTTGAGTTCAAATGAACAGATTTTTGCTAGTTGTTAATTCTGGGTGTTCACTGCAAGGTTTAAACGGCTAAACAATGACAGGCAATTACCTTCCAGACAAACATGTAGCAGGAAGTTATTGCAGCTTTCTTCTTCAAATCAACAGATTTGGCATGGTTCCACAGTGTAGAGCCCAAGAGGACATGACCAAGAACCTGAAATATCAACATGTGAAGAAGTATCACAAAAATCTATTAAAATATCCACACTGTTTCCTACTGATCGTTTTTAGATGCTCGGAGTGAGTATAATTTTCAACCAGCTATTTTAGAATTTTTACATTAAAATTTAAGTTCTGTCAATATAATAAACCTAGTTAGACAACGGGGCTCTCTAATGCTGATGAGCCTTTGGCTCAGGGATTCCAAAGGCATCTTCATCTCCAAAATAAATTATATTCAATAGGACTGCTGGGCTTCTCATAGTGAAATGGCGTTAAATCGCAGTTCAGTACAGTATACATATAATTGGTAGATCTTTTCTAGAACTACATGTCCAAAGTAGAAGGAATATCAGAAACTGAATTCATATGCATATAAAACATATAATCTTTCTGGAAAATGAAGAGATTTATGGTGTATGATTAAGTGAACGTCAACAATTCAGCTGATGGTGAAGCAATTCCCTTTAGTTTTCAGATGGTTTTAGACCAAAATACAGTCAATGTATATAAAAAAATGCATCGACAAGCAGACAGGTTACCGTGATCCATTTGCTCCAGTTATAGGAAGATGTTAGTCCAACTAAAACAGCAACACCATATGCAACTTCAAGCAATGCAATACAGGTCCAAAATACCTGAGTAAGATCAGTTAGGCACAAAACAAGGGAACTTACTCCTCTAGCAAGAGAAAATGCACAAGTCATATGCTAACCCGCTTCTGGCCCAGACTCACTGTAAAGGTTTGTATGCCAAATATCTTGTCTCCTTCCATATCAGGTATATCCTGCATGTAATCCACTTTGAATTCAGGAAACGATATACAGTGGATATGTTACCAATTTCCTCCCTTTAGGACCTGTCGTTCATATTTATCAGATGAAACTTATTTTATGATAATAATCATTACCTTAAATAAGGCTATTACAACGGAAAAGAAGCTCATGAATGCAGTTGCAAAAATTAGAGGCTTTGAAAAGGTAGCAGGTCTTCCATACACATGGCTCTGGAAATAGTCAAGAGAAGAATTTAAGCACTTTAAGAATATTCCGATGGAAACAAAAATGAATAGCATCTGTCAGGCAATCCAATGAACCTCGACTATAAAGAGATTTTTGTTCCCGTGTTTTCCAGACACCATTTTAGGTGTCAAAAATACTACTTCATTGACATCAAAGGACCTGGAAAATTATTTATAAGTTGCATGCACTTAACTGGTGTGCCACAATAGAATTCCGACCATTTAGGTGCTGACATCCAAACAAAAGCCATCCATGTTTTTCTTTTCCAAAATCAATGCTAATATCGTCTTCAGGATTTAATTTTTGCTAATATTTAAATATATAATAACATAACATTTGGAAAGCAAACAGGTACCTGCATATGCAGAAAAAATGCAAGTTGAACAATCACTGCCCTAACAGCAAGAATGCACATTGCCGCAACAACTGCAAACCTTTTCCATCTCAGAAGTGGCAACTGAACATTTGTAACACGTAAAGCCCATGAGTTAGAAAACCATGAATGATCATGTTAGCATTTAGATTTAAATGAACAGGTTCAAAATAAAGAAAATAAGTAGAGTGGGCGTAAAGACAGGAAACTTACTCTGCTGCATCAGAAGCTAGGAGCTTAAAACATGTAAAACTAATTTTCAAAAGAGAGTCACTACAGATGAGTGTAATCCTTTGATTATTTTAATAATAAAAATTTATTGTCAATTGCTTAAAAAGAGAAGCTAGTCAAACTACATTACAAAATAGATAACATAAGGCACTCTATTTACTGTACGGTGTTTTGCACAACCATTTGAGAATATGGAAAATTTCATGTTGTACGAAACTCAACTTACGTTCATTGAATATGCCGTTCCAAGAACAAAACTGATGAAAAGAGCCCAAAGTAATGGCCACGATCTAACAACCCATCCAAGCCAAAAACTCTGTACAGATGAGGAACAACTTAGTAAAATTCTTTGTGAATCTCACATACAGATGTGACAGCAGACTAAATTTCATGAATTTTGGTCAGTGTACAGGACCATCTCATCAAACTTGCTAAGTTCTGTGCATTATTCAACATTTAGTGGTCATATTTAACTTGGAGAAATAAAATAAAGAAAATAAAATTTGGTAGTGCTTTGCTTCTATAGTTAGAAAGGGCTGTTTAGATGCTCCCAGGTAAGTCACACATTGAATGATGCTTGTAGTTTTACAGACTAAGAAGGAACTGAAGCAAATTTCGAATACCACATGGTTCATTTTCCCTTTAACTAGGACTCTAGCAAGTATCTTTACACGTGAACTCATACCAGATTTCAGCGGCCAAATTTATCCATGTGACTGTGAACTACAGATTAAAATATTGCATCACAATCTTAAAGTAGTTAATTACAGCCTAAGCTGCATACATGAATATTTACAAATTATATACCATGATGGCAAAAGATATTATAATCACAACACCAGTGCCCATGGAATATTCCCCTGATGCCAAAGGAAGATATGGTTTGTTAACCTGCAATGAAACGTAACAGAGTTCATATGAGTTTAAATTTAGCACACAGAGTAATGTATCTCTTTCATATTGTTTCTTGACCTTTGGAAATACAAAATGTTTCCCCACATTTAGTTGAAGGAATTATTTATCGCTTCAACAATTAGTCTAGAACATTGACATCTAAAGAAGACACCCAGAATTTGTAGTTATTAACATGTTACAAACAGCAAAGTTACCTTGTCTATTTCAATATCTGTCAATTGATTCAGTCCAACAATGTAGATATTCATCATGAGAGCAGCAGTTAAAGCCTAAAGTACACAAAAATCACGTGTTAGCTCAACAAAAATATAAGTAATATGGACTCTTTCAATTGACCGGGATATATGGTGCATCACCTCCAACAACCCTGTAAAAAACACTGGAGAAAAGTCCGAGAGCTTCTCAACTGCAAGGAGAGAAACTGAAAAAATGCTGAGGGCCTGTTGATAGAAAATTAGGTCAAGCTGATTAAATTCTTGATTACAGGGGAAGTTTACAAGATTTTGGCAGCTGATATGCAACATAATAAGACATTAACTTGTTACGAATTTACCATGAACTTAACTATGCCTATAACTGTATGAGGCTGTGAGAATCTGTAGAAAGCATGTAATGAATGGAAAACAGACCCCTTGGGATTAAATGCACCAGGCTCTGATTCAAGAGGTTCTCTGGAAGCAGCATGTACTAAAAATTTCTCTTTGCTTTTCATCAATATCGTCTCCTTCATGCAATGCTGGTGGAACCGTGCCACACAACTTCGGTTTAAGTTGCCCCATGAAAATTCAACTGCTCCTGTACCTGCTATCAATATGATCATACTATCTTAAATTGCAGCTATATGAAAAGAAAGCAAAGACTACAGCCAAAGCAAAATCAAACGACCTGAGAACAATTTCCTTCTGAAGCAAAATAATTAGTCATCATCCTAACAGTTAGCTTTCAGGAGACAAAAAAGCAAATAACAATGTCATCATGAAGCGAGTCATTTCACCAAATGTTCCATCAATCGATTTAATTCCCCAAAATAACAATATATTGATGATTTTACTATCTGGTCTTAGAAAAGATCTCTATCTACATTGATTAGAGTCTATATAACTAGATAGTAATAAGAGAATTAAGAGCTTACTTGAGGAGTGACTCAATTTGAAGTTGTCGCTCCTCCAACAACTTCCACCAACTAACACTTCCAATCATCAGATCATGAACATATAGCAGCCCCATAATAGTAATCCCGCAAGAAAATAGCACCAAAAAGACAAATCAAAATGAAATTAATGCAGTGCACAAGCTACAAGTAAAATCCAACTAAAGTAATTTCTAAAATGCAAAATTAGACTGAAAGAAGAAAGCAAAAGAATTCTGTGAGCTTTACCCACAAAGAAATGAATGAAAAGACGAAAAAACCCAGATACTAAATGGAGGATAAAATGCTTCAGATGCAAAGTTACAGCACTTGGCACTTTTACATGCAATGAACTGAAACAAAAAGAAAAGTGTCTTAGCACAGGCGAGTGAAGAAGAAGAAGAAACGTTGGTAATTGACCAAAGAAGTAAAGAGTCCATTTTGGTCTCTTGAAGCAATAACGTTTAGAAGTGAATGAAGTTTAAGCTACACTTCCACATGCAATGAGCTGAAGTAAAACCAAAAAAGCGTCTTACCAGAGGTGAGAGAAGAAGGAGAAAACTGGCTTGGAATTGACCCAAGAAGCAAAGACTCCATCTTTTTTTGGCTTCTCGAATCAATAACATTTACTTAATGAACGAAGAGAAGCAATAATGACACAGATTGGCATTGTGCCTTTCGTGGGGCAAAATACAGGGCTTGTGGATCCTGAGGGTGTTTAATGCTGCCAAATGGCAGCTAAAGCAGGTCAAGTTTTAGTTTAAGTCATTTCCACGCATTTATTGGCTTCGTTGTTTTAACAAGCAACGAAACATTTACGTAACCAAACTAAACTCTGACTAGGAAGTTTTTCTTAAGTTGCTATAGCAGCAATGTACGCCGCCAATTTGGAGGGCAGCCAAAGCAGGGCAAGTTTTCCATTGGCTGCCACTTGATCTTTTTATAAAATCTGTCGAAAATTTATTTCCTCAAATTTAAAATTTATTTCCCCAAATTTTGCGTGTAACCTTGTTTTTTTCCTTCCCTTAAAAAGAAAAAACAGGGCAAGTTCTAATTGTAAAGAGTCATTTCCGCGACATCTATTGGCTTCGCTGTTTATCACAAGAAATGAAAACATTTGGCGGGTAGTGGTAACTTTAGTTCAATACAATTCTGACATGTACCAATGACTTCCCATGAGTGAAAAGAACAGTGGAGGAGAAAATATCTCTCTTATACGCATATAGACTACGCATATCTATACATTGAGACAATACATGCATAGATTGTACATTGACTAGTCCATATGAACATAAATCAAACGAATTGAGGAGGCATTTGAGATGTCGAAATTAATTGGACAAATCGCTCTATTAAAAAAGATCAATAAAGACTATGATATGATATGACCACAAGAAAAAGTCTAATCAATTTGCAAGCCGATAAGGCATTACAACATTTCAACACTCATTGCTCGAAATCGAGTGGAGGATTTACAAAAAGCCCGAACCTTTATATGTTAAGCGCATCTTCAAATTCAACAACGACCAACCAAACCATAACGTCTGAATAGCCTCATTTCCTCATTTCTTATCTATCCTCTTCCTTTCAACATTTTAATTTGTCATCAACTCATCTTCCAAAACCCCAAAACCCCGAACTCTCTCTGTCAATGCAATGGAAGGCACTCTCTTTCCCAGCAAGCCTATCTATCCTATACCAATCACCAGACCACCGCCGCTAATCCCGCCGCCGAAACCCACCTCAACGGCGGTGCTCCCACCGCCGTCAACTCCTCAGTCACCACCTTTTTCGACTGTCCACTTTGATTCTCTTCTCCAACATCTTCTGCATTTGTCTTCTTCACATAATATCAATGCCCGTAAAGTGACTGGCTCTAAATACCCTTCTCTTCGAATCTCCGCTGATTCTTCTCAAAAACAGCTCCAACCAACTAAAAATGGAAACTTGAGGAGCCTTTCAGTTCTGGAGTTTGATATTGAGAGTGAAGAGTGTGATGGGTCGTTTGAATTCTTGTCAGAGAAGGGTAAGTTCATGGTTAACTCAATTGTAGAGCAGCCTTTGCATACCTTGACTTCGTTTTTTGATCGTTCTGAAATTGAGTTGCTTCAACTTGATTTGACTGGTCTATTGAAAGCACTAGACGTTACTGGTAGTTGGCAGAGAGCCCTTTTATTGTTTGAATGGATTGTCATGAATTTGGACGTGACAAATGTGAAAATTGATAACCAGGCTATCGAACTAATGATTAGAATCCTTGGTAAAGAGTCGCAACATTCTGTTGCGTCGAAGCTGTTTGATGTTATTCCTGTGGAAGAGTATTCATTGGATGTTCGAGCATATACAACTATTATTCACGCATATTCTAGTTCTGGCAAGTACATTAAAGCAGTTAGTTTATTCCAGAAAATGAAAGATTCAGGCTTGTCACCAACTCTGGTCACTTATAATGTCATGCTTGATGTTTATGGGAAGATGGGTCGGTCTTGGAACAAGATTATAGGCATCTTAGATGAGATAAAAAGTAGAGGGCTTGAGTACGATGAGTTTACTTGCAGCACTGTAATTTCTGCGTGTGGGAGAGATGGCTTGTTAAATGAAGCCAAAGAATTCTTCGCCGGATTGAAGTCTCAAGGCTATGTCCCTGGTATTGTTACTTATAATGCCTTACTTCAAGTGTTTGGGAAGGCAGGCGTTTATTCAGAGGCCTTGAGAATCTTACAAGAAATGGAGGAGAACAATTGTTCTCCTGATGCTGTAACTTATAATGAGCTTGTGGCTGCTTATGTAAGGGCAGGCTTCTGCGAGGAAGGAGCTGCTGTCATAGAAGCAATGAGTAAGAGAGGTGTATTGCCAAATTCTGTGACATATACTACTGTGATAAATGCTTATGGAAGAGCTGGAAAGATGGAGAAGGCATTAGAGCTGTTTGAGCAGATGAAGAAGTCAGGTTGTGTTCCCAATGTATGCACTTACAATACTATCCTTGGGATGCTGGGGAAGAAGGCACAATCAGAGGAGATGATGAAGATTCTTTATGATATGCAAGTAAATGGATGCGCTCCTAATCGTGTTACGTGGAACACGATACTTGCCATGTGTGGTAATAAAGGCATGCACAAATATGTGAATCGTGTTTTCCTAGAGATGAAAAATTGTGGTTTCGAGCCTGGCAAAGACACATTCAATACATTGATTACCGCATATGGAAGGTGTGGTTCTGATATTGATGCAGCCAAAATGCATGAAGAGATGATTAAAGCAGGGTTTTCTCCATGTATTGCAACTTATAATGCACTTTTGAATGCTTTGGCTCGACGAGGTGATTGGCAGTCGGCAGAGTTGGTCATAGTTGACATGAAAAGTAAAGGTTTCAAGCCTCGTGAAACTTCATACTCGTTGTTACTCCATGCTTATGCAAAAGTAGGCAATGTCAAGGGTATAGAAAAGGTTGAGAACGATATTTATGGGGGTTATATCTATCCTAGCTGGATGCTCTTGAGAACTCTAGTTCTTGTGAATTTCAAATGTAGAAATCTAGCAGGTATGGAAAGGGCTTTCCAAGAGCTACAAAATCATGGTTACAAACCAGATTTAATTTTATTCAACACGATGATTTCAATTTTTGCCAAGAATAAAATGTATGTTCGAGCCCAAGAAATGCTGAATCTAATTAGGGAGAGTGGGCTAAAGCCAGATTTGGTCACCTACAATAGCTTGATGGACATGTATGCTAGAGGAGGAAAGTGTTGGAAAGCAGAAGAGATCCTCAAAAGGCTAGAAGAATCTGGTGGCAAACCCGACCTTGTTTCATTTAACACTGTCATCAAAGGGTTTTGCAGAGGAAGACTCATGCAGGAGGCTGTAAGGACACTCACTGAAATGACATCAAAAGGAATTCAACCATGCATCTTCACCTACAATACTCTCATCGCTGGCTACGCAGGGCAAGGGATGTTTTCAGAAATAAATGATCTAATTCGTTACATGATTGAGCACGAATGCAGGCCAAATGAGCTAACCTATAAGATAGTTGTGGATGGTTATTGTAAAGCAAGAAAGTACAGGGAAGCAATGGACTTCATATCTAAAATAAAGAGTATGGATGATGTTTTTGATGATCAGTCGGTGCAAAGACTTGCTTGTCGAGTTCGGGAGAGGCTTGAGTCATAACTGTATAAATGCATTTTAAGGTGACTATTTTTCTCATCACCTGGAATCTTTCATGGTTTGCATTTAAAAATTTGTGAACTCTCCAGTTTCTCGTGCATCCTCGGATCAGAGTCTATGTGGGTATAATTGAGAGATAAAATTTCTTTGTTGTCCGTCAGATACTGTTATGTCCACGGGATCAATGTGATTGCTTTTTCTCAGTTCTGCGGTTTAACACGGCGTTCCTGGAATGGCAGTGTATAAGATACGAATGGAAAGGCAAGAAGAAAAGTTCCAATGGTTCAAGATACGTGTTTGATCTGTAGATAATTTTCGAAGTATATAATATTCAATTCCATTTGTATAACTACAAATTTGAGTCTTCCTTTTCTAGCTAGCTAAATGTGTCACTAAGCGGGATACTTGGATATGGCTCTGATCACCTTTCTTCATATTTGAAACCCATGTTATCTCCTCGAGCACGTTAAGTGATTTCTCCTGTCACTTTCTGTTCTCTGGGTGGTTGCTTTGTAAGTGTGCTTGATGACCCAGATTACTAGTGATGGTGTTGGCAGAAAAGCACAGGACCAATCTGAAATGAATGATAAAATCTGATTTGACCAAAATTTGAGTTGGATTCGAATTTAAAATAAATGTCTCGAACGTTAGATTTAGGATGATAAGAAGTCTTCTCTTATTTTGCTTATTTTACTGATTTACTCTTTAACTTGCA
The DNA here is from genome assembly GCA_027478495.1 of Erythroxylum alaternifolium. NCBI lineage: Eukaryota > Viridiplantae > Streptophyta > Magnoliopsida > Malpighiales > Erythroxylaceae > Erythroxylum > Erythroxylum alaternifolium. Next base: position 2,546,225 of record JANIIA010000005.1, on the reverse strand, counting down.
TTATTTTTTTATTGTTACATCTGTATGTGGGTCTATCAAAAATAGCCTTTTTATTATGTAGAGGTAATATTGCATATTATCAGAATTTTTTAAACTCTAATTTATTGTGAAATTTTAGATTGAGTGATAACGAAGAAGAAGAAAAAGTTTAACTTTTAATTGCTGCTTAAAAAATTTGTCAACTTATCATCTGTACCTATTAACTACTAAATGATGAATGATGTTGTTTACTTACTTGAGAACCCAAAAATGCAATCTAGATGGGCTCCAATCTTGCAGGAGCAATGATGTCTTCTGCCAAAACAACCAATGCAATCTGCAAGTGCTCCAATCTTGCAGAAGCAATGATGTCTTCTGGCTAAAGACCATCTAACTTCTGACAAATAGTAACTGCAGTTTGGTATGTAAAAGCTGACACATTCAACAGAAGTAAAACAAGTAGTTCGTTTCCAACTCAGATTTGTATATATTCTTTAGTACTAATAAAACTTGAAATGCTTTCAAAAAAAATAAAAAATAAAACTTGAAATTATTATCTTTTAAATATATATTTACTTCAAACTAACAATTCTCTTTAAAGTTAAATTGAGTTGCAGGCCTAATGATATTACAAGGAACATGCTTAGAGTGAAAGAGAGAAAGGAATAGACTAATCCAGTACATAACTGACACTTAAAACAAACACCTCCACTTAATTCGCAGGTTGCCGGTCCAATAGGCTAAGGTAATGCCACTTTCACTAGAGCAAACCGAGCGCGCCACTTATCTTAGTCTACTAAAGCTAAAACCCACTTACTATTCTTGAAAACAGCCGAAACACCGCCAAACGGTGAAAAGTACCGAAGCAAATCAACACATTGGCGGTGAGCCGGTGAATCGGTGATTCTATTCGAATGTAAGAGAGTAGTTAAAAAGATCAAAAACCAGGCAATAACTAACCCATCCCGGTTCAAGGTCCGACCCGTTTCTCTCTCTCTCTTTCATTCTCTCGACAATTTTCATTTTTTTGTCTTGACGAGTAGCTGAAACGCTTCAATGTTTTAGCTAAAGAGTAAAAAACATCAGCTAATTTCACAAACTTTTGCCCGCCACTCATTATCTCTTCCTTACCGTCTTCCTTCCACATAGCAATAAACCGAAAAAGGAAGCTTGACAACAACAACTCTGTTTTCTCTTGATAACCGAACTTGACACTTTTGTTCTTGTCTTGGGGGTCTTGATCCTTTTTCTGCTTCACTTATCTGGGGTTCCTTTGTTTTTGGGTTTCATGGGTTAGTTAAGTTTGCCTTGAAGAAGCTGAACTGTGTTTTTGCTTTTGGAGATGGAGTGGGACAGCAATTCGGATCTGAGCGGCGACGAAGAGGAGGAGTTCTCGCTCGGTGACGCCGTGAGCGGCGACGGAGCTCATGATCCGCTTCCTTTTCCTGTTGAGGATTTGCTCCAGACAGCGCCATGTGGGTTCGTGGTTACTGATTCTCTTGAGCCTGACCACCCCATCATTTATGTTAACACCGTTTTTGAGATGGTTACTGGTTATCGAGCCGAGGAAGTGCTGGGCCGTAATTGGTTAGTATTGTAATTAGTTAGCTTTTTGGCTTTGTGTTCGTTTCTGTGGCTAATGCGAGAAATGAGGAATTGTTATGCGGGAATTTGGGTAATTTGGGCGGTTTAGTTGTTCATTTTTTTCAGTTGTTGTGTTCTGCTCATGCTAAACCTAGTTTGTGTTTGGGTTCCGTTTGGAGCAAAATTTTGATGTTATATGTTAATTTAGCGACACCCTCTTAAGCACCGAAAACTATAAGGTTACATACTTTTTGGGGAGTTGTGATTTTTCAAACGATAGCAATCTGCTTGTTTTAAAGGGTTTTTGAGCTGAGTACTTCGAATTGTTCCCATTATTTAAGGGTACTGGTGCATTTGCGGTCTCTTTCTCTCTTGTTGGTGTTGTGGCATAAACTACGATCCCAGAGCTTCCGAGGAAGGAGATACGAGAGAAGTCCTTCCATTGGACTCGTTGCTGTTTGAATTGTGGGAGGGCAACTGTTCTGTTTATTATTGACGTTTTGTATTTTGTTATTCGGTAACAGGGTTTATTCTGAGTTGTTACACTAAGCGTTTAGCAATTGAGATGATAGGTAAGCAAGCATACTGCTCCTTGGTTAAATACTTAAAATAGAGTAGAAGCAAGCAAGACGCACCAAGAGTGAAGGGTTCTGTTTCAGTCACCTTAAGATGAAACTTTATAATAGTTGGCTTGGACCTTTGTTTTTCATTTGCCGTGAGAACAGGCATTATTAGACATACATACCTATACAGACCCCACATCAACCGGGACCAATCTAGTACAACATAGCATGCAGATACGTTCTTCTGTAGGCAAATATAGTTCTGTCTTTGTTATCAAAATATAGTCTTGGCACGTCTTGGTCAATTTTGCAACAATATTGTCAAAATACATCCATTTTTTGGTGACTTGTAGCATTGGCAGAATATATTGGTGAAATTGATCGAAGTGTCTTATCAAGGTTGATTTCTTTTTCAGATAATATTTAGATAGCTCTTGACGTGGTGTCATCTCAATGCTTTTCTAAGTTCCACATTTTTTATTAGATTTTGAGATGTTACTCCCTGAATTTCTGGATCGTCAGTGAATTGCATTTGGCCCCTTGGAGGGTAGTTCTGAATAAGAACTTTTCTTTACTTCTATTGGTTCCCATTCATCATAAATAATGTAAGAAAATCTTGTTTACTTTGCACCCCCACTGAAGTGGGTTTATCTTTCCTTCTTGGTCCAAGTTACAGACGCTTGTCCTTTCTGCTTGAAATCAGTAATTTGTGGTGGATTTTGTAATTTTTTGGCTGCCAGGTTTTGTGGCTTTAGCTTTATACATGTCTAAATGTGTGATTGCAATCATGTACTGGCTTGGGAGAACATATTAGTATGAATTGGGTGTAGTTTTGGAACTCTAATCTATCTTTTGATATTGCCCTAAAATATCGTAACTTCAGGCCCTTGATAGATGTTATATTAGATATTCTGAACATTTGCGGAAATAGTCCATGGCTTGGTTTGGTATCCGTTGGCTTCAACTGGGAAGTATAGTTGTGAAAAAGCATCAGATGTGTTGTACATAATTGCTACTGTTATCTCAAACCTTTAAGCTTCAATTCTCTTGTCACCCAGCATATATGTGAATATATTCTATATATACTATCTAAAATATCTTGATGTTTGTTAATAGGTTTTCACACTGTCTTTTGTACATGTTTTTAGCTCTTCAGTTTCAAGTCTACTATTTCAAAGGAGAGCTACTGAGTATAGTTCACCATCTCTTTATCTTATCCTCTGCCTATGCCTGATGACTCTCACTTCTTTCTGATAATGCACTCGTTATTGAATATGTTCTGGTCATTCTTCTTCTTCTTCTTTAGTTTGTTTATCCAGTTTAATACTGACCAAATATACTTTTCTATCCCCCCCATTTGCAGTCGCTTCTTGCAATGTCGAGGACCCTTTGCCAAAAGGAGGCATCCATTGGTTGACTCTACTGTGGTTTCAGAAATAAGAAGATGCCTTGAGGAGGGCATTGAATTTCAAGGAGAGTTGTTGAACTTTCGAAAAGATGGATCACCTCTTATGAATAGGTTGCAACTTACTCCCATATATGGAGATGATGATACGATTACTCATGTTATTGGTATCCAGTTCTTCACAGAAACGAATATTGATCTAGGACCTGTGACTGGTTCTTCAATAAAGGAGGCCGCAAAGGTGGATCGGCTTCATTTTGGCCTTTCCACCTATCGCCATGTGCCTGTAGGGGACCGGAATGTGTCTCGTGGGGTTTGTGGGATCCTGCAGTTAAGTGATGAGGTCCTGTCCCTTAAAATACTTTCACGATTGACTCCAAGAGACATTGCCTCAGTTGGTTCAGTTTGTAGGCGACTTTATGATCTGACAAAGAATGAGGACCTCTGGAGAATGGTGTGTCAGAATGCTTGGGGCTGGGAAACAACTCGGGTTTTGGAGACTGTCCCTGGTGCAAAGAGACTAGGATGGGGGCGGCTTGCAAGAGAGTTAACGACCCTTGAAGCGGCAGCATGGAGAAAGCTAACTGTTGGAGGTGCTGTTGAACCATCCAGGTGCAATTTCAGTGCTTGTGCTGTGGGAAATAGGGTTGTCCTATTTGGAGGGGAAGGTGTTAACATGCAACCAATGAATGACACCTTTGTTCTGGACCTTAATTCCAGTAAACCAGAGTGGCAACATGTCCAGGTGAGCTCACCACCTCCAGGACGCTGGGGTCATACGCTATCCTGTGTTAATGGGTCTCATTTAGTGGTGTTTGGAGGTTGTGGAAGACAAGGGTTGCTTAATGATGTTTTTATTTTGGATTTGGATGCTAAACCTCCAACTTGGCGTGAGATTTCTGCTTCTGGGTTAGCTCCTCCTCTTCCACGAACATGGCATAGCTCCTGCACACTTGATGGCACCAAGTTGATAGTTTCTGGTGGATGTGCCGATTCTGGAGTTCTTCTCAGTGACACATTTCTGCTTGATCTGTCAATGGAGAAACCTGTATGGAGAGAGATACCAGTAGCATGGACACCTCCTTCTCGGCTAGGTCACACTTTATCGGTTTATGGTGGTAGGAAAATACTTATGTTTGGGGGTTTAGCTAAGAGTGGTCCCCTTCGGTTCCGTTCCAGTGATGTTTTCACTATGGATCTAAGTGAGGATGAGCCATGTTGGAGATGTGTGACTGGGAGTGGAATGCCCGGTGCTGGAAACCCAGGGGGTGTGGCTCCACCTCCAAGGCTTGATCATGTTGCCGTGAGCCTCCCGGGTGGTAGAATCCTTGTCTTTGGTGGCTCTGTTGCTGGTCTTCATTCTGCCTCACAACTCTATCTTCTGGATCCAACTGATGAGAAGCCTACATGGAGAATCCTCAATGTACCTGGGCGACCTCCAAGATTTGCCTGGGGACATAGTACCTGTGTGGTTGGGGGAACAAGGGCTATAGTCCTTGGTGGTCAAACTGGGGAAGAGTGGATGCTAAGCGAACTCCATGAACTGTCCTTGGCAAGTTCAGTTATCTGATTCCTGAGCAGACAGGCCAAAGTTTGGAGACGGAATCACTGTAATCCTGAAAGACCTGGAGATGTGAAGATAATTAATGGGAAAACTAAATTTGGGGATGTTGTTTCACTCACCAAGCAAACCTTGACAAAAGGGAAAAAATGTTGCTCTAGCCTCTAGTAGGACCCTTTGGTGATAGGCAAATGCATTTTCTTGGACAAGGTAGTTCTGGCACGGGTTGGCTAATGGCTATTCATAAGGTGACATGGAATTGTGTTTTTTCTTTTCTTGTGAGGTTTGTGTTGAGACCACCTTTTGCCATGCTCTAGCAGACAATTCTTACATGTTAGGCTTAGTATATGATGGCACAGGTAGATATTTGTACGTCTTAGGCTAAGTTTTTTGTCATGTCCATGCTTTGTTTATGTAATTTGAACTCTATAACTCTCCTATATTTGAAATAATTAAAAAAAGTTGGAGATGGAATGTTTATATCACTTGTTGCTTTGTTTGGATTGACATGTCAGATGAATTGTGATGCTTTTGGATGTTTCACGTTGTAGCACACATTATATTGATATTCAAGTAGCATGTGACCTCAACATAACGATAATCGATTGTCACATGTGATTTCACTTCATTCGAGTAAATTAACGATAATTATTAATAAAGACCATATCATAAATACAATTTAGGATGTAGTATGCAGAACTTTGTCGGCTGGTCGAGTTGGTGGAGTGGAAGGGTATATGATTAAAAAATTTTATGTTCGAATTTTTTTATTTACACTCTCTCAATGAGTCTGTTGGAATATCGATTTGCATAATTTGCAAGCTATTGTGTCAATTTAGAAATTTACTTAACGTGGTTCTTCTGTTTCAAAAAAATAAAATTGTCTTGAACAATTTTTGTAAATTACAATTCATGCTGAAGCAAAATATTAGAAGAAGTATATTTTTGACCATAAAAAAGAAATTTTGAGCCAAACCGACGGAGGCAAAATCTTTAACGCCATTTCGTATGTCCAATTAGAGTAAGACTTAGTTTGGAAGAGCAATGGCGGTTGACAATTTGTTGAAATCAACCTGTTAAAATGATTAGTACTTATTCTCAATAAGTATTTATATGTTTGGGATTGTTGTTTTACTAACTGCTGAAACGTGAAAATAGGTGTTTGACAAGTACAGTTGTGGATGCTGAAAAGAGATAAAATGACTAAAAAGTTCATTTATTTAATAAACTATTAATTATTGTATAAATAATTAAAAATATATTATTAGTCATATAAATTTAAAATTATAAATAATAAATGCTAAATTAAAATAAGAAAATATAAATAAAATAAATTTAGTAAATAAAATATTTCATAAAATATATTATTAATCATATTAATTAAAAGTATAATGGAAAATAATACTTGTAATGAAGGTTATTAATGGAAAGTAAAATTTTTACCGCAGAAGTAGTATCTTACCGTAACTCTCTGTTTGCTTATTGATTTCTCCAGCGGCACCACACTTTTCTCTAACCTCTGGTTGTCTACTATAGATCCAAACATATGACTGTGTTTGAAAACTGCGGTGAATAAGTATTTATCTCCACCGTACTGCAGATCCAAACGGAGCCTTAATGTTATGTCTATTATTTTTGATTTACTAAATATGTTTACAATGCAATTGACAAAATTAATGTTATTTTGAACCTAATTATATGCAATAATTAAAAAATTAAATCAATTCGGTTGGTTTAATTGTTAAAAGCTATGAATTAATCATTTTTTTGTTCAATTTTTGTTTTTTTAGGTTGATTGACTTTAATAATCATTATTATTAAAAATCGATCAATTTATTAATTAATTGGCTAATTTTTATAAATTAAAATAAATTAATTAAATTTTATTTAACATATTATTTTTTAAATAAGCTTTGAATTTTTCTAAGATAAAGACAATCTTCTTTAATCATATTTCAAATCCTTTAATTTTATTGAAAATTTAACCAAATATATCATAGCCTAAAATTAGTTGAATCTTTTAAACCTTAAGTTTCTTTTTTTGCCGCCTTAATTTTAGGTTCAATTTTAAAATATTAATTATATGGCTAATCATTCGGGATCATTTATAACTAACTTTGTTAAATAAAAATATTTTAATTTATTAAATATTAATTTCACTGTTTATGATAAGATTGATCATAAAAATTACAATAATTGGTCACTAAATATTTTTTAATATTTTAATCTTGAACTTACAAATTAAAATGATATAATACGAAATAATTAAATTAACTTTTTACTATAGTTGTATTAAATTTATTACAATCAATTAGTTCAAGTTCATCATTTAACTTTAATTCATTTATTTTTTTAGAAACATGGTTCTGTTAATTATTATGTAAAAAAGAAGAAAATTTTTATCAACTTAATATGTCCTTCATGTATCAATAATATTAATGAAATTTGAATTATTATTTTTAAATATGTATTATATAAAAGTTTAAACATATAAAATTTTTAATAAATTATAACAATTTAATAATTTAATATTAAACAATTTCGATTATTTATAAATTTTAAACGAGTCCACATTTCTAACACTAAATTTTAAATTTTATAATACAAAATCTTAAATATTTGGACACCATAACCCTCTGTCCCCAAATTGATGTTTCAACCTTGTACGAGTTAATTTTATCCACATGTTTGAACCGGTTATCTGTACTATGTTGTAATAATGACGATACCCATGGAAATGTGTATAGTCGTTGATTGGACTCGTATCGCAAATCACGGTTTGCATCGATACCAACAACGATTGTGTTGTGTTTTTTTTAACAACAATAAGGCAGACACATGAGTTGTTAAACACTTAACAAAGCACATGCTCGTGAATGCGAATGTCTTTATCCTTTTGTTTGATTATTACCATTTCTATTGAGGTTATACTTTTATGGTAGCTTCAATTATTACCTTACTGCATTACTATAAGTTTGGAAATAAAGAAGGAGATGTTTAAATGTCGGTGAAAGTCATACTTGATAAATATAATAAATTTTAAATTATGTAATTTAAATAAATTATTTAACGAGTCAATTAATTAAAGTCAAGTAATAAAATATTAAGAAATCCAACATTTTTTTAACTATTTGGTTACATTATAAGTAGATTTAACCCAAAAAAAAACTCGAACTCACTATAATTTACTTTTAATTTTTTTCTTTTTGAATAGAGGAACCCGTAATCGTTATCTTTTTAAATGTGTACTGAGTAAACTTTTAAATTAACGCAATAGCTTGCAAATCAGGCCAATTGAATACTCTGTACTAAACAAGTCCTACATGCCATGTTTGATCGAGAGAGTGAAAGTAGGTAGATTTAAACATAGGACTTTTTGACCTCATGCCCATTCTACTAACTCGACCACCCTAACTCTATTAATTAAACTTAAACTCAAGCTAAAGTTCGTATTTAAGGTTAGAAATTGACATTTTTTATCTTCTTTTTATTTTTAAAAATTCAATTTTTTAAATTTAAATTCAAGATTTTTTTAAAATTTAGTAAATTATTTGTTAAATTCAAAATTTTAAGTAAAATTTATTTTCCGTTCAGCCAATTTATCTTATTATCATTCTTAACTTATTAAATTAAATTGCACTTTAAATTAAATATTTTCACTAAAATATAATTAAAATGTATAAATAATAACTAAAATACTTTTGATGTCTTTAAAAATTTGAAAAAAGAAAAAGGTGTAATTATAAAAAATTAAAACAAAAGTAGGTCATAACCATTATTGGGCCTCCTAGACGTAGAAGGATTATAATTAGTAATGGCTGGGCCTCGTAATGACCCAGAGCCCAAAGCAAAACGACATGACGTTAAGAGACCTCAACTGTAGTCCTCCCATTATTTTGAAAACGGCAGGTCGTTTCTCTGCTCGCTACTCTTTAGCTCCAAGTCCGGGGTAATTCTTAGTCTCAAAGCTTTTCTGTGCTACCTTCTTCTGCTTGTGTATTTTCAGGCAAGTCAGTCACAACTTTGTTGTTTATTCAATGCTTGTTCTTTTGCAAGGTTGTTCCTTTTTGGTGTTTTGTTTCTCGTGTCTGATTTATGTTGCGTTTTCTGTTCAAGCTTGCGTCTTTTATGCCCTTTTCGTGAGTTTATATGCTGATTAGATGTCATATGTTGAAGTTGGAGCTTTGTATTTTTGGTAGGTTCTCGTGTTTATTCTCTTAATTTGTGATTCTGAGTCTGTTTGGTTTCTTAATATTTGCTTGTTTATTGGGTGTTGTGCAGAAGTTTATATGTTACCGCTTACTTCTGGTTGTGGAGTTTATCTCCATTTTCCTTGCATGTTTCTAATTTATTTTCTGCTTTTTCTCATTGTTTTCTGTTAAATTTGACATAGGCAAAATTGTTTTCTGGTAGATGTGTGGCTTATGATTGGTTGAGAGCTCTGGTGTCAGTTCTGTATTTGCCATGCTCACACAGAATTCATGATATTATTGAACAGGTTCATGCAGCTTTATCTTCTGAGTCTAGCGTCAATGGAAGATTGGAAGTCAATCATTACAAAAGATGGAGGGGCACGAGTTGTTGAAGCTTTGCTAGATTCTAATGCTTCTGGAAAAATTAAACACAGACTAATTGTGGAGTATGTTTTACTATTAAATTTTGGTGGTTCCCCATTTTCAGAAGTTCATTTATCTACATTTTTCCTCTGCATTGTCTTGCTTTATGTGCATTTAACTGTGGAAATGTTTTGAATTGGAGTTTATATCATTTAACATTTATATGTCCTGGATATTCAATCTATTAGCTATTAACAGCAATTGACGTCTGGTTTTACTTGATTATTCTGAACGTCTAAAGGCTGCAAGGACGTTTTGGAGAGCTTGTGATGCACTCATCTGGTTCGTTTACCATTGAAAAGTGCTTTGTGGCCATTAATGCATCATTAGGAGAGGTTATAGCACCGTATTTGCTAGCTGTTCAGTTTGAGCTCTTGAAGACAAAGCAAGGCCCATATCTACTCAGCAGACTAGATATTGATAGGTATACCACATGGTTTTTGCATTGCAGTATCAGGATTCTTATAAATTTTTTTTCCTAAATTAGACTTTTTTAGTAAAGAAACAATCTTGGTGCAACCCTTGAATGTCTACTACTTTTTTGTGGATTTACTTATGGTTTTTGTGGGTCCTGATTGGGTAATTCGACTTTATTTCATGTTTTTTTTCACCTTGTGTTACTTCAACAGGAACACGAACCATCCTGATCAGTAGAGGCCAAAGCAAGTGTCAAAAGAATCAGCTTACAGAGAATTTTCTGCTACATTTGGATCCAGCTAATCAATGTTCTTCAGAAATGAGTCCATCCTTAGTAATACTTCCAAGAATGCATCAAATCTAAACAAAGGAAAGAAAATGATGAAACAGATTGGGCATCTCATGGCTTCTCAGAAATATCCTAAGCATGCCACGCTTGATTTCACTGGTACAAAAACAAGGAAGTTGAAAAAAAAAAGCATCAAGCGGGTTCTGACATTGATAGTGCATCTAAGAAAGAAGAACATCAGGTGTATGCCGAAGGCCGTTTCTTTTTGTTGACATGAAAGGCTAGAGCCGAGGGAGAGATGATAGGCCATCAGAAGCTTCTTGTATGCCAAAGGCCGTTTCTTTCTGTTGACATGAAAGGATAGAACTGAGGGAGAGATGATAGTTCATCAGAAGCTTCAATAAAGAAGTCAAAACTATGATGAGCAAGGTTTTTGTAGTATTCACTCTTACTTTGTTATACTTCAAAATAGCACAGAGCGTAAACAATAGAAAATTAGTTGGAGAGATAAACTGAGTAGCATTGCAGATAGCTTAAGCCTTTTACTTTGTTTTAATCATATTTGTAGAATCAGTAGTTCTTGCAGGTCTTGAATATGTCATATAGG
>JANIIA010000005.1:2508112-2535194 GCA_027478495.1 Erythroxylum alaternifolium | reverse complement strand
CTTGGGAGATGATCACTTTACGCTGCTGTAAGCAACTAATATAAACTTTTCTTTATATATGATAAACTGGAAAGCTTCCATTTATACATCAAAAACTCAATTGTCTGGGGTTGTGAAATCTGTAGATACATTATGTAATGCATCAACTTTTAACTCTCAAAAACTACCCTACACTAGCACGAAAATATGGTAAACAGTGAATGAAAAGACAACAGAAAAAATATGAAAGAACAGGAGAATTTAAAAGGAAGAGGAAAGTCAGATTCTTGGAGGGTTGGAGGAGCTAGAAGCTGCCATTCTGTTCTTTGATCCTGAGTCATTGAATGGAGGTTTGCGCCTGGGGAGCAGAAAATGTGATATCCAGAGTTAGTCATGCAAATGGTGGGCAATGGAATGGAAGGAAGCTTGAAGAAGGGCTTTGAAAATAAGTCCCAGAAGTTACTTGTTCTGAATGGGATTAGAGGTGCTTGGAGGAATCCTTCTGAAACTCGAGTTTAGTTGCTTGTAGCCAGCCTGCAGGTCTCTAACTGATCGTGAGGATGAAGCCATGGTCGGGACCGACAAGGAGGGAAGCGGCCGCGCCATGTTCAGACAGGCAGATAGGAGAATGACAGAAAGCAGAAGAGCCGCAGCTATGGAGTATGCCCTCATTGAATGTGTGCAGGTATGCAAGAGTTTGTTGGTAGAATGATGGAAGCTTGAAGACTGAGCAAGTATGGCAGGTTGGTTGGTTTGAAGATTATATAGGCTTGGAACCTGGAAAGAGTTAAGTGTGATTCATACTAGAGTTTGAATGTTAAGTGTTTAAGGAAAAAAAAAGAGTATTAGTAGCATAAGACAGACAGGACTAGAAGAAGATTGGGATCTGAAGCAGTAGGATCATGTGCTTGCACTTTGTCTTTGACTGTTGCATGTTGTTGAGTCAGACTTTTTTCACTTATCAGTTATTTAAGTTAGCTCTTAATCATGTGACTTAATCACGTGATATTATTATTTTAATTGTCTTGGAAATTGGAATTAGACTAATATAAGAAAGTATTATTTTTTATTTTTAAATTATAATGAATCATAACTAGACTTAAATATTTAGAACATAGCAAAATAAAATTTATTTAAGGAAAGTAATATTTAACTAAAATTTGTTAAATGACTTTTTTTATAAGTGATAGAATTAATTTTCTTTTATAATATATTTAAATTAAATTTGATTTTAATAATTACAATAAAAAGTAAAATATATAGATATTGGATGTCTTTGATATTAAATTTATAATTAAGATTTGTAAATTTAAAATTATATCATCTAAAATTAACTTATTTTTATGTTCTAATGTTATTAACATGAATTTAGAAGCTTAAAAGGAAAATATAATGAATTAGAATAATATTAAAGTTTATTTTATTATTATTTCATATGATTATTAGAAAACGGTATTTTTATTAATTAGGGTTAAGGTTGCATACTATTAAACTATCTCATACCCACATGTCAGGAATTTTTGCTAGGCGTTGTTTATATTGTTAAATTTAATTAAAAATACAATTTTTAGAATTTAAATTTATTAATTTGAAAAATCTTGAAGATAATAAAAAAAGAATATTATATCTATACGATCCTATTAGATATAGACATAAAGTAATACAAAATTCACCACAAAAATTTTTAAAATTGTGAATAAAGAAAATACGATAAAAGGTCAAAGTCTAATAATTATAATTAATGCCCTTCTCCTTCTTCTTCCTCTTCCTCTTTTCTCTATTTCTCAATCTCATCTCATCAAATAAGGGGGGAAGTTGAGAAAATTGAGAAACCCTAGTTAAAAATCTGTCCTTTCTCGCTCACTGGAATTTGGTTTTGACGAGGTATGTGCCCCTTTTAACAAAATTAACTGGTTCTTTGTGAAATTCGTTAATTTGTTAGATCTTTCATTATCTTCATCTTTTGGGAATTTTTATGGCGAATTGGGTTGCGTTGTATTTCAATTCTGTAATTCAACATGTTTTTTAGCTTCAATTCGCGGCCGGCGGTGGTTGATCGACGTCTATTGTTTTTGTGTTCTTCTATTTGTTGTCGTGCTTCATCTTAATGCATCAAGATTAGGGTTTTTTGTGCACTTTGATTTAAGTAATCTTGTTGAAGAATCTGAGTTTGGTAAATTTTGTTAATTGATCAAGTTTTTCAGTATTTAGGCGTATCATTCGTTGTGCTGATTTTTCTGTTCAGTTGTTTGACTGTTTCAATTTTGCTTCTTCTGTGTATCAGTACGTGTTTATCTTTTTTTTCGGAGTATCAAACAAGTTAAAGAGTGCAAATAGTGTGATGGCTGAGAAATCGTGCATCAAGCGGCTTCAGAAGGAGTTTAGAGATCTTTGTAAAGTATGTTTCTTTTTTCCCTCAATTCACTGCACTACATTTATAGGTTTTAACTTGATGTTGTGTAGAAGATTGGCTAGTATGTGACTCGGGCAATTTAGTTATAAATAGATGTAAGTGTAATATTAACCACTGATGGGTGAGATGTACAGGTTATTAGAATTCGTATGTGTATCACATGTTTTCATCACTTGATTGTAGGAGCCAGTATCTCATGTTGTTGCCCGTCCTTCACCAAGCAACATACTTGAATGGCGTAAGTATACCGCTTTTTGATCCTTTAAGTGTGAATTATGGTATGTAAGGTTTTAAATTAATAAAGAAGAGAAGTTTCTATTTGTGATGTATGAGTTTGCTTGCATGTGCATATGACATTTGATAGTTCTGGATTTTCCATTCTGGGCGCACTGGAAATTAAAACTTTTATCTAATATAATACTAGCCTGGGATGTTGTCCAAAACATTATTTGAGGAAGAACTGAAAGATGAAATAAATTTAATGTAATTTTTTAATGGAAAATTGGATAAAGAAGATTGAACCAAAAGTAAGGATGTCATGCTTATTCTCTGATGCGCCACTGACTTCCTTGTGTAATCTTATATTATGGGCTCTAACTGAACACCGTAGTTTAAGTTGTGCCTTGTCAGACTGGCTGAATTTGCATTTTTGAATCATGCGTGCTTCTTGCTTTTATTACATTAAGCTATGAAATTTACATGTGGATAAGTGCTAGAGAGCGAAAGGGGCACTATAGTTCAAAGGAGAAACAATCGCTTATGATCTGATAATTAACATGGTTTTAGCAACTCGGAAATGAAGTTGAAAGTTTTTCATATTTTAGCATTTATCCTTTATAAGGATGAGCAAGACTTTTTGAATATATTGTTTTTGTTTCTACTTTAGTAGGGGCTTTCTTGTTTCTCATCTAAATGTTTTTATTCAGTTTCTTGATTTTGGTGTTGTTGAATGTTGGTATTGCAGATTATGTGTTGGAGGGTAGTGAAGGAACTCCTTTTGCAGGTTTGTTGACCATTACTTCATGCCTATCTGAAGTTCATGACTTCTTTTGATTTCTGATTTTGATTAGTAGTTTTTATCTTCAATATGTTAAGGTGGATATTACTACGGAAAGATCAAGTTCCCTCCAGAGTATCCTTATAAACCTCCTGGAATCACGTAACTTATAATCTCATCGGCTTTTATCAGTATTTTTTCTAAAAATATTTTTTTCGTTTTTACTTACTTCTTATGTAATGACAATAAAAATCCATTTCCTTTTTAAATTTTTTATGCTTTATAGCATGATCACTCCCAATGGACGATTCATGACGCAAAAGAAAATCTGCTTATCAATGAGTGACTGTAAGTTCCTATACTGCTATGTTAAATAAATCAGAAATTTTACCGTATCTAATGACTAACAGTTTTTTTTACCTCAACTCCCCAGTTCATCCAGAAAGTTGGAACCCAATGTGGTCTGTATCAAGGTAAAACAGATTTCATTGCTGTTATGTTTCATCATATGATATTTATGTAATATGCTTCTATATTCTGCCATTAGCTGTTTAAAATTCATGGATAACTTCATAATCTACCCAAATTGTAACTTTTCTCTTGTTTCATGATGCAGCATACTTACGGGCCTTCTATCATTCATGGTAAGTAGATTGTGGATTGTGGATTGTGGATTGTGGATTGTGGATTGTGGATTTTGGATTTTGGATTTTGGATTTTCTTACAATTGTGGTTTCACTTGTTCAGACTGCTCCTTGATTCATAATCTTATTTGTCGTGATCTTCCTGCATAAATTGACATATGCCTATTATTTTTAGATTATATTTTTTTATCAGAATTTTACTTAGATTTCTTATACTAGTACCAGTTTCTTTATCGGATAAGCTCGTAAAATAAATGTATGAAGCTTATATTACTTATTTAAGACTTCTTGTTTGTTGAAGTTGTATGATTATTGTGCAGATGGATAACAGTCCTACAACAGGCAGTGTAGACACTACAGTCGCTGAGAAGGAGCTTCTTGCCAAGAATTCTCTTGCCTTCAACTGTAAGAAGTAAGTATTTTTTTCTTGTCATTGCAGGATTTGCTGAACTTTTTATCTCTGCTTATTCAGGAACCTGAGTGATTTACGTGATCTTGTACTTTAACCTCTCTGTACATTTATTTCAAAGGCTGCATCAATGCAATTGCTGCACGTGACTCCTCTCTTTCGATTGTTGCTTTTACTTTTGTCATTATGCTATATAGAATCTAGAACCCATGTCATTGTGCAGTGCATTAATTTCTTCTCTTTATGCATCTCTATTTTGCATAGAGCTCTTTCGCTTGAAAGTTGAAGTCTATAAATCTCAATTAGTCTTGATGCATTATCCAAATAGTTTCTTCACCTTTTTCCTGCCATTAAGCATTTTTAACATATGCTTTTCCTTTCCTGAAACATCCGGTTGAAGGTCTAACTTTCTGTTTGATGTTCGTTTCCCCTTATGACAGCGCAACATTTAGGAAATTGTTTCCAGAGTATGTGGAGAAGTATAATCAGCAGCAGAATTCTGAGCAGCTTGTTTCTGAGCAGGTATCTCCAAATGTTCCACAAGAAGATCAATCAAGACCCAAGTTGGAAAACCAGCCTTTAATAGAAGATGAAAAAAGAATAGATACCCCTAAGGACCTTGAAAGAAACGGAAAACAGCCATTCTCAACCTGGATGCTGCTATTACTGTTCTCGATCTTTGGCATTGTCATGGCTTTGCCACTACTCCAACTTTGATGTGTAGGATGAGAAATGGAGACATTAGCAAAGCTTTGGCTAGAGGAGAAACTTCTCTCCAAATGGTTCTTAGGTTTCTGTTTTACTTAAACAGGCCTTGTATAGACGTTGATGCCCAGATTTCTGGGTCTGGTGGCTAATTTTTATGTTACCTATTGCAGTTTGTTACCCAATGGTTTGAAGCTCCAAATTATGATGTTTGTCTGAATTTAGTTGGAAGTAATGAATTTTCTTGAGTTACCATCTTCTCTTTAAACCCTCACAAACGTTTTCTTCTCTTGATTTCTCTTTCGAGAAGGCATGGATCCTGGCATACACCAGGGATCGAAAAAAATTGGCAGGTCCCAGCCCGAGTTTATTCGAACTTCCGAGTATGTTTGCTTGTTGAACTGAGTTTGGGCTTTTCGACCCAAAGTTGTATAAAAGGGGCCCTGTATATAGGGATGTTTCAGATTGGGCTTGGGTCAGGCGCCTATATCTCTGAAGTCCAGTTCAAGTTCGATTTTTTTCAGATTTGGCCTGACTTCAAGATCGAGCTGATTCAGGCCAGTTCAGGTTCAGATCTTTTTTACATCCCTTTGCCTGACACAGCCGGCTGCATGAACTTGAACTGAGGTTCAAATCTCATCAGAAGTCAAAAGTATGAACTTGGTGTGTTCCAATCCTAAAAGATACCTGTCCTCAGTTCATGTCTGGTTGAATAAAAGAAAACAATCAAGCCTCAAATCACTCCTGAACACCCGGCAGTTTTAGGTGCATTTTTGTATATGCTTCAATCCCAACGACCGTTGATAAGCTTTCATAATTAATCATCATTGTTTTGTTTAATTCTTCATGTCTGACAGTAACTAGTGGTTGCCACCAATCATTGTTGTTTAAAGTTTAAGAGTCGTTTCTTGTATTTACTGGATGATGAAACATCATTGCAGGTTCTGCCTTTTCCTTTTTGCCACTTGGAAAAGCATAACCTTCGTAATTTAACAAGTTACAGATTCTACTTTTAACTCCATCTGCATAAGCTCTGCACTCCACTTCATTCCTCGTCTTTCCAGTTCTTCATTCTCATCTTCTACCCAGAAAATTTCTGATAGTCATCAGTGTCTCTTCAGCTATTCTGTTCTGATATATAAACTCAAGGTTTCAGGTTCAGTCAATTTTCAGGAAGAAAAAATGGAGTCTCCAGTGTACCCGAACCATGAGACAAGGGACTATGGTGGGTATGAATTCGATCTTCAGCTGGATTTCACACAGGTAAAAAAACCTGTCAGCTTCAGTTTCACTTCCACTTTGTTGAACTCTTACTTCTGAAAATTGACAACTGAACTGAGGCTTTTAAGTTCTTCTCAATGATATCTTTATTAATACATTCATCAGTTCTTGGAAGAAGCAAGACTACATGTAAGGGAAAGAAACATGCTGACTTTATCACCAGTTCCCATTGAAGTCGGAGGTAGAAGAATGAAGGAAGACAAAAAGAGCAAGGTTTCATGGAAGAGCTCACTTTTCAAATGGTGGAAAGCTGACAAAAAGCGTAAGCAAACTGGATCAGAACCTGCAACGATTAGCCCCAAAACGAAGCTTCAAAGACAGGGTCATGTTTCCGGTCCAATACGTGGGAGTGTTAGAGCTCATTCAAGGCAATTCCATCCATCATCAGGACCACTGACTAGCCTCCTTAGCCCATTAAAGGTGAAGAAGTCAGAGAATGAGATACCTTATATGTGTCTCGACGATGTTAACAATGATCCAGAGGTTACTGTCCATGGACCCATCTACTCAGTGACTTGAGCGCGGATTGCAGATTACTCTCCAGTAATTCCGGACGATGCAACTGTAACTGCGGGTAATACAGGCATGAAGTTTAAGACATAAACTAAATCTGCAATGTAATTTCATGTTCCTGGCCACAATGTATCCAGTCTGAATAGTTCTTTTGAATTGGCAACGAATCTCTGCAATATCATCTGAGACCAGCTGCGACTTCTGAAGTGAAAACAGTTGTATTAGTTGGGGAAAAGAGTTCAAAAAGAGAACATTTTTAGCCATGTTCATTTCTGTTGTTTACTGAAGACATTCCTCATTTAGTCCCACCTAAAGAACCATTTGTTTGTTATGTTCTTCAATCCAGCTAATCAATATGAACTGGAAGGACCTTAAATAACATGATCAATATGGATTTCCAGGGACGAATTTACAATTTTACAAAGTTTTCTTACTTTCAAAAAGTTAACACTAGACAGGCTGCGCACTCAGAAGTTAAAGACATTGTCATAGAATCAAACTTGCATGTTATTTTACCAGTTAGATCGATTCGAACTTACGAAAGGAACAGGAAGAAAGAAAGACCTAAATGAAGAAACCCTTACAAAAGAAACCCGCACTCATTCATAATCTTTAAAGATTACACCTTCTTAAGGAAGATAATGGATTCTGTGCTGTACAATATGCTAATCTATCTAGTATTGAATGCCCCTCTTCCCTAAAAAGAAAAAAGAAAGGGAAGAAAAGATCATGCCAGTGAGGTTACTGTATATCTCTCTGTTAAGGTACATAGTCAATTAGCTACATAAGACTATTCAGAAACTTGATATCAACAGCAAGTAAAGGAAGCAGAGAGGATTCTTTTCGATTCACGGAAAAGCTATCGATGCTCGAGTCTCAAAACGAACCGATCTTCTCCTCGTTAAACATCAAGAGAACTGCTTGGAAGAACCCCTTTTTCTTCAACCAAAAGCCTTGGCATTGGCACAGGTGATTTGTTTTCCTCCTCCTCAAAGCTATCACTCATTTGCATAGCATCTTCCATGACCAATATTACTTCATAGGTCCAACTTCAGATGAAGAATAAGAAGATGATGCTGATAATGACGACGAGGACGGTAGTGATGATGAAACTGATTGAGTAGAAGTTCCTTGCTCCAAGTCACTGCCACTGCCACTGCCACATACCGAAGCGCCTACTTGAGTCCGATCAGCCCGGAACAGCACATCTGTTGGAAAACTTGGAGGTTCCACTGAAAACTGAGAATCAGAAATTTCCTCTGAAGATTGATTGTTCTCTTCCAAATCATTGCTGTTGTAGAATCCCGGGATTGGACTTAGAGGTGCCACTGAGTTTCTACAGAGAGGACAAGTGGAGTTGGAAAGGAACCACATGTCAATGCAATCAATATGGAAACCATGGTTGCATTGAGGCAGCAACCGAGCTTTTTCACCTTGTTCAACTTCAGATAAACAAATTGCACAATCTAAACCACCCTTGAACTCTTCTGATCCAAGAATCACTATTGGTAATGATCTGAGGACAGAGGGGTCCAGGGCACTGTGCAGAGAGTCATCAACGGGGGTGAAGGTAAAACGCACGCGACGTAAGCCCATCCGTTGAGTTGGTGGAAGAGGAGGTTCTTCAGTGCGCCACAAGAACCATTTTACATATAAATGAAGGAAGAGAACGAAAATCACCACCAAGAATAGAAGTATTATGGCTATTACCATGATCTTGCCTGTGGTTTCTATTACCGCTGAGTCATTCAAACCAACCATTGTTCTTGCTTCTGCCAAATTTCACACAGATATAACTGAATTGCTGTGTGTTTGATAAGCTAAAAAATGAGCAATACCCAGGCGAGAAAATGAAAGGAATAAGGTGACAACTCTTGTTTTGACCAAGGATTACATATGATTCAAGGGTATATATGAACAGAGGAAGTGCTAGCAATTAAGAGTAAGACCATGTGTGGAGAAATGTCGGGAGGACTACTGAATCAACTCCGAAGACTAGAGACTTGGACCTTGCTATTTGTCAGGATCTAAGAGTTGGAAGGAAGAAGAACTATGATGATAATTTGGTCTAGACTTAAAAAAAATTCGAAGGCATTTCTTTGAACTATGACCTGGAAGATTTAAAGCAATTTAAAACTGATATGACTTTTCAAGAACACAATCAAAGGTTGTCTGTTTCTTTATTTCCGTTCTTGTCTTCTTAGCTTTGACTCTAGATGCATCCTCCACTCTCTTGATAATTGAAGTTGGTTGAAGGTATGTTCTTTATTCTGCATTTTATTTTATTATTGTTTAATTGACTCAAATAACTCACAGTTTACTTTAAAACTGTCCTTTTTGCAGTGCAAGTTAATGACTAATATCCTTCCTGGCATGCTTCAGCCTCCAAGACAAAGATTCAACTTTCAAAGAACTGAAGGGTAAAGATTGCATTTTTTAACCAAAAGTTTCAAATTTTTTTTATCAAAGAGTCCTTGATTCGAACAGAAGCGGGAGATCATCAAGTTTTTATCATATGTTTGAAAGAATCTCGAGGAGAACTACCTTCTAACTGATTCAAATGATTGTCTTAACAAATTGGGAATGTTTCAGTGTGGCAAATCAAGGACTTCTGTTCCTTTCTTTACTAACTTCGGCAATAAATATTGTTTTTTCACTATCAGGTATCAGCTGCTGTCAAGTTTGCATAAAGCTATCCCATGGGTCATCTTTAAAGACTCTGCGCACAGTCTTAATTAAATTATCATCAGGTAGGATGATGGTGGCCTCTCTGGAAGCTTTAAACTTGTTAATAATTTCAATAGTTAACAATACTACAGATTTTCACATAGCAGATCATCTCCTGAGAGGAAAACTTCAAACTTTTAAAGGTCCTTCAAGTAGATTATTCCTGAACCGGGGAAATGGTTCCGGAGGATGTCAAAGACCATTCTGAGTCAGATCGTCAGCATCACAAGAGCACCATGGTCTGAACCATAAGCATTAAGAATAAATGCAAAGATTGCAAATGCCTGTGCAGAAGGGAATTGATTTTCCTGGAAACCTGCTTGGTCTGAGCAAGTTGTTGGATATTCAAACTGTCGTATGAGGAATTATATATGTTAATGGCTATGTAGTAAACAATCTAGTTGTAGATACTAGGAAGGAGCTTATGTCAGAAGCTTTTAAAATTCATTGTAAATCTATTTACATGAAACCATTTCATTCTCCCCAATATTTATAATAATAATAAGATACTGGTTTTCTGCAACTACCAATCAAATTCATATTAATTGTCTAATTAAAGTCCAATATATTCTTCAATCCCACAAGCAGATTCCTTTGTTCATTTTCTGTAAACACTCAAATCCATTGTTTAATCTGTATTGAAGCGCCAGAAGAAAAAGGTTCTTTTTTAATCATTTCGTCAAATGGTTTAGAGAAGGAAAACATTTATCACCACTTCTTGGCACTGTACACCTTTATACGGTGATTTGGCTGCTCTGAGTTCCCATTCATCGAACTGATAAAAAAAATGATTCTTAGAATTTTCATTGTCACCTTAAACCTAAAGAGGTGCACATAATCATTCACTACATCTATTACCCTATTTCAGCAACATCATTGAGAATTCAAGATCTCCAAAGATGCTGTGACTTTTAAGCTGGACTACCTTTGACAGAAATCAAATTAGGTCCTTGGAACAAGGCCAAGGAAGAAGATTCCTACTTACCAAACATCAAAGAATGGAACTTCCCCTTCCTATGGATTCAAAGGTAACAGAGACTCTCACAAAATGCTGACGTGAGCTCAAAGTCAAGAGGGTTCCCCTTCAACTTTCCAATGTATCGGCACAAAGTAGACAAAACGGACAAGAAGTCATACAAACGACGATAAGTTGATGGTGAAGGTGAAGGTGAAGGTGAAGGTGGAAGTGTTGTAACCTTAGCCCTGCAAAGGGGACAACTTTTATGAAGCTGGAGCCAAATCTCGATGCAAGACAAATGGAAACCATGTTTACATGTTGGAAGAATCATGACTTGTTCATCATGACAGATCTTGCTCAAGCAAACAACACAGTCAAACTCAGAATCATCCTCGTTCCTAATATTCCCCTTCTTGTCTTGTTGGTGAAGTCCTGATTGAATTGGCCGTAGGAAACAAAAATGGACCAAGCAGACAACAACCGTGGAAATCATCAATATGGGCAACATTTTTCTGTTTAAAGATGCGAACTTTTTCTGCTCAAGTCAAGCACAGTACTCTGATTACCTATCCGTTATGAAGAAGTTAAACCGACTGATGGAAAGAAAGCTGAGAGAGGATTTGATTGGAAAATCATTAAGTATGCATACCTCGAGCAAGAAACCAACTTGATATTTTCTGATTCTGTTTGTTATAGAATTGTTTTGTTAGAGAAAGAGCCAAATTGTTATAACTTATAAGCAACCAATGAAAAGGAAAGAATCAGCAGACGATATTGAATATGGCATCAGAAGAAGGCAACCTAAGCGCGTAAATTGACTCTTAAACACCACCGTTTCGTTATTTTTCACGTTTAAAAATTTAGAAGAGTTCGGTAAGGTTGGAAATTGACAGTAGTTCTTGCTGCTTTTAGAATCTTTAGTTAGAGGGATTTACGGAGGTTTGAAACAATGATAAAATCCAAAGATTGGAACTTTCGTATGTCATATTTTCATTGGATTTCCTTAATTAGCTGCTCAAGTAAAGACTAGCTCTTGAGGCTTTTAAAAATGTTTTAAACGCAAAGGTTGAAATCCTAAAAACAAATCCAAATTGATGATGTATGATGGCATAGTTCATAGGCATTTTTTTGTTCTTGAATTAAGGGGACAACACAATTCATCAAATATCTACATGTAATCCATCAAAAGCTCATGTAATGGAAAAATAGTATTGAATTTGAATAAACGCTAAAAACCAACAACAAAGAGGACAAAATCAATACTAGAATTATAGTAAATGCTTGAAGCCCATATGAAAGTAAGACATGGGTTGTTGGCCCATTGACAAAAATGAGATCTTTGTTCGTCAATTTTTCAGTTTTAGGACAGAAGTATTGTATGGGCTACAAAAATTTACTTGAGACAATTCGTTATCTTGAACTCACCGACCAACAGACACCGCCAGTGAAGTGACCTCGTCTCTGTGTATGTTCCTCTCTCAGTTTCATTCTCTTCCTCTGTTTTGCCCTCCTTAGTAATCCACATTTCAACTGTACCTTACCTTTGACAGCTTCATGCCCGCTATTATCCCTTTTCTGTTCACAGACAAGCACACTAGCAAATAGCCTGCTGGTCCATAATGGGTGGAATTGCATGCTTGCCGCTAAATTTGCTTGAAGTTTGATTCTTTGAGTTCATTTGAGATAATAAATTCTGGGTTTTGGTTGAATGACCTCTCATCAATGCCTTTGTTAGGTACTCCCTTCTTTACCTATTAACTTCAATGCTCTTTCTTTCTTCAGTATCCTCGTCTTCTTTTCCTTACCGTGAGTGTTTGCTCTGCCGAAGATTCAAAAACTGCGTAAAACTAAAGACTTTGCCTTTCAAGCTTTTAGCAAGAACAATAAAGGTTATATCTTGCAAAAAATTTCACTCCTTTGTGATGCTTCGTTAGTAGTTCTGCAGTAGTAATTGTTAAGCGACCATCCAATTTAATTAGTTTTATATATTCACTAATTTGAGGTTTTAAGCTTTTTGTACAAACTTTATTCCGAATTGATTAGTGCAACAAATTGTTACTTCATGTATATAACTTCGCCATTTGTGCTTCTTCTATGATCACTAACTTTGGTGCTATGCTTACTGTTTATCTTGTTGATTTCTTTGGACAGATATTGTTTTCTCGCAAGCTTCCTCTAAATACCATCTGGGTCCTCTAAGGGCACATTTTCTTATTCCCTGTAAAGGTCTGTCAAGGCCGTTTACGTTTGGTGATAGCAAGAGACTGTTATCAGTTCGGACGTCTCTTCAATTGCCTAAAACGGTCGATCCTCATGGGAGGAGTAAACTTTGGATTACCGCAGTTACTACCCTTGAACCAAAATGCTTGGTTTCTGAGGAAGATGGAGGAAATATTTACAAAGACATTCAGCTTGATACTGATTCAGATTCCTCAGTGGCTCAGGTTAAGTCTTCAAATTCAGAATGGGTGGACTTGGATGACAGAGAAAGGTTGAGAAGGATAAGGATTTCTAAAGCAAATAAGGGTAACACCCCCTGGAACAAAGGCAGGAAGCACAGTGCTGGTGAGTGGTGATTGTATTTGTAAAGCATTATGTTGCTTGTTGTCTATTCTTTTCTTCTGTAATTAGCTCTGTAAATTACCACTTCACTTTGATTCTATGCAGAAACCCGACAAAAGATTAGAGAAAGAACAAGGATAGCAATGCAGAATCCAAAGGTGATGTCATGTAAGAATGACTTTGTGTATGCCCATGGCATGGCCTGCGATGCTTTGATCAAAATCTACTCGGATGAGAAACCCTTTTTCGATTTCATAACAATTGATTCGTGACCTTAACTAGATTAGTTAATGCAAATTCATAGGATGTTCAGGTAATAGTCAAGAAACAAAACTATTTTGTCTTGGTTTGTCACTTGAGAAAAGATGGGCGTTTTGTACCTGTTCCTATGTCATGTGGCCACCTGAAGCGCTTCAGTTTAGAAAGCTTATCAACGCATCAAACTTCTGGCCATGAATATCTTGATATTTCTTAGTAATTTTCAAATCAGATTACTCCAACGTCACATGTAAATTGGCTAGTTGCAGATTTTCTGGTCAGTTGGGCAGTGTTAGGTTAATTAGTGCTTGAGTCATCTAGGACAAGTTGAATAGTTGTAAGAACACTACATGTGATATCCAATATTGGATTTGCACTACATTGAAGCTAAAACATCACACATTATCCACTTAGCAATCCACTCATTTGGCAAAATTTCTCTTGAACCAATGCTTTGTCTTCACCAGCTTCTGGACACTATGCATTATCTAACTGAAGCTTCTTCTAATTGACTGATGTATTTACAATTAGTTTTCAGAATCAGTTCATCAGGAATATAACTATTAATGGTTTGAGGACATGACTTATCATGTATCTGTCAAGAAATCAAGCTCAGAACTTTTCCGATTGCGTTATTGCATTTTCATGCAATGAAATTGAAAATGTTTCTCATTGTGAAATTTGTAATGCAGGTCAAGATGAAGTTGGTTAACCTTGGACATGCGCAGAGGTGAGTACACCATCATAATTGGTTCTTTTATAATTCTCTCCTCACCTATTGCCCCCAGAGCCTTGCTCATTTTTAATAATCTAGATGTGCTTATCTTGGATGTTACATTAAGTGTACTTGCAGTAGTCAAGTTATTGAATGCTCACATTTCCAATACTTTCGTTCTGAGGGTTATTTGCTTGTCATCTCTCAGCGAGGAGACAAGATTGAAGATCGGGGTCGGAGTGAGAATGGGGTGGCAAAAGCGCCGTGAGAAGCAAACGATGCAGGAAACTTGTTATTTTGAATGGCAAAACTTGATAGCTGAAGCTTCAAGAAATGGTTATGCTGGGGAGGAAGAGTTGCAGTGGGATTCCTACAAGACTTTAAGTGAAAAGCTTGAACAGGAATGGTTGGAAAGTGTTGAACGTAGGAAATCAATGCCAAGGCCTAAAGGTAGCAAGAGAGCACCAAAGTCCCTTGAGCAGAGAAGAAAAATTGCGGAAGCGATTGCTGCCAAATGGGCTGATCCTGTAAGTACTTCCCAAAGTTTTGCATGCTTCAAAACTTGACAAACTTTGATAACTCTATGCACTGTAACTCCTGGCTATACAAAAAAGAACAAGATCAGTTCTGCAGCTTCCTTGATTCTCATGCTTTACTCAATTATTATATTTCACTCTCATCAGGGATATCGTGAAAGAGTTTGTTCTGCACTGTCTAAATATCATGGCACACCAGTTGGAACTAAACCGAAGCCAAGGCGGAAGCCAAGGCGGAAGCCAAGTGCTAAACAAGACACCAGGAAGAAAATGGTGAGTAATGCAAACAACTCTCCCGGAAATGACTCTACAAGTCAACCTGAGCACAAGAAGGTGAGGAGAAGTAAAATGCCATTGTACAAAGATCCTTTGGCAAGTTCCAAGTTGGAAATGTTGAAGAATATCAGAGCACAAAGAACTGTCACAGAAACCAAAAAATCTGAAGCCATTGAGCGAGCAAGGTTTGTTTGCATATCCTGGATTCCTCAAAACATGAATACAAATAGAATTAGATATTTATCAAGTTCACACTGTTCTTACTCCAACATTCTAGTCCACAGTGAACAGTCAAACCTCATGTTATATCATACACCCCGCAGGTTATTAATTGCTGAAGCTCAGAAGGCGGCTAAGGCACTTGAGGTTGCTGCAGCCAAGAGTCCTGTTGCTCAAGCCTCCCTCGTGGAAACCAGAAGGCTCATAGCTGAAGCAATGCAACTGGTTGAGTCCATAGACCCCGGAAATGTTATACTTAATGAGAATGATCATGATCCTTCTCTTGCAGCAAGAGGACCAACTATAGAGATTGAGAGTGAAGAAAGTATTGGCAAGGGAAGCTCTACTGACGCAGGGTTGTGGGAAGTAAATGGATCAAAACTTCTAGTTTCTGCTGAAGAAGAGAACACCAATCTAACTAAATTCACCTTCCATGATGTGCTGAATGGTGATCAGAACGAGTTTGTTGCTAAAAGCTCCAATGGGTATGGTTTATCTCAGCTCAGTTTGGATACTCTCATACAAGAGTCCAATTCTGCACACCAAACTGTAAGCCTGAAGCTTAATGGGGTTCACAAATCTGGAAACATTTCTTTAGTTAATGGATCAAAAGCTAAGCTCCTGAAAGAGGGGACGCCCGTCAGAACAGTTCCTTCTACTAAGAAATGGATACGTGGAAGGCTTGTTGAAGTCACAGAAGGTGATCAGAATTAGCTTAAAGAATAATTCTAGATCTCCGCCAAATCCGTCAGGAGTATATGTTGATTGTATCCCGATGGTATCATCATCTTTCCAGTAACTGCTCATCATCAAAGTCTAAAAAAATTGCAGGCTCTCATCAACCATTTTTCTGGTAATGTATTAATCATAGCTGATCAGAATCATCTTGTTCAATATCCATCACGTCACAAAAAGATCACATCTTTAGACTAGTTTACAATTTCATGTTGGTATTCATCTTCCAAGCTTATTATGACTTGCTATTAAGATTCAGATTACAACCAATAAACATAAGCATAGATATGGAAAAGAAAAGTGAAAGGGAAAGCCATGAAATTTAAAAAGCTTTTTGGGTGTCAACCATCAGGATTCAGGAGCAGAAGATCGCGATTTAGTAAAATCGCTCATACTAGAGTCCACTTTCTGCTTCACTTGTTTCTTTTTCTGTTTCATCTCCTCTTTCCCTTCCTTGATCTCCTTTTCTGCTTCTTCCTTCTGTGTCAATGAAGAAAAGCGCCAACTTTAGCATCTAAACGACGGATTCATTCTCATGACAGAACATTCAGATGCAAAATGCTTAAGGGATTAGTGAATTTAAGACGAAAGAGCGAAAAGATCCCACCCGCCACCTAACTAGTACTAAACAATCACATTATAAACTCATAGTAGGTGGTGGAAAGTACATTGATGGTTTCCATAACAGGTCGCTTAGTTCCATAACAGCTGCTCGGTTGGAAGCTTTTGTTGTTATTAACCTGCTCATCATGACCAGTTGGTGGTGATCTATCTTCTTCACAACTCCACATCCAGCTATGAGTCTCCTCATCTCCATTTCCACTTCTGCAGAATCTCAAAATGAGCATCTCTGTCTTCTAACCACGGAACAAGTAATAATATAGACCCTGAAATGCAATGAAACACAGCAGTGAAGTGAACATAGAGATAGTTCGACATGCAAGCTTGCCAAGTGTCTTTTGATGTTCTATATACGTGTCTTGTCTTAGTTCTTGATTTTGCCTAGTTATATCAATTATTTGATCCAACCAACATTAATAAACAGGTGCCACCATTCGTTGGTGAATAGTAGTGAAACATGAGTGTGACAAGAAATAGGAATCTTAGCATACCAAGTCCTCGTTTGATTCCAGTTTCAAGAACCAAACTGTCGAAAAAAAGAATCAAAACTTAAACCGATCCAAATTCAGATCAATTAAGTTTTATCCGTTAGTTTTAAACAGATTGAATCCAAACTCTTTTAGTTCCTTTTAACTATAAATTTGTTAATGGATAAACAGTAAATTTGACAGAAAGCAGCCGATTATAGAGTTATTAACATAAAAAGTTCGAGCCTTTTTCAATCTGGAACTGTGACTGAAACTAATCTGAATCATTAGGTCAAGAGTTACGCAAGTTCCCACACCACTATTAACCACAATTAGAAGCTCAGTCAGCAACAGTGTCGGTCAGTGCCTTGTCGTTTTCCTTCACCGACTATGGTCGTTTGGTTCATAATTTTCCTAACTTCTTTGCTTCGTACTTGGGCTTCCTCTCCGCAAGTCTCTTCATACTTACACTCTCTATCTGCTTTCTTACACAACTGTTTGACCTCTGATTCAGGCATTTCATCGATCACTTGGATCCGTTACCGTAAACTCCAAAAGGAGCAAACTTGATTGATGAGAAGTTCAGAGACGATGGAGAGAGATCCATTATCGGACGAGGAAGACGATCGCGAGAACTTGATAGACCAGAATGACAGGAAACACGATAACCATAACCACCACCATAACCACCACGAATCCTCATTCCACATTGACGACCACCTGGATTCAAGCTTGCGGAGACGTTTCAAATTCTTCAATTTTACCCGCAACAGACGGTATTATTACTTGTTCGCCATTTTTCTTCCTCTCTTCATTGTTCTTTTCTATTTCTCCACGAGTTTCCGGAACCTGTTCTCTGCACCTAACTTGGCTCTTCTCAAGTTCGATTCTTTCTCTGATCGTATGCGAGAGTCAGAATTGCGGGCTCTTTACTTACTTAGACAACAACAGCTCTCACTCTACTCTATATGGAACCGATCTTTTGTGAATTCCTCTGCTTTTAATTCTAGTAGTAATGTCGATCCAAAGTTGCCCATTAACAGTGGTAATCTGTTATTGGAAGATTTGAAGTCTGCCCTTTTGAAGCAGTTCTCTTTAAACAAAGAAATTCAGCAAGTTTTGTTGTCTACTCACAAATCAGCTAATGGGTCTTCAGAATCTGATAATAAAGGTTTGTTCTTGGATTCTACGTGTAAGAAGGTGGATCAGAGGTTTTCAGAGAGAAGGACAATTCAGTGGAAGCCTAGATCTAATAAGTTCTTATTTGCAATATGTTTATCCGGTCAAATGAGTAACCATTTGATTTGCTTAGAAAAGCATATGTTCTTCGCTGCATTGTTGAATCGAGTTTTGGTTATTCCGAGTTCGAGATTTGACTATCAGTACAATAGGGTATTGGATATTGCTCATATCAATGAGTGTTTGGGGACCAAGGTTGTGATTACATTTGAAGAGTTTGTGGAATTGAAGAAGAGTCATCCTCATATTGACAGGTTTATATGTTATTTTTCGAAGCCGAATCCATGTTATCTTGATGAGGAACATCTTAAGAGGTTGAAATCATTGGGGCTTTCTATGGGAAAGCTTGAATCTCCTTGGAAAGAGGATACAAAGAAACCCAGTAAAAGGAGTATTGAGGATATTGAAGCTAAGTTTAAGTCTGATGACGACGTCATTGCTATTGGAGATGTGTTTTATGCTGATTTGGAGAAGGATTGGTTGATGCAGCCCGGTGGTCCTCTTGCTCACAAGTGCAAGACCTTGATCGAACCGAGTAGGGTTATCATGGTTACGGCCCAGCGGTTTATTCAAACTTTCCTGGGGGAGAATTTCGTTGCTCTCCATTTTCGACGCCATGGATTTTTGACATTCTGGTATGCTTTCCTCTTTCCTTTTCCCTGCTGTAAACCAGTTGATGCTTCTTCAATTTTGGTAGTTTTGCTGGATTGAATTGCTTGGTCATTTAGTATGCTTAGATATCCCTTTGGAGTGAATCGGGTAGACGTTAGATCAGTTAGTTTAACAGATGCGTCTTTGTGTACCTTGCTGAGAAAGCTTATACTAATGCTTCTAATCCTCTTTTGAATGTTCTGCCAGCAACGCAAAAAAGCCTAGTTGCTTTTATCCCATTCCACAAGCAGCTGATTGCATCTCACGAGTTGTTGGAAGAGCCAATGCACCAGTTATATATCTTTCAACCGATGCTGCAGAGAGTGAAACTGGTTTGCTTCAGTCATTGGTTGTTGTAAATGGGAAGACCGTGCCCCTTGTAAAACGTCCGTCTTATAATTCGGCTGAAAAGTGGGATGCTTTCCTGCACAGACATGGTCTGCAGGATGATCCTCAGGTAAATAGTGTCTGTTCTCTTTTCTTATTATCATTTCCTTTGGATTGAAGAAAGCATAGTCTGTTGTTAGCATTCTTGCTTCTTCAATTCTCCAATTGTTCCGAAAGTTTTGACGACAAAGGGATGAAAAAGTCATACTCTTCACTTGTTCTATTTTTGTTCAAAGAAAAGGGTAAATCATTTGCTTCATTTCAAATGGTTAGGAACCTATAAACTTGTCTTGGTTGGAGCTTCCTGGAATGCTGAAGTTCTTAAGTACGAAAGTATATTGTTTTATTTGACTAAAGCATATGCAGTAGTTCCATACTGCATGATTGAGGCAAGAGTGAAATCCTAATAGTGTCCAAAGTCCAGTCTCTTATAGGAAGCTCTTGTATTCACGGTGTTTAATATTTCTTCTGAAGGTGGAAGCTATGCTGGATAAGACAATCTGTGCCATGTCTAGTGTGTTCATCGGAGCCTCGGGATCAACATTTACTGAGGACATCTTGCGGCTAAGGAAGGACTGGCAATCTGCATCATTATGTGACGAGTATCTCTGCCACAATGAGCTGCCAAACTTCATAGCAGAAAATGAATGAAGATACCAAAATTTGGCCGACTTCAGGATCGTGTTTACTGCTTGTATATGCATTTTGTTCGTGGTGATAATCTGGCAATGAATCCTGTAGAAACAAGAACTCGTCTCTGCACACACGGTTAACCGGATCAAAATTCCATTAATATGTAGCTAGTTTGTTTTTCTCACCATCTTCTTTGTTCTTTTGCACATAAGTTCGTCCTTTCATCAGGGTTCTGTTTTGTTATGTATTGCACACAGGCTTCATTTCATAAGTATTCAAAGCTAAAATAAAGCTCAAACCACAGCTAGTTCAAACTAGAACCATATCTCTATCTCCAGTAATCAAGAGGAAATTTATTAGAACAAATACTTAATTATCGAATTTGTGGTTGGATTGGTTATCACAAATTATCATAATTATGCAGTACAGTTTTTTTTTTCCATTTATCAGCACCTTAATTTTCATAATTACACAAAAAGATATCAACTTTTATTAGTTTGTTTCATTTGCAATGTGCAGATTTAAGTTGTACTTCATTTACAATGTTCTGAATTTAATTAAAATAATTAGCTTTCATATGCTTAAATCTGAGAGAAAAACATGGTTAAAAAATTTTAAAAAAAGAATCATTATTTTTAACAAATAATTATTTGTCAACATTAAAAAAATTTAGTACTCGAGACGGATAAAGAAAATTTAGCATTCAATTAAAAAATTCAGTCTTGATACTCTGGAAATAGTTGTCCCACGTTCAGTTTGAACCATCTGATTCATTTGATCCAAGGTAATATCTTTTCCACTTTTAAGCTACTGTAGATATTACAATTGAATATATATATATATATAAGGAATGTGATAGCTGAAGTACTGGCACAATGGTACAACCATATCTCCAAGCTTCCGTCACTAGCATAGCAAGTTCAAACTTGAAACTTCGGTTTTAAAGCAGCCATGTACATATGAGATCCTATGATTAATGTCAAAACAAAAGACCAACAACCTGTTTTGATCATTTAAGACATGTAATCCTGAGTATTTGGATTGTCAGCTTGCTGTGGTGCACCATGATCATTTCCAACAGTTCTCTTGCTCATATTAGCTCGCTGCACTAATCGAACCAATGCCTGAACCACTTCGGACATAGGGGGTCGAAACTCCGGCTCCGGCTGCAAGAACAATGAAAATGGGTCCCCAGTAAAATGTGTATGACAGACGATTAGCAGAATAGCAGCAACTTGCATTCCACACAGCTTTGAACATACATGCTCAAGAAGATAGTCTTTAAGGTTACCTGAACACAAAGAGCAATGACATCTGCGAACCGGGAGAGAGATTTGACAGGGTAAAGCCCTTTAAGTGCAGGATCAACCATTTTTGATAGAGCATCAATGTCATGCAGTTGAGGTGTAGCCCATCTTACCAAAGATTGTTCCAACCTCGGTCTCGAGCTGTAAAAGGATTCACAAATGATAAAGACTAGGAAAGAACCAATTTCGTATCTTCAAGCATAATGAGCTTGTTCATGCTACTTCTAGGTCATATCAATAGGAATTAGTTTTTGTAATCAATCATTCACCTATCAAATGGTTTACGCCCAGTAAGAAGTTCCAACATGACTACGCCAAAACTGTAAACATCGCTCTTTAGAGTATAATGACCAGACATGGTGACTTCAGGTGCACTATAGCCAGAACCTGCATTTTGGCTCAATATCTGGGAACAGGAAACAAAATCACATGATAGGTGACCATTTCTAGCATCCAAGTAAAAATATGTCGCAACAACAAAATACTGCAGCCAAAAACAGTTGAAGCATTTGACAGATAGACAATGGACACAGCAGTCATCCAAGAACAATGAGCCAAAAGTCCACACGAATTTTGGAAAATCCATTTCTTCCAAGTATCTAGTGGGAAGTGAATAATTTCAACTTTCAAATCCATTTATTGATCACCTCCTTTAGCAGTTTTCTTTTTCTTTTGAACTTCTTGCACCCACTTGAGTAGATCCCACAAGGAAACTCAACTATTTATAACTTTATGTACTCCCAAACTTATATTTCTGGATTTCAAGTCAAGTTCACAGAAAAGAGACATGCAAAACTTTCTCAGGAAGTCATTCAGAAAGATCACCTGATCTGCATTAGGGAGAAAACTTGCCAGGCCAGAGCCTGAAAGGTGAGGATTGAGTTCAGTGTCCAATAGTATGTTTGCTGACTTGATGTTCTTGTGAATAATGGATGGAGAGCAGACTTCATGTAGGTACCTGAAGAACCCCATAATATGAAGGCTATGATACAAATGTTGCAGAGAAGATGGTATGGTTGATTAAATCCTACATCATCAAGGCCACAATTTTCTAGAGTCTTATCGAATCTCATATACTAGACAGTTAAATTCAAACATCAACACATATATGAATAACTGAAACTTGTGTACAACCATTGGCTATCAAGTTAATTACTTCATCTGATATTACATATTACTCGCTTTTTTCATTCATTAACTAGGTATATGCATTCACATCAACCGAATTTACACATCCTAGAGTTGCTCCTTCATGCTTTAAAGGATTTTGATAACAAACAATTATGCTTCTGAAACATGTTGGTTGACATTAGAATGGGAGAAAATTGAATGTACACAATGTATCTTTTTGATGTGCTGCAATGAACTTACTCCAATGCTCGGGCAGTCCCCAATGCTATTTTGACACGAGAGTTCCATATCAAAGGTTTGTTATATTCATCTGACATGTGAAGGAAGTCATGAAGTGACCCATTCTTATGGAACTCATATACCAGGAGTTGTTGCCCATGCTCTGAACAATAACCAACTAGCTCTGTCACATTGGGGTGATCCAACTTTGAGATTTTGGAAACTATCTCTGTAAAATCTTCGGTCATGTCGCTGGGAAGACATGCTGCATCTATTTTCTTCACTGCAAGAACCTAGAACATGGTTCCAGAAAGAACATGGTCACATGTGTTTCAAAAGCATGATTTGTTTTCCATTCTTTCTGGCCCTTTAACTGAAATATTCAAGATTTATAAGGTTAGAGAAGCAAACCTTCCCATCATCAAACTGAGCTCGATAAACACGTCCAAATGATCCCTCACCAAGAAGATTTTCAACACTGAAGCTGCCAGTGGCTATCTGCAGATCTGCTACTGAGTATGAGGTGACATTGACAGGAACTGGGGTAGGTTTTTTCACAACAGGCTTCTTGAGAAAATCATCCTCATCAAATGATTTATGACGATCACTCGGTGGGGGTCTAAGATTCATCGAGGCAGAGCTATCCAATGTCTTAGTAATCACAGTGGAGGGAGCTTGTACAGACTTCATTTCTGTACAAGGAAGTTTTGGAAAAAGAGAAGTGAAAGTTCCAATCAGAATTGTCCGAATATTGCAGACTGAAGAACTTAATAATACAAAACTTGAAGGGAACCAAAATATGACAGAGATATATCTATGTTTAAATCAAACATATAGAGAACCATTTGCCTCAAAATGGGAACCAAAGCATTAAAGAGGCTAAAAATCCGTCATTAACAATATCACCGGCACCAATATAGAATCTTCTAATAGCCACTGAACAAAATCCTATAAGCAGGCACCGGACATTTAAAAATAACAAACTTCCATATCATCAAGTAGATAGCAACACAAAAAAATTAGTGCTATGTTGAAATTAAATGTAAAGATTAGCACATTATCAATACAAGGCAGGGTACAGTTTTCAGAGAACAACATTATTGAGAAATTAATTGATCATATCTAAGCTAATTCCAATTTATCTTTGCATCTTCCAGATTTTTATTCCATTTTTTCAAAGCATTAGCAGCCAAACGTCTAAGTTACAAATAAAACTTAAACCAAAAGAAAAATCAACCAAGCTTTTGGATGATAATAGATTGATATAATGTAGCCTTGACATTCTAGGCATGGAAAACAGTTGACAAGATATCATTCTCATGCTACACCATAGGAGCCAAATATAGCAAAAACTATTGGTAGATGATGCTCTAATAAAATCAAAATTCAGAGAACATATAGATTACCTTGCACTTCACCAGAAGATAGAGGAGCAAATGGCTGATTATCGAGTTTTTCTATGTCTGAAGAAGACCTCCTCGATCTTCTCTTCAAAAGGAAAAATGCTACTATTGCCCCAACAACAAATATCGATATGATAATTCCAGCTATACCACCACCTGTTATTCCTGATTTTTTGCTGCCACTGTCTGATGGACTATTGTTTCCTCCAGATTTATGACTAGGGTGTTTTGGGGCTGGAGGTGTACCAGGTGGAGGTGGAGGTGCAGACCCTGAGTTCCAATTGTTTCCTTCCTTCCTGCAATGAAGATTGCTCAAACAAGTTTGCAGAAAGACTCCTTAACTCAACCGGTCTGGTAGGTAACAATTGGTTGGCGAATTCTTACTGCAGATTAATGTTGGCCAATGGTTGAGGAATCCAGCCAGTGAAATGATTGTTTGCTACATTCCTGATAGAGAATTATAAGCAACATGACAGTACCATGGGTTAAATGCTATGAAATAAAACAAAAGTTCTCAACTTAATTCAATTGCTATGATAGTTACGCACAGGTTTTCAAGAGGAAGGGACGAAAGGACATCAATTGTTCCTGTAAACTGGTTGTTTTGCAAATACCTGTAAGGGGATAAAAGATAGTAAGCCAAAAGAGTTAAATCATACATTTATTGCCAATTTTATGAGGAAATGCTACTTACATTGACGTCATACTTGAAAGGGAGCTAAAACTCTCAGGTAGATTTCCAGTCATTGAATTGAAGGAGATATCCCTGAAGAGTGGCATTAAGTTGTCAATACTTGTGATCTATCCCTTCCATAAAAACAGTATCAAATGTCTATGAGAAATAGTAATCAACTAGGAAATGAATTTACTTTTCAACTATCAAAGAGCTCGGTATTTTCAGAAACATTTGATGAATCACGCATCAATGGTTATCAAACAAGCCAGAATAATACAGACATGACAAAAATCCAAAGATATTAGGAATAGGCATCCAAAAGTAGGATCTTTGATATACTTAAGTCAGAAACAAATTTCAAGTAGTCATTAAAACAATTACTTGCCTTAGACTTGAATAATATGCTTAGTGTGGAACAGAGTAAAGTAAAAACTTGTAAAGTTTTGATGGTATACTAGAGTTTATAGAAGATCTCACAGTGTGGAGAGTGAAGATAGCTGTCCAAACATGTTGTCAAGTTGATTCTGAAGCTGGTTGTGAGCAAGGTTCCTATACTCCGGATGGAAGGAAGGGAAAAACATGTAGACAATGAACTTAATATTGAACTATGGAAAGAAGCTGAATTAGAGAACCAAGACTGAGAAATCACCCACAAGTATTCCAGAGAAGTCATCTGTGAAATGGAATAGGGAATTCCTCCAGTGAATTGATTATTAGCAAGATTCCTGCATGAAAAGGAAAAGTGGGTTGAGTCACCATCAATTAGAATGGGAAGATTAAGATAAATAAGCAATTTCCAAGAGAAACATACAGTCTTGTCAAGTTTGGAGGAAGTTGATAAGGGATTCCACCTGCCAGGTTGTTATTACTCATGTCTCTGCAAAAGTCCAACATATCACTATGGCATAAATGTATGACAGCTTACGAGTTATATGAGAACTCTCATCTTACAGGTTTGTTAAAGACGTCAAACTTGAGAGCTGGAAACCCATTGACCCAGAAAGTCCAAGACCAGATAATTTACTAACAGAACCAAATAGGAAATCAAGTTAGAAAAGTATATGTTAAGTGCTGGCAATGCTAATGTAACAAATGAGGAAAAGAAAAGTGTCAGAAAAGATACATTTCAGTGACTCGAGAGCTTGAGCAAGTTACACCCTTCCAAGACTGCCCGCATGGATCATCACCATTTGAACTCCATGCTGTTAGTTGCGGTGGAGAATTTAAGCTGCTGTACATGACCCTTAGAGCAGAAGCTGTATGAGATCCAAGCAATCATTAGGTAATATACCAAATATCAGTGACGACACATTTCACTCATGGAACTTGATCTTGCATGACTTCATGGATGAATGTCAATATATAAAGAGAACAACAAGTTTAAGGTGGAGCACAACATTGAAGAAACTAGCATGATATCCCAATTAACATGAAGATTAAAGTTGGAGTAAATTTGAGGGAAAAGAAACTTCCAAGACCTAAAAAATATTGGGATCTAAGTTTTGTTACATGAGCTAGCTATGGAGCATATGCCCCTGCTTAGTTATCCGAGACTAAAAATTTGTGTTCTTGCAGCAAAAGAAGAGCAGACTAAACCATCAAAATTAGAAAGGCGTTGGCTTCTTTACACAATTGTCATATATCACTAAAATCATCTGAATGTCTTTGCTTTCTCAACAAACTGACACTATAACCCAGACTCCAAATTGGCCTAAATGAGCATATGCACACACACAGAGATTTAGCTTTTCTGACATGGCTGCATTCAGAAAGAATACTCAAAGGAGAAGCCTTTTTAACCAGAGAGAGACGATAAACTGATTATCAATTTATAAAACTGGAAAATTATCCAAGAAAAAAAAAACAAATTTTGAATATACTAAGCACTTAGCAGCGTAAATTTCTCTTTAAGGTGGTCAAAATTTTAGTTAAACAAAGAAACAAATGTAAAAAATCTGCAGATGCATAAGAAAGGCAGAAACTTTCTGTTATAATACCAAATAACAAGCTGCGGCAGACTACAGCAAACAGTAAACAAGAGAAAATTCACCCAAAAAAAAATGCAGCTACGGCAGATATAAGCACATCCAAACCCCTCTAAGGAAACGAATTGACTGACCATCGTTTGGATCTGTATCACCATGGATGCATCTCAGAATGCAGATTGTTAGTGTCACTAGCAGCTCAACCCTTCTCCAGAAACCCATCATCACCCACAAAAAACCAGAGAAGATGACCAAATGACTAATGACAAAGAGCTCTTCCTTCACTGGTTTTCCTTCTTTTTTTTTTTTTTTTTGACTAATATCTCTTCTCTATAATCATGTAGCCGTGTCCAAAGAAAGCTGGCAGGCACGATTTGCCAAAAGAATCCAAGACCACAGATCAGAATACCCTTTGTCTCTTCTCTATATTAAAGGT
>JANIIA010000005.1:2480148-2501768 GCA_027478495.1 Erythroxylum alaternifolium | reverse complement strand
TGAGATGTGGTAATTTACCACATCTGGACCCGTTTCTCAGGTCCGACCCGTTCTCTGGAAACGGGATGTTACACAACTCATCCTAAAATAATTATATTTGATTGAGAAAATAATAACCTCTTCCAATTTTATTTTTGCTCTAATACAACGTCATTTATGTCTAAATGTATATAAAATGACATCGTATTAGGGCGAAAATATAATTGTAACAAGCTAACTGGAGAGAGGATTTCATGCCCAAGAAAAGTAACATTAACCTAATTTCAAGAATTGGGACTGACCTGACAAGTAAGAGTGGCCTAATTAGTTTCAACTCTTCACTTAAAGCTCTCCTTTATAGAAGGTTTTGAGATCAAGTCATCACAAGAGGGGAGGGGGAATTTTTTATGTTGATGATCTTCTAACCTCTTAGACATGCTCCTTGATCGGATCAATTGCGGACATCTCGTTTCCAGTGGCAGTGTGGAAGTTGGAATTATTGAGAACTTGGGGTTGATGGGAACCTGATGCTGAGCAGGACCAGTAATCAATCAACATGTGACGAATCTTTGTGCGTAGAAGTATACAGGTTATGTAGGAACCTGAGGGATCTTGAAGTTTCAGATTTACCTCCTCTGGGACTTTTGAGGTAGAGTTTGAGGGGCTTAGGATTAGTCCGACAAAATTAAAATACCTAATATAAATCGGGAAAAAAAAAATTGTGACTGACGTGAGCATCATGGGCGTGTGCTACGAATCCATACCAAGTTAACAGCAATGTTGTTAAAGAATTCGTCTTTTGTAACCCTTTCCAGAAAAGGATTGATCAAAGGTACAACCACTTGGACCACATTCATATCGGACACATACATACTATATAAATAATGCATGCATGAATTGACAAAGAGCAGGCAGCAGCAGCTCACATTCGTATGTTATTGACCATCACTGTCACTTAATTGTGTCTGTTTAGTGGATAAATCTCGTAAAGTCCAAAACTTTTAGACGCCCTTTGAACTGTTTTCTCTCCATCATCTGAAGTTCTCAAAGATAGAAGAATTGGTTGATGGGCACTGATACTTCAAAAGTTGAAGAAAACAACATACATGGTGGTGATGAGTACAATCATCAACTGTGTAATAATGGATTCAACTATCTTATTGTGAGGCCAGAGAATGGAGGAGTAAGGGACTTGTGGAGGTATATGGTTTGGGGTGACAGAGGGAGTGGGAAGAAGTTCTTGGAGAGTTCAGAAGAGGGTGTTATGAATGGGGTTTCAGATGATAACCGGTGGGTGATATTGGTTTCTATTGTGGTTCGCAAGGTTCTTGCTTTCTTTGGCAAGCCCATGGAGTATGTAGGGTTTGTGCTTGAGTTTATTCTCAATCTTCTCTCTGAAAATAGCGGTCTTCTTGCCTTACTCTACAACTTTATTCAAGGTATTCGGAAATGAATCTACCATCCCCCATCTCAGTTTTGTAGTGTTTCTGCAAAACTGGGATGATACCAAAATCATCTATGGTGTCTTTTTGTTGCATAGGACATGAAAGGTTGTAACTTTCCATGGGGTAATAGACTGAGTTCAAAAGTTTTAGTGCTATGTTTATGCATTGTAATGATCCTAACCTTTGCATACCTCAAAATCATGAACATCCATGATGTTTTCTTGGTAGGAATTAAGAAGTTTTCTACTGAAGAAAACGAGTTGTTTGGCTCTAAGAAGTTGCTCCATGTGTTTGATGAAATGTGCCCTCTATGTATTTGCTTGCTCTTATCAGAACTGCAGATGAATAGTTCCAATGCCATCTGTTGTTAAACCAGAAGAGTCATTAACATGATCAGATAGGTTCTCACAGAATTTAAATTCTGAATTGCAGGGAAAGTGGTGATACCAAAGAGAGGTACAGAGACTTTTATCAGCACCATAGGCCAACTGGATGGAAGAATAGACCTATACAAGCCTAAAAGCTTGGCTGAGCGAACAGATGATTTTCTTTCTGCAGAAGTTGGGAATCGTGTTCTCTTGGACCTCTGTATCATGGCTGCCAAGTTAGCTTATGAGAATGCCAAAGTTGTCCAAAGTGTTGTTGATCATCATTGGAATGTGAGCAACTCTCTTCTGATCTCTGTCTGTTCACTTCTGATTCT
This sequence comes from Erythroxylum alaternifolium, assembly GCA_027478495.1. Lineage (NCBI taxonomy): Eukaryota > Viridiplantae > Streptophyta > Magnoliopsida > Malpighiales > Erythroxylaceae > Erythroxylum > Erythroxylum alaternifolium. The sequence continues at coordinate 2,499,641 of JANIIA010000005.1, read as the reverse complement.
TTGACTGCAATAGTTTCTAACAATTCCTGTTTTCGCAAGCTCAGATGCATTTTGTTGATTTTTACGACTGTTGGAATGGTAAGACAATCCCTTCATAAATGTGATCATTCTCAAAGATTTCTACAATTTCCAGGCCTCCAGCTTCACTTATCTTTCATCAATAAATGAAGCCTGTCGTTTTTGCTTCCTTTCTTTGACGATTTTTTACTGTCCTTTCATCTGCATATATATGATAGATTTCCAAAAGCAATGGTCTACCCAAGTTTACATACTATGTGACAAGCGAAAAGATGCCAAGTTGATTTTGATCAGCTTTAGAGGAACCGAACCTTTTGATGCTGATGACTGGAGTACAGATTTTGATTACTCTTGGTATGAAATCCCAGGAGTGGGAAAAGTCCATATGGGATTCTTAGAAGCAATGGGCTTGGGCAACAGAGCTGACACTGCCACTTTCCATTACAACCTTCAGAGTAAGCTCAAGGATTTTAACTATTCAAATGGAACTGATGGTGCCAAAAGCTCCTCAGAAGCATTTGAAAGAATTCTACCTCATATGCTAAAGAAGACTGCGTACTATGCTGTAAGAGAGAAGCTCAAGATCTTACTAAGGGAGCACAAGGATGCAAAATTTGTAGTCACTGGTCACAGCTTGGGTGGGGCACTTGCCATATTGTTTCCAACTGTTTTGGTGCTCCACAATGAGATTGAAGTAATGCAAAGGTTGCTTGGTGTATACACATTCGGACAGCCAAGGATCGGGAACATGCAACTGGGGAAGTATATGCAAACCCATCTTGAATGCCCGGTTCCTAAATATTTCCGAGTAGTTTACTGCAATGACCTTGTGCCTAGGTTACCTTATGATGACAAGACCTTCTTGTTTAAGCACTTTGGAGTGTGCCTGTACTATAACAGCTTGTACATGGAACAGGTATGTACACCTGCTTCTTTCTTCAAAGTTTTCTTGCATTTTTAGGCATATCTTTTAGTATGCTAAGTCTTGAACTTACAAGAGTCAGTTTATGTGACATCTGTCACTTGATATTGTGTGGTTGATGATATTTCCTGCTTGCGACTGGATGATGCAACAATTGCCGATCATTTTGCTTGAGTGTGAACAATGTCATGGTGAAACAGATGAAGCATGCTGTTATCTTCTCTATGCTTTTCCTTTCAATTATTCTGTTTCTTGATTGTGTTTGTTTTGAAGAAAGTGGATGAAGAGCCAAATAGAAATTATTTCGGGTTGAGATATCTAATTCCGGAGTACCTGAATGCTGTGTGGGAGCTAATCCGAAGTCTAATAACGGGGTACATCTATGGCCCTGAGTACAATGAAAGATGGTTCTCCATATTGTTCAGAGTAACGGGATTGGCATTCCCTGGTATTTCTGCCCATTGCCTTACAAATTATATCAACTCGGTGAGGCTTGGAAGGCTGCAAATTTCGTTGACATCCTCTTCCTGACAAGCTTTATTTGAAAATGGAATTTTGTAGCACTGTCAACTAAGATAGGCTGCTTTCTTGGTTGTAAAGTTGCAAGATTAATTCTGTAAAATAACATCATCACGGTCTGAGAGAAATAATGTGCCGATTCCAGGCTGTTTCTTGTGCGTTGTTGGTTGAAATCTTTTGTTTTCATATCCATTTTCCTGTAAAAATTGAATCGTGTTTTGAAGAAGATAAATTTTCTTTTGTTCTTAATTATTGAGAATGGATTGAGAAATGATGCTGGAACAAATCCCAGGTGGTGTCTAGCTTTATCCTTAGGGTGAAAGACAAGTACTAAATTGCATTTTCAATTGGATACTGCAGATTATATGCTCATGTCAGTTTTCCAGAACAATTGCGGGTTCACAAGTTGGTCTGCGACCACTTGGTAAAATGAACACATGAAATAACTTGATTTCAGGAAATTTGAGCCACTAGTTCTGTCAGATTACAACTGCTATGGAGTTTTAGATTTGCATCAGACCATTGCCTGTGCAGATATAACCAAGAAAATCACATGAGTCCCTATGTTGGACTTTCTGTATAACCCATTGCCTTGAGCCTCTTCACGTTATCTTAACACCATTCACAGATGTCTTCAACCCTATCATGGACAATCATTTTGATCTTAACTAAGTTGTTTTTTATTTTTTGTTTTCTGCAAGCTTCTTGTTTTTTATTTTTTGTTTTCTACAAGCATCCTATGACCAGCTTTCAGCTCTGTTTTCCCTTCTTCCATGACAACAGAAACTGGATATATGGAAAGACTGCCATTGTATAACTATTCATCAACAGATGCACCTTCCGGATAAAAGTACAAACCTGTAGCTGCAGAAGTAGGAATGATGACGCCAGAAATAATATTGTTTCCGTAAAGTAAAGGTATCCCTTTCAGCCTTCTTTTAACTTCTTCATCCATTTATCAGCCCCTTTGATGGTGCTCAAGCTACAAGACTAAATCTTTTAGCTCTGTCCATGGTGGAATTACTTTTCGGACACCTAATGACATCAGCCAAAACCTTCATCCATTTCAGATACCACAAGAAAAGAGTATCTAAGTCCCCATTTCTGATGAGTACCTGTTATTAGTGTCAGCCCCCGTGATTCAGAAGTCAAAAAACTTCAATTTCCCAGATTTGGCCTGAGGGTAGTGCATAGCAGAACATGTTTTTTTATCATCATTGCATATACTATTACTCAAACAAGTTCCATCTTCTTTTTCCTTTTTACTTAACAAGTTTTAAGGATGATAAATTAAACATTCAACCACCTAGTTGAGGAGTATTAAGTAGATTTGCTTATGTTTCTTATATATCAGATATCAGAATTTTACTATAGGAAACTGGAACCTGTTGCTTATGATATGTGACAAGAGTTCATGTACCTGGTAGAAAATAAAAATACTGCATATTTGGCTTTGATCTATAACAGCCAACTCAAAAACTGAATTCACTTGTCTGTAGTTATTTTTTTATACATCTCTGTGGAAAGTTTCCATTTACATTGTATAAAATGTGAAAGTAAAAAAAAAAAAACATAGTCTGTATGTATACATCTGATCTTACTGATGAAGGAGAAGCAGGCATATGCCACTAACCCTTGTTTTGGTTTCTGTGTGAGCCTACATTCTGGAGCCAATCAACAACATCCTTAATGGTTGGCCTCTTGAAAGGATTCTGGTTTACACACATGCAGGCCACATCTAACACTTGCACCATCTCCTCCTCAAACCCTTTCCCTTTCAGGAGAGGATCAAAAACTTGATCTTGCTTGCCTTCACTTCTCAGTTGCTGTACCCAACCAACCAATTCTCTTGACATCTTTGGTTTGAATACCTCCACTGGCCTCTTCCCAGTGAGCAGCTCAAGCATGACAACCCCAAAACTATAAACATCCCCTCTCATAGTGGCTACCCATGCCTGGCCATACTCTGGAGGAATGTAACCCAAAGTCCCCACAAGTTCAGTCGTGACATGAGTGTGATAAGGGAGTATCAATCGGGACAATCCAAAATCAGCGACATGTGCTTCAAACTTCTCGTCGAGGAGTATGTTGCTGGACTTGATGTCACGGTGAATAATGTGTGGCTCGCAAATCTGGTGCATGTAAGCCAGACCAGTACTTGCTCCTCTAGCAATCTTCAACCTGGTTGGCCAGTCTAGATGAGATGCACCATCAGCTTTCTCGTGCAACCAGTAATCTAAACTTCCATTCTCCATATATGAATAGATAAGCAGCCTAAAGCCTTCATGTACACAATAACCTTGCAGGGAAACCAGGTTCTCATGTTGTGCTGTAGATAGAGCCTCCACCTCTGCTTTGAATTCTCTTTCCATCAGGCCAAAATCTCCCGACAGCTTCTTCACTGCCAACTTGGTACCATCAGCCAAAGTTGCTTTGAAAACCAAACCAAAGCCCCCACAACCCACGATGTTTGCTTGATTGAAGTTGTCAGTTGCTTTCAAAAGTTCCAATATGGTTAGATCCTTTAGCTCATAGGTATCGCTTGAAAATACTACGACAAGGCTAGTATCTTTGTCAGCTGTAGATGGAAATTCAGAACACAAATTGATCGAAATTGTATCTAGCTCAGTTTTATCAATGTCACCTCCTGGAATGATCCTTCTCTTAGACAATATCCACAGTGCAAGGATAGTGACAAGTAGTCCAGTGCCAAAGCAGATACCAAGGATCAGTCCAACAAGAAGTTTGGCGTTTATACCTTTAGGTTCAACAGGATGGCTGACTCCTAATGGATTGTTGCATGAACGCTGCAAAATTGAACCGCACAACCCTGGATTCCCAAGAAAGCTGGAACTTGGGAAAGTATCAAACTGACCTCCAGATGGTATAGGCCCTTGAAGATTGTTATTTGCAACACTGAACCAAGATAAGAAATGCAGACCTCTGAGGGATGAAGGGATTTCCCCAGACAAGTAATTTCCAGAAAGATCCAACCTTTCCAAGTTAGTCAGGTTGGAAATCTGGTCTGGAATGGTACCGGTGAAATTATTATGACTGAGGTCCAGGACATGAAGGGCTCTCAATTGGCCAATCTCTGTAGGTATATTGCCGTTGAGGGTGTTATTTCCTAAGTATATAGCTGGTGGTAAATTGGAGAGCTGGTTGTACTGCTGATTAGTAGCATTATTTGGCATGACAAACACGGGTAACTCTAGATAACTGCGGTTGACTCGTCCTACAGCCTCTTGAGATGATAAAGCTGTCAGTTTTGTAAGTGACAATGGAAATTCTCCAGAAAGCTTGTTGCTTGACAAGTCTATGTAAAAGAGATTTGAAAGACTGCCCAACCAACTGGGAATAGAACCGGTAAGTCGATTAAGAGACAGGTCCAAAACTTCTAGGTTCTTGAGATTGACTAGCCAGGCAGGTATCTGACCATATAACTGGGAGCTACCTAGGCCCAAAACCTGAAGACTTTGGAATGCAGACGAGTCTATGGTGTTTTCATCACTTGGTATAGTTTCATTGATAAAATTCACAGAGAGAATCAGGGTAGTGAGGTTCTTACAACCCATCAGAATCTGTAGTGCCCCAGTAATATTGTTTAATTTGTTGGTGGAAATTGACAGGAAGGACAAAGATTGTAGCGCTAATATGTCAGGTGTGATCTGACCTTCTAGCTGATTAAAAGCAAATCTAACTGCAGTCAGTGACTTGCATGAATAAAGGCTTGCCGGCAAATTACCTGTGAAGTTATTGTTGCCAAGATCAAGGATGCTAAGCTGGACGAGTTTGGAAAAATTGAAAGCAGACAGGTTTCCTTCCAACTTGTTGACACGCAAATTCAGTCTGACCAGATTGACACAATTCATCAGAGAGGGAGGCAGACTACCTGTGAGGTTGTTGATGTGAAGATGAAGCTCCTCCAAGCTTGAAAGATTGCCAATATCCAGAGGTATTGGACCACTAAATCCATTAGAATAGAGCTCGAGGATCTTAAGTTTATTAAGGTTGGTGATGGCATCGCTTATGGGACCAGAAAAATTGTTGAGAGGCAGGGAGAGACGTTCAAGTGAGACAACCTTGTATATGTCATCAGGAAGTGTCCCAGAGAGATTGTTGAAACCTGCAGAGAATGTCTGCAACTTGGAACATTGGCCTAGTCCTGGAGGAATTTGGCCGCTAAAATCATTTTTGGAGAAGTAAAGAATCATCACAGAGCGAGAAGAAGCAAGGCAGATATCAGAAGGAATCGACCCTGAAAAACTATTGTTGCTGACATTAAAGATTGTCAAGTTCCAAGCTGATTGAAGGAACGAGTTAGAGGGACTGATTACTCCATGAAAGCGATTGCTTGACAAGTCCACAATCTGAATCATACTCGTGCCATTACTTGCACTGAAATTAGATGGCAGTTCCCCAGAGAGACGATTGTAGCCAAGATCAAGGATCTGAAGGTTACTAAGAGAAGAGAAGAACCCATCTGTGAGAGGCCCAGAAAACCGATTATGCGACAGATTGAGGTATGAGAGACGAGAAAGATTGAGAATTGACGGAGAAATTGAGCCAGTGAGGCCTTTGGAAGGTATGTTAAGACGAACAACACGACCATCAGAAGAATCACAAACAACACCTTCATAGAGACAGCAGTCAACAGAAGAAGACCAATTCAAAGCAGAGGAAGATATATTGGAGAAAAAAGACAACAGAGATTTCTGATCATCTTGGTTACAGAAAGTTGCAGCTTTGGAAGAAGGTAGCAACAATACTACCACTAAAAGAAAAACAAAATAGAATACCATCACCAGAGATGCTTCCTGTTTTCTTGGTCTTGAAATGATAGAAGAACAAGTTAAGAAACCAAGTTGAGCTAAGTTGACTTTTTTATCTGTCATCATCATAGCCACCATATTTTACAGGACTAGCTCAAGATCACATAAGGTGGTGCTTGTCACGGTGTTTGTGGTGGTGGTGGAGGAGGAGGAGGAGCAGGAGAAGAAAGTGGATGCCAAGTGCAAGATTTATCTGTTCGTTAGGTGGCGACCAAAGTGGTACAACAAGACGGATTTAGAGGTTGCAGTGAGCTCGCACCCCATTGACCAAAACAAAAAGAAAGACAGAGAAAGTTGAAGTATCTGCGTACGTGGTGTCTGTGTCAGTGGATATTATAATGCCAACTTACGTATAAACATTTACCAAAAATTAAGTAATAAGATGAGCACTAAGGAAGGAGCTGTATCATGAAAAATATGAATATCTTAATAGCGTTTACTTTTTGGTGGGGGCGGCTAAGTGACTGGTGATGGTGGTGGTGCTTATGGTTGAGGTGGTGGTGGTAGTGGTGGTGGACTTTTTCGATGGTATCATTGATTTATGACCAAAAACAATTCTACCCCACGATGGTAAAAGCTTGTCAGCCATTGAAGACGATTAAAAAACTATAACTCCATAGATATCAACAGATGGAACTGACCTAATTCCTTCACCCAGAGGGCTTTTGTTGTCCCAACTTGGAGCTCAAGATTAACTGTGAGAAGATTAAGAATATAATAGAGGAAAATCATATAAAAGGTTCAATCGTTCATCAGATTAGAGAATTAGTTGTTGCTCGTAAGTAAGAAAGTAGAGGAAAAATCATACAAAGAATCGATCTTTACAAAAATCAGTGGAACCCCATCAAACCCTTTGCTTCCCAACTTGAAGCTCAAGCAAATCTGTGAAAAGATTGAGCAAGAAAACAGAGGAAACCCATATAAAGAATCAATCTTTTTACCTATTTAGAGAAGTTGGTGGACGAAGAAATAATGAGTGAAATGACCAAATCTTTTGTTTATGTGCTATGAATATTGACTGGTACAACTGTGTCCTTTTAAGAAAATGAGATGGCTGTATCTGCACTACTTACCCAGGCATTTGAATATAACTCGTGTGACTTGACCTGTATTTTTGTTCCTGTGGACCTCCATCTTTCACAATCATTGTTTAGCTATAGTGCTACAGCCAGAGATGAGATAAATTTCAGAACAATTTCCCTCCCCAAATCTTCCCATATTAGCTCTTCACTGTCATATACTACTGGTACTGCTAACACTATCCTCTTCTTCTGATAAATGGTGTTGCAAGGTTATTGATCAAGTTTTCACGGCGGCTGAGAAGTGTTTTATGGCTACAGATTTTGTAAGCCAGCTCCAAAAACTCATCCACTTACCACAATTTTGTTCACAAATAAAAAACCCTTTTCCAAAATAAAGAATCAATTTCTCATGAAGTCTATTATTACATTGATTTTATTTGATATTACAAAAAAGATTCTGCATCCAAAACTTAATTTTCAAAGAACAGATCATGAATGTCCCTCCTGAACAAAAGGGGTTGCAACTTTACTACCAAAGAACATGATGAATCTTTAGCATAAGATACTTTTGAGTTGGCCTCTTCACTATTCTATCCCAGAAGACATGAAAAGATAAGGTACAAGTCATATTATGAGTGGATCTCAGCTCAACTGGATCTTGGCAAATTGCAACCGTTATCAGTCCTGAAAGCAATCTTTCTGTCTGGTTTGGCTTCTGCAGAAAACTGAAAGGCTACAATTTTTATCGTCGTGGATTTAAACTGTATGAGCTGCTTGGATCACATTCAAGTCCAGATTCTTGAGCCGCACTACTGATTCAACATGCCCTCTCAACGTGTGAAGCTCCCCGAGTCTGCAAAGATCAAGGAACATTTAGCAAGCACCTTTATAACTTCTAACTTGTAGGAATTACTCCTCAAATTGTTTATGAGAATGGCTAATGATTCCAGTGTACCTGGCGATTTCAGCACGCCTTCTTGCCTGTTCAGCAATCAGAGAAGATCGCCTTCCGTTGAACTCCAAGTCAATACCCGACAAGCCTTGTAGACTTCTCTGAGAAAGCATCCACTTAGCTGCTCTTTCTTCCTTTCCATAATCCTTCTTAGAAGTGAAAGCAGTCTGTTATGGACACCAAAACAGATCAGGTCAAAAAAACTGAGTTCCTGAAAGAAGAATTGCAAACACCAGAGCATTGAACAGTGATTGCCAATCTCACCTTTCTGTCAAATAAAAGATTCCATGCATCACCACTCAAGGCATAACGAACTGTGAACTTGATAATATCCAGTGGTATGTAGAAGATCAAACTATATAACCATATCACACCAGCCCATCCCCATCCAATGCCTCTAATATAAGCAAAGCTAATATGTGCATATACAGCAATCAAGGTAGCCACCTGAAAAATGGAAGAACAGCCATCTCAATAACAGTTTGGGAATCTGAACCTGCTAAATTTGTGCAATGGGTTGCATCCCTTCAGGGGAGGTATAACGTGAAAAATTCTTACCAGTTGAGCCACCACAAAAGCACACATCAATAGTACTCCAGGCCTCTCTAAGAATGACCAACTTTGACTGCGTGTGACAAATATCAGGGCCTGGCTAATGATACTGACTTGTAGATATATGGCAGATGAAACTTCCTCAGTATTGCTGGATAAGGACTTCACATGAAAGTGCCTCTGAGAGATGATTATCAGGGAGAGAATAAATCAGTTAAGGGATGCATAACTAGTACGTGTTCCGACATTTTAGGACAGGAATATAAGTTCATTACCTCGAAGAAATTAGTTGAAACCACAATCCAATAGAACAGGACAGTGACCACAGCAAGATATGTGCCAATGACAATGCCTGTTGCAAATATCTCATTGAGCTTCCAACTGTCAGGACCTGGAGATGGCCTTACACGATCTTTCGAAATTGTCATTATCGTCCCTAAATATAATCACAGATGATCAGTATTCAGTATCATTTGTTTATAAAAGTGGAATGAGTATTTGTATTTTGAGAATTTACCATCATTTAGTATCGCAATTATCAATACCATAAAAGGAGGGAAGTCGTATTCCCATATCAACGCCAAAAGTACGAAACCGAGCTGCAAAAAGGATCAATTAAATTCACAAGTCAATCAAGAATGTAAGCAGAACTGATGCTCAAATATTATTGCACTAGTGCTCCATAAAGAGTTTAATAAAGTAGAAGAAAGCCAGCTTACCACAATCCTAATGGTTATGGACACAGCATATATCTGCAGATGTACGAAAACTTGTTAGTTCTCCATAAATGAACACAAAAGCTAGATATAATGTCATTTTGCAACTTGTTAAGTGTGAGAAAGCATTGAACTTTGTTTGCTCAAGATCATTTACATATTTGATTCCTGCCTACAGAGATCATCACGTATTTGCATCTTGATATTGGTCTGTAGCACATACCATTCTGCATTTAGTGTACTTATAAGCAAGATTGGATACTAATACTTAACTGTATAGTTCTTCATTCTTTGGAATATGGCTCTGCTGGTTAAGACAGCACTAACAATCACACTTAATCCAGGCTCAGTTAAGACTATATCAGCTGCACCTCTTGCAGCATCGGTAGAATCTGCGACTGCTATTCCGATGTCCGCTTTCTTCAAGGCAGGTGCATCATTCACACCATCTCCGGTCATTCCAACCACATGTTTCTTTTGTTGTAAAATTTTTACAATTTCAAACTTGTGTTCTGAAATAGTAAAATTATAGTTTCAATTAGAAAAAGAGAAGCATGAAGCTTTATAGAGGTAAATTTTGACACAAAATTGACCTTATCTTTCAGAGATTACTGGGACTTCAGCATTTGTTCTTATTTCATTTTGTTTGTGTCAAAAAGTTATCGTAATTTAGCCAAATTTTGAAGTAATTTGAGATATTAGTTTCCAGCACAAGTACCAGGGAAAACACCAGCAAAGCCATCTGCTTTTTCAATGAGCTCATCCACTGGAAGAGCTTCATTTTCATCCTTATCACGGCCTAACAATGATGAAGAGGGGTACATGTTTGTCCCCATGCCAAGTCGTCTTCCAGTCTCCTTCGCAATTGCCAGTTGATCACCTATTAGCATATTTACGGTGTCAGTTTCTAAACTGATATGTCTGCAGGAGGTACTCAAAAGAGGCATTAAGAAAGATATCTGCAATCTGATAAGCAGCCACGCTGGTTGCTTTTCTGATACACTTTTTTAAAAACCAATGATTCAAGAAAATTTCTCAAGAAAAATGTCAATAAATCTCATATTGCACTTCTCTGACAAAAGTACAAACAGATTACTAACAACTGAAAGATTTAGACAAATCAACAAAATTTGCATCTACCTGTAATCATCTTAACGCATACTCCGAGATTAAGTGCTCGGCGGATTGTCTCAGCACTATCATGCCTTGGAGGATCAAACAAAGGCAGCAGTCCACAAAATTTCCAAGGACTTCCTGGACTATCCTTGCTTTTCTCAGGTACTTCCTACAAGTAGTTCAATGGGTTCATAAGAAAATAAAAAAGTATCTTATTTCTCTAGCTAAATAAAGCTCAAATCAGTCTGGTGTAATCATATTCCAACAATTATGTATAGGAAAATCCAGCCAAGAAGAATGACACAGGCTCTATACCTGAATAGCAACTCCAAGAGACCGTAAGCCCCTTTCTGCAAATTTGTCAATGATGCTGTGCACTTTCGCTGCTATTTCATTTCTCTCTTGGCACAAATTTAGAATCTGGCATTATAGACAATAGAATCAGATTTTTGAAAGTTCAATTAGCTACATGCTCAGCCATATATCAGTAAGTCAATATTGAGTCTAATTAACTGTCCTGATAATAATTTCAGGCCTCTTAAGATCATAGTTTAACCATCATCTTCAGTTGCAGACAGAATCCTCATGAAAAAATAGAAGCATTCTTGGAAGAAAGTAAAGGCAAGTGGAGAGCAGAAATATATCTGAGAACTTCTGTTCTCAAATATCTTATAAGTATGAAGTGAAAAATTGAAGATTGAACAAGTAAACACCTGTTCAGGAGCTCCTTTGCTGGCACGGTACCAGTTACCGTCAGAATCGATATATGTAATTGCAGTACGTTTGTCTACAGGATTGAATGGTAAAAAGTGGACTTCTTTGATGTTTGCTCGTGCCTATAGACATAAAAGTAAAATTGGTCTTGACATAATATTTCAGTTGAAGGAAAGAATATTGACTGAATGCTCATTTCTGTCTCTACCTCCTTTGGATCAGCAAGCATGTTAACAATGGCTGCATCAATAGCATCCTGATTCTCTAACCTAGACGCTCTTGCCGCAAGCAAGACAATCATTTCTCTATCCATTTCATTGTTAAAAACCTGCAGATCACGTACTGTGACTTTTCAGATTATGTTACAATATTAATTAGATATATAGGGATTTTTGGAATACATTAACTTCTGTCAGACATAACAATCTGTGTTCAGTAGATATTCAAGAGCACAGCATTGCAATATAGTTAGTTCTTCTACCTCGATAAGATTGCGATCAACCGTGAGACGGTTCAGGGTAAGTGTTCCAGTTTTATCACTGCAGAGTACATCCATTCCTGCCATTTCTTCAATGGCAGTCATCCTTTTTGTGATGGCACCCTGAAAAGAAAATCAGAATTTGTTTTAAGTTTCAATAGTTTTACAAATTGTTTTATGCTTGTGGTTTCTAAGATTTGCACCTGTTGAGAGAGTCTATGAGAACCAATAGCAAGTGTAACAGACAATACTGTAGGCATAGCTATGGGAATTCCACCAATCAAGAGAACAAGGAGGTTGTTGATACCATCCCTGTATGACCGATGCTGTATTGGGAACATGACGATGATCTCTAGGATCATTCCTATGGCTATAGAGCAAATGCAGAAGTTTCCAATGGCGGTAAGGACCTGTCACAAGATCATAGTAACCATATTACTTCAAACTAGCAGATTATTTACTTTTTCTTGCTCTAGTGATTTCAGTACAGATTTCTATTATCAAGTTAATTCCAGGAACAACAAATGAGAAAACAAAAGATTGTTTCAAGTGCATCCATAGAAGACTGGAGTGTTGGGAAAGCTTTTGTTACCTGCTGGAAATGCCCAACAACCTCAGTTGAATCAACTAGATGTGCAGCTTTTCCAAAGAAGGAGTGAACTCCAGTGGCTATTACAAGAGCCTCAATTTCTCCCTGCTTACATGTTGAGCCAGAAAAAACTTCATCACCTGTCCTCCTGGTGACAGGAAGAGACTCTCCAGTAAGAGCTGACTGCAACGGAAAAAAGGAAAATTTTCTTCTTTGTGATTCCATCATTCTGGGATTGTATACAGGTGAGCAACTGAGAGGAACAAATAAGAAGAAATTGCCTGATCAACTTTGAGTGGATCTCCTTCAAGTAGTCTAGCATCTGCAGGGATGATATCACCGAGCTTAATGCTAATGATATCTCCAGGAACCAAAATGGATGCATCTTTTTCTTGCCACTGCCCATCTCTCAGCACCTGCATTCCCAGATGATCAGTTCAAATTTCAGAATTAACTAGTTCAAAGCTCGGATGAATTTGCATCAATCAGTCAAATCTGAGAAAGGTTCAAACACATATGCGAGGAAGTAAACAATGGAGACTCTGAAAATGAAAAGGCAAAAGTGCAGCCCTTTTGGCAATAGAGAATTCTGAAAAGCTAAGCACAGACCTTTGTTTTGGGAGCTAAACGGGCCATAAGTGCAGCCGCAGCATTCCCTGCATTGTTTTCTTCTATGAAACTGATGGTTGAGTTGATTATTAGCAAGCAAATGATCCCCACAAAATCCTGCCAATCTGGTCCTTGTCCCTGAAAAATTCATGCCAAATTGGAAAATTTTATGGTTTGGATTAATGTTGATGAACCAAAAAAGAACTCGTTGAAATAATCGTCTAAGAAGAGCAAATACATACTCCACCATTGGCAAGGACTATTGCCATTACTGCTGCAGCTTCCATAACCCATGATAATGGATTCCACATGAAGCTCAGGAACTTCAAGAACTTGTTTTCCTGCACAAAGACAGTGGTTAAGTGCGGTTCAATTGAATTGTGAGATCAGTCTAGATTTTCTAAACTATCTTAGCAGATATCCAAGGAAGAACAGGTGGATTTAGAATTCAGTTGAAATCTGTGATGGTCCTGATTGCATCTTCTGCTAGATGTAAAGCTTGATTCAGTTAATTTGGCAAGAAGATAGTGGGAAAAGGGTGCTTACAGGCTTCTCTTCCAACATATTCGGACCAAAAATCTTGATTCGAGCTTCAGCATCTTCAGACGAGAGTCCTTGTCTTGACGTTCTGAGCTGTTCAAAGACTTCCTCCAAAGGCAGCCGTTCCTGTGAAATCAATTTCAGAGAGAATGAGCTGCAATGAAATGTATTCCGACATTTCTGATACATCTTCATACATTCGATCCGCAACTCACCAAGTCGATTCCTTCTCGTTTGAAGTTCTCAGGATCCAACAGTGGCTTTTCCAGTTCTTCAGCCATGATTCAAGCCTCCTCGGAACCTGGAATTAGGTGTAACAGGATGAATCAGGTCTACAATTCTAACAGTCCAACATGTTTCTGTCAGGTTTCCATCAGATACAATTCCAAATCAATTAGAAATTACTCCAGACCGTAACCAATCTTTGTCATCTTATTGCTAGTTCTGATAGTCTTTCTGCGAAGTTCAGATCTCATTTCAATGTCAAATATCATGCATCACATGGAGACTTCATTAACGTTTCTCAAAATTCACTAAACTCTACAGCTTCCACTGACATGTACTTAAAAGTGAAAAACGAATAAAGAATCATAAACTGTTGAACTGGTAAACTGCAAAATTGGCATCCCAAAACAAGACAAAACAATCAAATCAGCAACTTGGGGAATGAATCATGTGTGCAGGACTAGAAAAAGTAAGGAAAAAAGAAGCTCCTTCCAAATACATACTCTTAAACTATGGAGAAACTGAGAAGAAAACGATCTGATAAAACACTAGTTCTGAGTGATGAATGCGAGACCCTCCAGGCTCATGTGAGTGTTCACAAAATGGTGTGAGCAAGAAGATGAAGCAGAAGGTTCCTAGTCCTCCATGTCCAACATGTGTTATATACGTTCCACTGCAACCTGTAAACCCTAAACCACGACCAAACATGTTGACAGCACTAAACAAGAGCTCCAGAATGGTCGTTACTCACCATCAACTACCATTCAAAACTTGCCCTTCAAACCTAACGGTCACTTGCTCCACTCAACTGTTCCCTCCAAGAAGAAGGGAAAGTAACATTTCATCAAACAACGATTGTTATTAATTAGTATTAGTTGTGTCCCTACGTAGACCACGTGGAACATATGTATTTTAATATATAATGAATCTGTCAAAGACTAAGTTGGTCGCTACCCCTATTCTTCACCAAACTAGTTAAGTAGATTACTGGTACGTTGTTCTACGATTTTGACTTTTACTTATATATATACATATAAGATCAAGTGATATAATCTGATAACAATGGCGGAGAAGTGTCTTTTATACAGAAAATGACAATGGCAAGTGTGAAAGCGATAGATCCATTATAAATTCTCAATCTAAATTTGATTCAGTGTTTTGACCAACTTAGCCGGCCATATGAATCATTAATTTTATGTAATTGTTGACAATAGGTTGATTCGGGTTTGGATTACAAAATTTTTTAAACTCGGAGAGTATAATTCTGATTCGAGACTTAAGATTTAAAAAAATAAGAGTTTGACCCTAAGGGGGTACTTAGTTAATGAGTTTTGGAAGATATAAATGGATAAGAAATGCAAAACAATTGGTTGATTATATATTATCATCACATGAATAGTACTTTTATATCCGAGTTTTAGGGATTACTCCATACTCTTTGAATATAAGAGGAATAAAAGTTATTTCTATGTAACGTTAAAGTGTTATGGGTGTGACGGATCGCTGTCATGCCCATGAAAGGAGTGTCACGGGTTGTGAGAGGTTATTTTTCTTTTTTTTCCTTTTTAACAAAACTATATAATTAATTAAATATAATTAATAAAATATATTAATATTAAATATAATTAATTAAAATATATTAAAATTTAATGTAAAATAAAAATTTCACAAATTTTTATTTATCAAGATTTTTAACAAAATAATCATTGGTAATGATAATCATTCCTTCTTGCTAACCAGTCATAATTATAATGATTATATATATTCTCATTCTTTACGATATTCATTTTCATTCTTATTACTATTGTTTCAAGTGAACTAAACATTCCCTGAGTCTGGCTAAAAATTAAGTCAACTTAGGTCGAAGATGTTGACTTTAGACTATGCAGACCTATCCATATCGAGTTGAGCAAGTTTTGCCAAGCTTACTCTAGTCTAATTAATTTGTTATTATTAGTCAGGGCTAAGAAAATTTCATCAAACTTGAACTTGAGTTCAAAGTCATCCAACTCTAAGTAGTTAAATCTGAATTTGGTTAAAACAAAATTTAATATATTGACTTTGAGTTTAGTTAGGTTAAACTCGAATTTAATTGAGTTAAATTTGAATCTAAACTTGACATCGATCAAGAATAAATATGTGAATGTGAATTTGAATAAATCAAATTTAACTTGTTGATTTCAAATTGATATTTTTCTAAACTTTTCATTTAAATTCTTAAGTATTATATAATTATCCTCTTTTTCCATTTAATTTTAGGTAGTTAAGATTAAGTTCACTGTTAAAAAATTGCTTATACTTAATGATTTTCTGCATAATTTAACTTCTAAATTATTCTTTACTATTTCATTGATTGTGACATTTTTAACTATTTAAAATTTTCTCAATAAATCTAATAATTTCTAAATTGATGATATTAGTATAGGATAACTATTTGAATAGATAATCCTTTAAGTCAATCTAGAAATAATAATAACAACAATTATAATTTTAAATATTTATAAAATCCTTTTTATTAATTTTTTTATTAATAATCAAATGACGAACCTTAATTAATTTGTTATAATTTAGTGAAAAAATATTTACAAAATTGTATAATAATTGAATA
The DNA here is from genome assembly GCA_027478495.1 of Erythroxylum alaternifolium. Taxonomy (NCBI): domain Eukaryota; kingdom Viridiplantae; phylum Streptophyta; class Magnoliopsida; order Malpighiales; family Erythroxylaceae; genus Erythroxylum; species Erythroxylum alaternifolium. Next base: position 2,483,229 of record JANIIA010000005.1, on the reverse strand, counting down.
ATTAATAAAGAATATTATAATTAGAGATTAAAATTTAGTTTAATCTAGACAAAAACTTGAATTCATTGAATTTTAAATTAAATTTAAACTAAAAGAATCAGTTTGATCCAATTTAAATGATTTTAACAATTTCAACTATATTTGACCTTAAAGTAAACAGAAAAAAATTGTGATTGTCAATCCTATCTACAATTAGGGATAACAATGAGTTGGATAGTGAGGCTTGCCCAAGGTTGAGTTCAGCCCAACAACTTTTACCCCGGCTCAAGTTCAACATGGAAGTTAACAGGGCCCAAGCCCAAGTTTGAACTTGGTTAAACTTAGCTTAAACTATTTTTTTAATTTTTTAAATCAAAATTAAAAATGATATCATTTTTTGCATAATTGTCAAGCCTCGTACCGAACAGAACATTGGCAGCCTAAGCTCGAGCCCAGTTTGAAGCCCACCCTGAAGTCTGGCCTAATGTCATCCCTATCTAGAATCATAAAAATTAAACGATGGATGAATTATTAAATCCAGGTTCATTCTCCATTACAGAAACTGGAACAGTGACAAACTCAAAAGAAAAAGACAGACAAACATTACGCATCTGATCTGAAAGCCTCATCCGAGTAAGCTGCAATCTGATTAAGCATCAGATCAAACTTTCACATACATATTCATGCATGGTTGGTAAAAAAATCAAGCATATCTGAAGTGTGGCCCTGAATCTGCCTCCACAAAACCTGACACATTACTCTGAAACCAGGTAAAAAGATGGAGTTGCAGTCATGGAAGAACCAAAGAAAATGGATAATCACAAGTTACACCAGCAGCTCACAAAACCCAACACAGCATATATAAACTTTGCAGGCTTCCAGCTTCAGCTTCAGAGACTAAGACTTCCTTATTACACTAACAATCAGAGACTCTTGATGCAATGTCTAGTCATCGCCATGAATGTGCCAACAAAGGAGAAGAGTGGCACATCGACGCAAGATGTAGATACGAGCTCGTTGCTCCTTAATCAAGCACGCACACTTGTTGGTGAATCCACTGTAACCCTTTTTCTTTGAAGGTGCTTTGAGTAGTCTAGAGTTGCTGTTATGCACTTGGAGCTTGAGTTCTGCCATGTTCGTCGTGTATAAAAGATAAAAACAACAAAAAAGAAAAAAAAGAAGCTCACTCGAGAGCTTGAGATTGACTACTGCAACTGAACATGCAAAATGTATATATATAAAGAGATTTGATTCTGAAGCAAGCAAGAGGAACGATTCACGAACATGGTCAGGTTCGAAAACTGAGGGATTTGCAGGGAAATTTCATGCACAGAGTTCCATGAACATGGATTCTGCAGAATTTTAGGGTACGCACGTGCAAAGTATTTTTAGTACTAAGAACTTGTCTTCTTCACTAAGAGAGCGCTATAGCCTATAGATATGGAAATCGCTTTGTTTGAAGTTCAGACAAGGGTTAGAAATAGTGGAAGTCTGTCTTAATGAAGACAAGGCAAAGAATTATATTGAAGTTGGTTTGGTTGGATTTTGTTTCATAATGTGTTACATTGACACACGATCCTGTGGATCTTGTTGTTATTTTAATGAATTGGATGTTATATATGTTTATATAATTTAAAAATTGTTTGATAAATTAGCGATTCAATGGCCCGGGTTGGGCTAAGTCCGCCTAAGCTTGACAACTTCTATCCAAATCTTCATATTAGATTAGATTTGGGCAGCTTAAAGACGGGCTAACCTAAGACCTAACTTTTTGCAAATAACCAAAAGCTTAGTCAACTTGGGCTTAACCCGTTGATCTTGGAGTGGGTTGGGGTAAGTCGGATCAAGTCTGAGCTCCAATGTCATCCGTACTTGTGAGAACTAATTGATCATTCAAACAAGAAAAAACATGCACTCAATTGAGATAATCTATATTAAAGTAGGGACTATGATAGATAAATTTGGGTTGATTTATTTAGAGTATCTCGAAATGACATTATTGTTTTGATCTTAAATTTCTATATTTAAAACAAAATTATTTTATAAAAAAAAGTTCCGATTTAAATTTAAACTAAAATTTGATTGAATCAAACTATTTTTTCACTAAATATAATTTAATTTCTTAATTTTAAATTCAAGTTAATTTAATTTTTCATTATTAATTAGATTTGAAAATTTTATCAAATCTAATTTGGATCTGAGTCCAAATATCCCATTAGCATTGCCTGAAAATTTTAAATTCTTGGTTGATTATTGTCTTCAGGATTTGATCAGGAATACGTACCAGTCCCGTATACCAGAAAAATTCGACTCTACAGCCTTCTCCATGCGTCCTCCTCAAATTACAGTACTACCGAGAATCTCCATAGACGTTCTGGACCTTACACAGAACTGCATAATAGAACTCTGAAAGAGCTGGAATATGCAAATCTCTCCAGTTTTGCTCCCGAAGCTCAAGATCTGGCAGTATTTTAACCATGGAGTCTCCGCACCTAACCAGTCATGGAATAGATTATTAGATTTCTTGGATCTATCAAAAATATTGACAAGCCTGTAGTTTTGATGCTTTTTGGCTTGTGCAAGTCTTGTAACTAAAGAAAGCTTAGTTTAATCATTTGGTTGCTTTCGCAAGTGACCCTTTTTCCTGAAAATTATCTCAAGCACTCACTGACAGACCTTCCCTGATCTGTGATAAAATAGATGCTAATAAAAATCCTGAAACGACCCTTTTCAGGAAAAAGATTTTCCCCAGTAATTGCAAACCGGGAAGTTCAGATTTGGATGTTGTAGAACTTTGCAGGAATTTCCAGATTAAAAGTGCATGATAGGTTGAAGTGACTTCTTCTGTCAGCTAGCTAAGTCAAACCGTTCATTGGCAATCTAATTCAATATCATTTAGCAACTAGCACGCTACTATTTTTCTACGTAAAGGTGAATAAAGAGCTTAAGAACGAGCACTTTCTGCTACGAGAAAGCCGGAACTTTTAACTTAATAGGTTGTTTCAGGGTCAGGTTTAAGGTCAGGAAGAACCTGTGACAAGTGAATGCTAGGTACCTGTTTTCTGGATTTCATGCAAAGCAGAAACTGTGGTTATGTTTTCT
>JANIIA010000005.1:2411195-2426320 GCA_027478495.1 Erythroxylum alaternifolium | reverse complement strand
TTCTGTTCCGTTCCGTCTCCACATTTCCGTCTCGTTCCGTCCCAGCACCATGGGGACAGTAACCAAACAGACTGTAAAGTCGTATGTTTTCCGTTTCCTATAAGGATTCAATGACCGTACCGCCTTCAAGTACATGTATAAAAGAACCAACAAACCAAAACTCCAGCAATGGCGAAAATGAAAAGAACCCTCTTTAACCTCACAGAAATGGAGGTGGCTCGGCAACTACTATTACTCAGCAACCAGTCTAAGCAGTGGAATCGATTCAGGGTTGCCAAAAACTGCGTAGCAGAAGAACGTGAATGCAGAAGAAGAGAAGGTGAATGTGTCTCAACTAAAACTGAGGAGGAAGATCAGGTTTTTGGAGGCAAGTGGGAAGATTGGCCTGCTAAGCCAAAGAGGAAGAAACAGAGACTGCTCTCTGATGTCTATGCAGCAAGTGAACCTGCGAGCTTTTGTGTGGGATGAGAATACAAGAAGTTTATTCACCAGAATGTGTAAATTTCTTCAACAGTCATGATTCTTTGTGTATAATACAGGAAAGATCTGTGTCATCGCCAATAAACACCTTTCACCATGTATAGTGGAACCAAAGAAGTAGAAAATTCAGTTAAAAACTGACCTCTATGAATCGTGTTTCCGAACTTCAGACAGATTCAGATAACCATCTGAAATATGCTCTTTGATTTCATATTATAAAGCTTGCATACTTCAAAAATTTTTACTCATATAACATGTTAGTATCATATAACAGTGTAAAATACAGAAAGGTCACTGTTTTTTTGTCAATGATTCAAATCTAAACCTAAGCATAGTCACTTTCGCTAATTCTGGTTAATGCTCCAGATGGAAAACATATTCGGTTAGACGTTGTAGCTTGTACGGATCCAGCTTCTGCTCTGCCACAACAGGCTGCTTCTTTACAGTTAGCATTCGAGAAGCACGATCAACAATCCACCCATGTCGTAACACATCTGCATAAAGATAACAGAATATCAATGGTGATATAGAGGAAAATCCCAGAATATCAATGGTGATATAGAGGAAAATCCCAGAATATCAATGGTGATTGTAACGTGTGGCTGAGCATGTTATGCCAGTAAACCAAAAGTACAACATTAGTACACGAAAAACACCTCATAATGAATCTTGACAACTTCTTTACGAAGGTAAACGTGGAACTCGATGCTAACTTGTTAGCTATACAAGCTTAACAGAAATTATGTCGCAAATTAAGAATCACCAATAAAAAATATGGATGTTATTTTCAACAGCATATACCCATCACAAAAAAACATTAATACTCCTAATCTTCTCAAGCAAACTTATACTTCCTAGGGGACCTTTAGTTGGACTAAAAAATCAATAACAGAATGTAAGAAGTAACAAAGGAAAGAGTCAAAGGTGTAGCTATTGTCTTGAATGCTTATTTGAAAGAAATAATTTGTTAAAGAGTGGGGAACTTGCAGTTCGTAGCATCATCCTCGCTCATCCCAAGAAAGCGGGCTGTATCTTGGATACTGATTGTTGAATAAGCAGATAGTAACAGCTGAAACATCCTCTTGGTGTAAAGCTCTGCAAAAAAGGAACAGCCTAAAGCATTATGGAAAATCCAACATTTAAAAAACTCAGGTAGATGCATTGTTTTCAGAAAGCAGCGCATTCAATTTACGCAAATACAATTTCACAGAAGAAATATCTGAAGGAACAGAGGAAATGATGTGCAATTAGACGAAGATAACAATAGAAAAACTCAACCGATAATTCCAACGCAAGTGACTACACAAATGGACCACTTAATGAAGAAATCAACCAAAAATAGGAGTTTAGATTAGAGGAGGTCAACCATGCCTTGTTTTTTTCCCCCTTTATTGGGCTTGTACACTCGCACTTACTACACATACCAATGATATTTGATATCCGTGAACTAATGTATATCACCAGTAAGTGGGAGAAACATACACATAACAGAGCAGAAATATCTAAAAGCCACATAGTATAACCATATTGGCCTGATCAACAAACTAGAATAGTACTTCTTATCAACTTATTGAGTATGTAAACCTCAACTGCTTCAACTTTTAGCCTTGACATTTTCATGTACCTACATGTGTGTTCTCTCAACATTTAGTTTACAGACTTGCCTGAAAATGCAGTAACAACAATTTTAGTATCCTGACTCCAGTCAAAACCATTAATAGCCTCATGCACGCCTGCATAATCACGAGTCCATAACCTCTGACCTATTTTCCACACTGCAACTAATTCTGGTCGATTCTCCTTCACCGATACCGGTATTGATTTCCAGAGAAATCGGGCACTATTACTGCAAAATAAAAAACATGCGCTATGATTTGCACTGAACGTACAGCAATCGAACCAATACAATTTCAGGCATCTACGAATCTGAGATAAGCAATTAGTGTTCAGGTACTCAAACTTCACGACAAGTAAACTAAAATCCTGCAAACTGACAATAATGAAATGACTGAAATCCTCCCGAAAGCCCGATGTGAAGAACTACTGCTTTCAAAAACCTGAATTTCCTAAAAACAGAAATTGCCCAAAAACCCTACTAAGCTTAACAATTACAAACAATAGAGCAAGAAGAAAGACGTGAACAATACATATCATCAACATAAAAGTGCCCCAGAAGATGAATTGCATACGGCCATTCGTCCTGAAAGGCAACACCTTCTGCTGCCACCTGTTCAAAGAGAAGGTAAAAGGTTTCATCCGACATATGAAACAACAAACATTCTTTGGCAAAGAAACTCACCCACAAACCCCAATTAAAGAAAAGAAAAACAATGGCAACAAGAAGGAGAAGAATTCAAGAAGCACAGAAGAAACTTGCCTTAAGCATCAGATCATCACAAATGTCAGCAATCCTTTCATATGATTCTGAGGCTAAGGCTTCGCTTAACGCACTCAAATCCATATTGCTCTGCTTGCTGTAACAATCAGGAAAGGTAAACAAACAAACAAATTATCTTCTCGGAAGCAACAACTCAATAAACAATCGATCGAAACGGATTCCATGGAACAAGAAGTCACAATTTCGACCAATTTAGAAACACAGCTTCCACTCCCTAATATAAAACAGCTACAAAGTTGCAATCTTTTTGAAAACCCACGTAAATATTTGAAGAAACTTAGACTCTACAATATAAACCCAGACATAAAACCTTGGATTTATCACAATCCCACGAATTCCCACAAGCCAAGAACGAAAATAAAAGGAAACAGGAAAAATCCCATAAAGAAAGTTCAGACGAAAAGTAGTCAGGGCCAGCGGTACCTACAGAAACCAATCAAAGGGGAAGAAGTGAACTAAGAACTAAACCAAGGAAATGGGATACCAGGATCGGCAGGTACGAGTGTGAGTGATTTGATTCAGCAGACTCTGTTTAAACAATTAAAATTTACATTTTATTTTGACTTTAATTTAACCCAAATTTCAAAATTTTAATTACTAAATTTTGCATAATAAAAAATATTTGATTTTATAATTTTTATATCAAAATTTAAATTTTATAGTTAATTTAATTCGATTATTAATTTTACAATAAATATTATTTGACAATATTTTTGGGGAAAAAAACAAAGAGGAGGTATTATCAGATTTTATAGTTTTATATTGATTTAAATATGATTCTAATTTATTTCATAAATGAATAAAAATTTATAATAAAGATACTTAAAAAAGTATTTAATATTTTTTGTTTGAACCAATGTAAGAGGAGTTATGTGATAATATATGCAATTTTGCTTATGTTTATTTAATTATAATTATTGTCTCAAATTTTATTTTATTAGAAAGTATATGCATATATTAAGAGATACAAAGGGAATCTCAATTTATTAAGGATAAATGAGGAAGATTTGGAATCAATCTTAATTACTTTGTCTCATTAAATTATGCTATCTTCTTATCTGTTCATGCAACTAGAGATGACAATAAGTCGGTTCTGTCAATTTTTTTAAAATCAATTTTTTAATTAGATTCGAACCTGGATTTATTGTTTTGTTTAAAAGAATTAGACCTTAGACCAGTCTGGGTCTAGGCATGAGTCTGAACTCACGGGTCAACTAATTGAAAACACATAAATATGAGTTCATGGACCGACCTATTATCATCGCTACGTACAACAATTGTTAGGGTTTAGGTCTATAATTAAAATATTATGTTGTCTTTGCATACCAATATTGATCTAGATTATTTAAAAATCATAATTGATTAGAATTTAGGATTAGACAGTAATTAACTCTAATTTCTATTAATTTCTCCATATATCATATATATCAATTTACTAAATATGTATTTAACACTAGGACATGACATTTATTAGTATATAGTGTTATTATTGTATCAAATCAAATATTTAGAAACTTCAAATATAGAAAACTTAAATTACTGTTATAAGATAGAAATTATAAAAATCATTATCTACTTTCTCAATTACTTCAAGATACATATATGTTACCTTATAATGCAATTTTTATAAAACAAAAGTGAAATTAATACCAATTTTAATTTATATTAAACAATCTAAAAAAACATGAAATATGCAAAGAAATTAAGATTTAATTAGTAATAATCATAGGCTTAGCCCTTTTAATATGCCTAGAGCTTAAGCGTTAGATCAACTTCACAAGCATCCACTTGATCACTCTTTGGAGGGTCACCTCTTCTGAGGTTATCACCACTAGATGGTCTGTTCATGGCTGCATTTGACGGAGAAGAAGCAGAAGAAGGTGATGAAAACCCTCCGTTTATATTACTGTTCAAGCTCTCCGTCCTTAGCCTATCAACGTAAGGTTGAGTGCTCAACGCAGTTGCTGGCCTAGGCCACACACCACCATGTCCATAGCGATATGCAGGGGGAATCCATGGATGAGAAGGTGGTTTCTGAATCAGTGACTCCATTCTCACACCAAGAAACCTGTTGAGAGATCCATAAAGTGCAGGTTGTGCAGCTGAGAGGGTTGAGTATGAACTGTTGTAACATGGGAAGTGACCAAAACCACTGGCTTCCATTCCTTGACGTCTCTTGGCAAAAGCTCTCTCTTGTTTGTGTGCATTCTGGTGACCACCCAAAGCTTGGGACGTTGAGAACTCTCTCTTACAGAAGTTACATGTGAAAACCTTGGACTGTTCAGGGTGTTGCTTCTCATGTCTTGTCTCATCAGTGGACTCCTTTGTCTGAGAAGAGCTAGCGTTTACCGTGTCTTGGAGTTTGAGGTCTAACTTGGGGTTCTCCACATTATTACAGAGCTTCAAATCCAGCAAAACTCGTGAACTGCTTGATTCTGGACCCACAAGCTCCTCTTGTTCATAGCTATCCACTTTGTCTTTCATCTTCACGACCATCGAGTTCCTCCTCTGCTGATCATTAGCTTGTAGTTTCTGCAGAGTTTCTCCTGATGAAGCTGCAGATATGCTAGAAGACTCAGATGGGCATGGATCTGCACCAAATGTTTTCATTGGGAACAAAAAAGAAAGAGAATTTGTATCTGGGTTATGGAAATTTTGGAAGATGAAACTCTTCTTATAACGGGCTTGAGTAAATGCAGTATCATTTCAGGAATGTAAACAAAATCCTACTGTAATTATGACCTGCACCATTTTAGCCAAAAATGAACTGAGATGTTGCATGGTTAAGCTTGGAGAGATTTGTTACAATAAATGAGGGACTTACAAGCACAATTTGGTCCAAATATGTTCTTCAATTGTTGTACACACCCAAACTTCCATAAAAGAGTGCGTTCTTTCCTGCCTAGGAACGTATCATGTGTCCAAATTGGTTCGGTGCTTTACAAGAAACAAGTTACGTGTTCAACAGGGACAGGTCTGAGTTGGTAGAGTAAGGAGAGCATGGGATCGAAAGTCTTGTATTTGAATCCTCCTAATTACATTCTCTCGATTGAGCCTGTTGTAAAGGGCTTATTTAGTGCGAAGTACCTGATTAGCGTGATTCGCAGACTATTGCGTCAATTCGAAGATTTACTCAGTGCGCATCTATAAGATAGCGACTGCGGGTTCCTCCGTTTCAAAAAAAGGATATCGGTAGCCAATGCCTGTATTATAATTGGCATGTATGGAAGATAGGTTTAAAACAAGAGAAATTGAATAACCACACCAACACCGATGGAAATGAAATTTCACTGATACAGTTCAGTAGTACGTAATCTTACTTTTAATTAATTAATAAGATGTTGTTTTCAAAAAAAATTGAAAAAAATAAAACACAATTATACAAATTTATGCCTATATTTAATTTTTGATAGAGAAGTATATAAAAAAGTGCATTGATACTTAATACTTTTGTCAAGTCACTTATTTAAAAGGTACATCTCATTCAATTAAAGACATAAAATAAGGTATTATTAAAGAGTTTAAAATATTATTAAAATTTGATAATTTTATAAAATTTAAAATTGAAATTCCATTTATGCACGAAATCAAAAGGAAGAAGGGATAATTAATACAAGGAAATTTTGGAAATTACATAAGGTATGACCAAACAATGAAGTAATTTACAATTCAATGGATTATTTGTGTGGAATTAGGTTTAGAAAAAGGTAAGCAACTAGATACTAAATTGCATTAGATTGACTCAACTTCATTTCCAAGTAAATGAAATGCAATAAGAGGAGTGGATCTCCTTAACAAAAGAGAATCATTTATAAGATATTCACAATAAGTACTAATTTAAGATCTTCAAATGAATATACATCAAAGTTTGATTAAGTCATAATGGAACATAAATACACTCCTAAGTAATAGAAAATATTACATATATAGCTTATAGAAGTAGATAATGCCCCAAAAATTAACATAATTGATTAATTAGTTATGTTTATGTGATTTTTTTAGCAAAATAGTAAGCTTACTAATTTAATTTCTCATTGTAGAAAATCAATAGCCTAAATGTTCATGTAATTCTAATTTAGGAAATCAACTTGAGAAGAAAACTCATTAGACTTGTTAATTATCATTAGTAATTTACACTACCTACCTATTTACTATTGTAATATTTTCTTACTTGTTATAAAACTCTAGTGTTTTTAGTTTAAGTAAGGTTACTAATCGGTCGGGTTATAATTCTAACCTTTAAGGTTCGAGTTTCGAATTTTTAAATTTGAGTTTATTTAAATATATTTTATCCTATTAATTTGAAGTTAACTAATAAAATTTTAAATTAATTTGTTATAGTTATTTGAATTCAAAAGAAATTATGAAGTTCAATTCAAATCCGATCCAAAAAGCTTATTTACTAATTTAAAAAATTAACTATTAAACTATTTTTATTTCTAATTTGATTAAGTTATTTGGATATAGACAAAACACTCATATAACCCTTCAACATGTTAATATTAGTAAGGTTAAGAATCACTTCTCTTGATATTTTTTAATATAAAATCAAAGAACATTAAACATGAAGAAATTTAAAACGCTCTAAGTTATCAACTTGTTAATCATAAAACAAGTTGAAAATTGGATTAAGTTATATGATATCAAATATAAGATATGACAATATCAAGGAATTTATCATCCACATGTTGTAATATTTGTTAGCACATACATATACTTTTTCCATATTCAATGTGGAAATAAATGGGATTACTACATTAAAAATTTGTTATTTTCATTTAAAAGTGATACCATAATCATGCTTTAATAATTTAATCAGGGATAAACAAATTAATGCTTTTAAGTTCCATGTATAATTAAGGTCATCAATGCACTAAATTTTGAACCATTTGTCACAATATTAACTTTTCTTTATTAGAGATGGTAATTTTGGCCTAGTTTGATTTTAGCTTGGATTGACCGAGTCAGGGCCAAAATAGTTCAACCTGACCGAGCCCATGATCCAACCGGAACAACAAAAACGATGTTGTTTTGTATTTTTTTAAATAAGGATCACAGGTCGTTTGTCCACTGACATTCTTACTTTACTATTTTTAACCAATAAATCATAACAATAATGTTGACTGGGAAGAGAAGTAATGTCTATGACATGATTAAGTAAAAACCAACTTGTCAAAGCTTTAGATTACACTAAATGTCCTTAATTATACCCTTAATTAACTCATTAAACATCCATATTAGGAACCAAAATGAGAAAAAGAAAGAGGTTTGAGTCCCAAGTCTTTTGATTTTATAAAACTCTCTATACTAATTAATTATATAATCAAATAATGACTTCCCTTTTCATTAGTGATGAGGAAACTCTCTTATTCACAAAATTTAAAATATATTAGTTAATTATTCTTCTTTTTTAAGATTAATTGGACTAACCCTTTTAAATATGTTCACTCAAACTTTTCATTAATCTAATTTTTTAATTATATATTAAATTGAATTAATAAGACTAGCAATCTTTTAACCATGTTTTTGAATTACAAAGTAAAATTGAATTGGACACACTCTTGAACAATGATTAAAAACTTAACTAATTTGGCCTATTCAACTATAAAAATCTTAAACCATCTAAATTTTTAGTTCAGTTTTTAATTTTTTGGTTCAATTTACTTTAATAACTCTTGTTGTTAAGAACTGATCAATTTATTAATTAATCGGTCAATTTTTATTAATCAAGAAATTCTTATAAACTAAAATAAATTAATTTTCATTTAACAATCTCTTTTCTCAATTAAACTTTAAATTCTTCGATGAGTAAGAACAATCTCTTTCAATCATATTTTAAAGTTTTTAATTTTATTCATTTTTTAGTTGATTTTATGACTGCATGATACTAATTGAACTTCTTAAATTTTAAACCTCTTGTTTTACTGGTTTACCTTCCGGTCTGGTTTTTACAACATTGCTCCTGAACAAGATTAACAACTCTGAATCAAATTTTAATTTATATAACAAATTGAATGAAATTCACTTTATAATATATCATCTTGATCTTATAAACTCCAAGCCTTAATTATTATTTATATTGAAAGAGTTCAAAGCAATTAGTATTTCTATTGTTTCCTCCTCTGTCATCCTTTCTCTTTTTAACCTTTTTATTGTCTTTTTAACCTCCTGATTTTTTAATCTATTACTAGAAAATTACAAATAAGTGCAAAATATTAAATAATTTTGAAAAAGACACATAAGAAGAATTATTGAAAATTCAACATTTTTAATTGGCTTAAGGTAAATATATAAGATAATAAAATGTTAATTATATATTAATTTTGAGGTTAAAAAAGAAAATTTGAAGACATTAAAATTTTAAAATTATTTATATAAAATTGTAAAGAGGGAATCACGCAATGTCCAATTTGCCCTTTCCGTCAAACCTGTACGGACGGATATTCCGTGGAAAGAGAAGATGGAGTTTTTGAAAAGCAAGCAGAGAGAGAGAGAGCTTCGAACCAAAAATTAGGTTTAGGTTTAGGTTTTTGGGTTTTGATTTGATTTTGATTTTGATTTGGTGTTTCCCTCTCTTTTATTATTTTGGATTTAAGTCTTATATACAATTCGATGATCGGGGGCTGAATTCGTTTTCTCTTGCAAAAATCATTGCTTTGATGGTCTCTGTTTCTCCGTGAATTAAATTTCTTCTATTTGATTTTTAATTTAATGCAAATCTGACGGTATGAGGAAGAAGCTCGATACTCGTTTCCCAGCCGTAAGTCTCTCTTTCTTCTTTCTCTTGCCGTGTCACAGTGGTTGTTTTGGGACTTTGTGTTGCATCTTTCTTACTTTTTTTAAGGAATTTCTGTTTTTGTTTTTAGATTTGGGCCTTTCGAAAAGTTTGTGTTTGATTACTTGTTGGGCGTTTGTTTTTGTGGAGAAGTTTTCATCTTGCAGTTTGTGGACGGTTTGTTATATTTATAATTGGGATTAATAGGTGGGTGATTCAAAGGTTGTGATACAGTTTTCGGGTTTTGTGTTAATTTCGTATTCTGTGGATTGGGTTTCTGGGGGAAATTAGGTTGCGGGTACTTCGTTTTTGAAGGGAGTGGTTGGTGTTCTGTACGCTTGTACTGTTTATCGAGGCTATATGATGACATGTAGTCTGAGTTGTGCTTTACTCTAGTTGATATGGTTGGTTTCGTGTTCATTGCGCAATTCAGTACAAAAGGTTAGGTCTTTTGGTGTTCTTCATTCTCGTTCCGTTTGGTTCTGTATTGGGTAGAATATAAATATGGCATTCTTTTGTGCTCGATGCTGGATTGAATTGCGGTAATTTGCTGCTGTGAAAACATGGTGTACCTAGTTGAATGCTGTAGTTTCTCTTTTGCATATTGAAGCTTTGTGAGTTTTTACAATTCCCGTTGTACATATTTGCTTCCATTTTTCGATCTTTACCAGCAAGGTTTGTGCAATTGTATCTATGGTTTCTAGATGAAATAGTAAAAGGTCTCGTGGATTTTCTTTTTGTTAGATGATTTGCATTTACTTATGTGACAAATTTCACCAACAATTCTGATAATTGTGCTGATGGTTTGATCACCCCTCTCCTCCATCTCCATCTCACTTAGGCTGACAGCACATGTATGCAAATTGATTTTCCAGGCACGTATTAAAAAGATAATGCAAGCTGATGAGGACGTTGGGAAGATAGCCCTTGCAGTTCCTGTTTTAGTTTGTGAGTAGCTTTTCTGATCTTTGCTTTATGTTGAATGAGTTTGGGCTCCTTTTCTTCTTTGATATTATTGCATGGAGTTTTATGAAAATATCCCCATATTCTTCTTTGATGTTGTGGCAGCTAAAGCTTTGGAACTGTTTTTGCAAGATCTCTGTGATCGTACATATGAGATAACCCTTCAACGAGGAGCAAAGACTATGAGTTCTTTGCATCTGTGAGTGACACCCTGCACTTTATTTTTTGTAACTTGTCTGGCTCGGTTTATGAGAAATAGGTGTGTTTTTTTGTTGAATAGTTTCTAAAGGGTTTTCTGTTGATCTGTTTTATATTTCTACAAGAAGAAAACCATATTATGATGACTGTCTTTATAAACTGCAGAAAACATTGTGTCCATAGCTACACAGTGTTTGATTTCCTAAGAGAAATAGTAGGGAGAGTTCCAGACTATGGTCATGGTCATTCTGAAGCTGCAGATCACAGAACCAAGAGGTGGCTCCAAAATACATTCTGTTGTTCTCCTTCCTGTTCTTTTATGTGAAGTTTGTTCTGCTTAACAAATTAAAATTTAAACATGAATTCTTTCTCTGCCAGGAAGCCTATTGCTGATGAGGGTGTCGATAGTGACGAAGAATCTAAGAGAAGCAAGATGGTAAGATACCCCTTTGAAGTCATTATGTAATATTATTGGTAACCCTGCAGATATCTGTACACTGATCTATGTTTTCCTAGAGTGCTCAAATAGCTAGCTATGTGGTGTTTTTTTCTGTTCCAGCTACTATTTCCAATGTGATGGTGTATAATTGTTGCGTTTTGAAGAATTTGATCCTGATAATAAGTAGCATCCAATTGCCACCGTGTGTATGTTTATACAGACACACATTTATGCATGACGCTCTTCAGAAATAGATGGTTAATGGAATTTAACTTTCCTTGGTACTTGCAGCATGAGATGAGCCTCCCAGGAAGCAGCGGCAGAGGCAGAGGCCGGGGTCGTGGAAGGGGCCGTGGGCGAGGTGCTCGGAACATTGAAAGAGAGCCATCCCATCGTGAGATTGAATCTGAGCCATGCATCATGCAACAACAGGGTTCAAAGAATAGTTCTAGTCCTGGAGCAGTGACAGATAATTGTCCAAAGGAAAATATGGTGGTAGGTGATGGGGCCAATCAGCCTGAGCGCAACTTTGATCTGAATGCTGATGTGAACGAAAACGACGAGGCAAAAGCTGCATTGACTGCTGCTCAGGCCTCAGCAGGAGTATCATCAGTACCAACTACTGAACCTACTCATGAAGAGTATCCAGGTTGGTCACTTTCTGAGGTGGACAAAATGGCTATTGATCCTCTTCAACTTGCACAGCTTGGTTCTAGAATAGATGAAGAGGAGGAAGACTATGACGAAGAAGGATAGCTTAGTATTAGTAACAGCTTCTAGAAAAGGTTAGCTTTTGGGGTGTCATTATGTGGCATCAACAGAGGTAAAAAGCAGGTGGGTAGAACAAGAAGTTGAGGGCTCGAGTGGGAACTGTAAGTTCATCCCTTTCTGGTAAGAGAGGCTGAATTGCATTTTGGTTCTCTTCCATCTTCTGATGTGGTCCATTTGCTAACATCCTTAGCTTTTTAATGCTTAGATTTGTCTTACGGTTGAACTATTGTGTAATTTGATTGCCTGTTGTAGGAAAATATGTTATACTTCGCAGAAGCTCTTGTCTAAGACATCTGTGTACGATTCCATTTGGGTGTCTACTACTATCATACACTTAATCATATGATTAACCAATTAGAACTATTAGATTATCAACTGTCCTTTCGATATGCAAAGGGCAAGCGGCACTGCAACACAAGAGCAAGCCATATGATCTGCATAAACTTGGTATTAACGTCTATTTTTCACGCCTGAATTGATCTTGAAAGACAATTTTTGTGATTTCAGTTTTAAGGTAATTCCACTTGGTATTCAACAAGATTATATGGCCGATAGTAGTATATAAAACTTTTAGACACTTTATCGTCTTTACCAAGACACACAAACCAGTCACCAAGAAGAGAACAAGGGTCTAAAACAAAGCAGTAGCAGATAGAAATGGAGTTCGTAAGGTCAGTAAAATTCAAAGTTCAGTTATGTGACTCCATCTGATTGAGATGGAAGAAGCCTTCGTTGTTCTTGTGGACCTCCACCATGAACTTCTCTTCATTGCTTCCCCTCTTGACCTTGAGGAGCATGTTAAATTTTGCCAAGTCATCCACCACCTGAGTAGTACATTTTCGACATTCTTCAGAACAAGCAAACCATAAAAAAGAAAATCAAGTATGAATGTAGTGACAGGAAAAGACAAAAAAGAACACTCCATTTGTCCATTTTTGCAGTATATGATCATAGGAGACAGAAGACTGAACTTGTTAGAGATAGAGAGACAGAAGAACAAAACATCGAAAGAAGAGAAAACTTGTAAAGTTTCCAAGTAATAATACAGAAAGATCTTAATTCACATGCTATACAACTTCTCAGACAACTTGAAGCCATGTTTAACAAAACTAGGCAGCACAAGTCCTCCAAATTTCCAAAACATTAGATCATGCAAGAGTCAAAACCTCAATCAGAAAAAATGAACAAAAGACTTGAACGTTTAATGTGAAAAGGAACTCAAAGGGCTCACCTCAGCCTTCGCATGAACAATCTCTTGAAGAACATAAGGAACCAATGAATTGGATCTCTGCTGCAAAGTCTTCACAGCATGGCTTGCTGCATCTTGTACTGCAGGATCATGAACTGGCACCTCTTGCCATCCAGGACCATGACAATCTAGTTTATTAGATTCGAGTTAGCAATAATTCTACTGAGATCATAACTATTAATGACATATCCTCAGCTAAAACTACTATGTTGAACATTGAAATGCCGTTTCTACCATTAATCCAAATCTTAAATCCTAATGCAGCTCTAGTATTCAGAGGTCATGTGAAGTTCACAATTTTCAAGATAAAGGAGAAAGCTATCCAGTTATAGATACTAATTCTCCGTGAAAACAAACTCTGCTGTCAAATCATCATGATAAACTAAGTGATCAAAGTTGAAAAGTGCTGATGAAGAATTTGTGATTGTAAGCCCCCAAAAGACATTGGAAACAAGATTTTGCAAACAGAAACGCAAATCGATTACGTAATAACAACGACGAAAGGAAGCAACCTTTCTTCACACCAAGATCAGAAGAAGTAAAAATGGGGGCATTAGCATCTTCCACGTGCTTGAACTCCTGCAGTTCTTTAAAATTCAGCCATGGCTTGACCCAGACCTTGGCTTCATACAGCTTCTTCTTACCAGCGTCCAAGGCTTCTATCGTCAGATGATGGAGTGTACCCGCCACCACTTGCTCTTTCGCCTTCACCACCCTCGCAAACTCCACCACACCATTCTATATAACAATTGCCCACGAAACAAAATCACTAAAACACCCAAAAAGTTTCGAACTTTTTCCAAATAGACGAAAGTGCCAATACAAAACCTCCTTCTTGTTGTGCTCTTCGACGGCAAATCGAGCAAGACCGTCGATTTCAGCGCTGTTTTGAGCGGTTGAAGACTCTTGAACACCTCCAATCGTAGCCATTTCGTCGAATCCACAAAACCCAGAAGCAGATATCAGAGAAAACGAAATCAATTTGAGGAAGATCAAGAGAGACGTACGGTACTTCATGGGCTCATCAAATGATGCCTCTTTATATAAGTTTCTGGTAACCTTACAGAGCATATAAAAAGGAATGGAGGGCACTCCTTTGCTGGGTAGACCGAGATCGTGACACGTTTACAACAGGTGTTGATCTTATGGTGTTCAGTTGCCTAGGACAAGAACATTAAAAGATAGAGGAACTTAAAGTCCGTGTCTTTGCTTAGTGTGTAAGTTTTGCTTTGGGGAGATATCTTTGGATTCCATGCTCAAGAAGCCAAAATCCAAAAGAAATAGCAAATGGTATCTTTCCTTTATGAAGATGATTTATCTAATAAATTATACATATTTAGTAGAGAATTAACATTTCTGTTTTAGATTGGATTGTTTTTATGTAAATTCATATTAAACACTTAAATCTTCAACCCATATAGGCATCATGGACATGATAAACAGTCCTTATACTATAAACCATAGTTAAGAGGCTACATAATATTCATAATACGCAAAGATGATAAATGATTCGAGTCGAACCATAAACCCAATTTGTCAATCCTAATAAAATTTTTTAGGGCCAAGCAGAGATTCCATGATAGAATCATGGTGATGAGTTCCGTACCGTTCCGGCCGGTACTGGAATCTCATTATCGGTACCGGCCAAAAATTCCGACCGGTACCCAACATACCGGAAAGTTTCGGAAATTTCCGGGTAGTTTCGGAAATTTCAGAAACTTGGAGGACTTATTTGCAAAAACAAAAAACCTAAAATCTACCCCCCCCCACTGTTACGAAGGTGTTTTGAATTTGGTATGAAGGTGTTTGAATCTAGAAAAAAAAGGGAAATTAGATAGTGCACATCGGGGCA
>JANIIA010000005.1:2374968-2398325 GCA_027478495.1 Erythroxylum alaternifolium | reverse complement strand
GACTATTTTGCAAATTTTTAAAATTTCAGGGACTATTTCATAAATATAAAAAATTGCCCGAAACGGTACCCGGTATTGACCGGTACCGGTACAGTACCGTTCCAGACCTCAATCCGGTACTAAGTCCGGTACGGTATTCGCAACATTAGATAGAATCCAAGCCCAGTGAATCCCATATACAGAAACCGAACTGAACATCGCCATATTCGTCTACAATCTTGGACACTTCCTTTTCAGCTTTTGCCAAGTCTGTCCTCAATGTCTGCTCATCTAATGCTTCAAATTTTGCTTTCAGTGAATTTGCAATAACAAACAGATCTTCTTGGACCTTGATGCACTTCACTGATGTCTCCTCCAGAGCCTCTTTTCTTTTCAGGAGTGACTCCTCTTCTGCCTTGAGCTTTTCCATCTGAGCTCGCACAGATAATAAGCTCTCTTCAATGTTCTCTGTCTCAGAGGTAGCAGCTTCTGCTTTCTGGCTAACGAACCTGTAGTGGTTCAGTAACTTCTGCAAGTTCTGCTTCAACTCAGCTTTTGTATCCAGTGAATCCCTTGCCTTAAAAGCTTGGTTTTTGTTGTTAATGAAGTCTTTGCATAAGCATTTCAATCTGCTCAACTCTGGCACCATTTCGTTCTGGTCAAACGAAAGCAAAGAGCTGTTGCTCACCACGATCCTGGCAGCATCAAATGCTTCTTCGAGACGGTCCGAACACACCAAGTTAGGTAGGTCCATCGAAAGAAGTTCCTTCAACTTGGTCTCGGCCTCCTCAAACTTGTCGTAATGATAGCTGATGGGAGACATACAAGAAGAGCTAACCTGATCATTAGAGGGTAACAAGGCTGCAATCTCTTCAAAACAGGATGACAACTTGGAAGTCTCAATTTGTGTAGATGCATCACCAGCCAGCCATTGAAGTGTCGGTTTCATTGCTCGCAAGCTCACTTTGATGCTCGTCCCTCTTCCTCTTCCTGCAGCATGGAGATTCTTCCTCTGCAGCAGTTGGAGAATTCTGCAAAGCTTCTTCTATTGCCATTTTCACGCTGAACAAATCGAGACCAGAAGCAGAGAAAACAGCCAACTAAAGAGTAAATGGTGAGCTTTTGTACCCTCGACGCGTAGACAACCCACTTTTCTATCTACTTTTGCTTAATGAGTAAGTTCAGTGGGACAAGGTGGAAAAAGAGAAAAAGAGCGCTCTTTAGACCATTTCCCACTACTTTTCTCTCATCATTTCTCTATCAACAAAGAATTACAGAGAAGACCTCTAAAGTAATAATTTGCGTCTACAATAACTCAATGATCTAGCTCTCTGGACTTTTCAAGGAGTTATAAACTACTCGATCATGGGGTATGTGCGTAAAATTATACATATACGTATATGTGTGTATGTACACATCCATCCTCGTTTGTTAAAGAGACATAACATTAACAGAATTTATTCAACAAAGCCACTGTTACATGTTTAACATGTATCAAGATACAACAACATTAAACTCTCTTAAGAGAGAAAACAACAGTATTTTTGGACGAGAAAAGAAACAAGAAGAGTTTGTTTTGAAAGATGGGGATGAAAACCACAAAGGCTCAGCGGCAAATCCTTGCTCAAGTGCTTCAAAAACAATATGAGCAATACAAAAGGATAGAAGACAGCACTCAGAGCTAAATCTCCGAAAAGCAAGGAGAAAAAACACGAGTGAGAGAAAACATACACTCATGTAAGGTCCCCTGCTTTGGAAGCTGATGAGCTAAACAGGGAAAAGGCCCCCCATCAATTTCAAAACAGAATACTAAAATGCAGAAAAGAAACCCAATTTTAATGACTTCCATGTACAAAAGCAAGAGAAATTTATCCACATCTTGGCCTTGAACTTCTAACTTTCAGCAGTTTCTCCTCGCAAAGCCTATCTCTGGACTAGCTGTCTTTGAACAATCTCCAGATCTGACTACCTGTAATATTGGTATCAAATCAAGTATTAGGATTTAAGCATTATGCACTCGAGGATAAGACAGCGAAAGGTTCTTTCCTATAATCTTCATGCCTCTTCCCTAATTGGCGTCTTAACATATTTTACCATGAGAACCAAACTAACAGCCAACTTAATCAGTCTTTGGATTAGAATGAAGGTAACTTGTTTACATGCCATAGATAGTCAATGATAAGGGTCCTCGAAGTCAGTTCTGTGAATATGTCATATAACCAAAAAAAAAAAAAAGAGAAGTGTCAAGTATAGCACAAACCTTGTAGCGTTCAAGCAATGAAGCAAGTAAAGTGGCGACTCCTTGGATTACAAAAGTCTGTCCCACACAAGCTCTTGTACCAGATCCAAAGGGAAGATATGCAGCATTTTCACTGGGATCGTTCAGAAGGACTGAGCTATGATTTGCGTCATCAGTTTCTCCTGTAGAGTTTAAGGCATTGTCAAAGATCAGAATTCATGAGAAAGAAAATGCAGTTTCATTAGCTAAAGCTTAAGATGCAAACTAAAAGTTGAACAATTTTGAGCTTAATTCTTGTCAGTTATTGCAAGGAAGTGATCCAAATGCATTGACCTTCATTGCAGAGAAATAAGTATCCATGTTTTCCTGTGCTGTGTATAATTTAATGTGTCAAAGATTAATGCTCCAAAGACTGCAAAGCAGAATCGGTGAAAGCCAAATTGTTACAGCATAAGGAAAAACATCTTCTAATCATTGCTGTACATAGTAATAGAAGACGGAAAATCATACCACAGCTGCCACATAAAATGGAAAAAGGAGAGTAATCAAATACAAAAAGCAACCTCCCAAGGATGTAGGAAATAGTGTGCCGTAATCACTTGGAACAAAAATGGGAAACCGACCAAATAACATGAGACAACTTGTATCTGGCATTAAAAATGGGAAACTGACCAAATAACATGAGACAACTTGTAACTGCCATAATGCCAGATATATAACAGTCATCCCCAACATAATGTTTGTGGCATCACAATTATCTACCAACCAATGAAAAATCAGTCCATAGAGCAATCTATAAAATGCCGAAGACATAGTCTATTTCTTTAAGGTTATAACCAAACTTCAGAACTATACAATTCAACACCCACACATGATGTCTAAAGAAGTTCATAGTTGGAACCTGCTAATGATCCCTTCTCCACCTCAGTAGACACATTCCCAGCCCCAGACAAAAATCTATACGGGTTGAACTTATCAGCATTGCTACCCCAACTAGAGTCATCTGTCTGCAGCAATTGCACAGGTACCACTAGTACTGATCCAGCTGGTATGGTCACATCATTGTTAAGATTCAAATCTTGCAATAGAAGGCACAATAGGAATGTGAGTCAGTCACAATAGAGAAGCAGTAAAACATCAAGACAAAAGGGAACATAGGCGATGAGCTAAATAATTTAATGATTACTAATAAATCTAAGCTTGTACAAAGACTAGAAGAAATCTTGGCTGCAACACATCAGCTATCAACATAAACACTATGGTAACGAGTTTTGGGAGAAGGGATTATTTAGAAATGGAGTGACTCAATAAACACTGAATTCTTGCCCCCCTATGTTTCCAATTTAGTCGCATAATGCCTCCCTAACCCCAAGGAAAACTCAGTAGAGGTATAAACAAACAAAAAAATCTCCCAGCATTGCAGACCATGCCTCAGTAAATAACAGCCTTACCATTTTTCAAAGAACATCTTTGCAGCAGAGGTCCTCCTGGCAAAAGACGGGCAGACTCATATATAGTAGCCAACAACAAAAACATCTTGTGAATATCTGGTCCTTTCGCTTGCCTTACCATGATTATCTCAGCATATATCTGCAAGATGCATATTCAAATTTGCACGTAAACAAGAATTCCTTTCTATATTTACTTGTTTTACATTTTCTGTTACCATTGAGATAGGCAACCCTCCATTGGAAATATCTACTCCCTTAACAGTTCTTACTCAATTCTTAACCCATGAATAATTCAGAAACTGCATTCTTTAATAAGCATCAAATGAAGTACTAAGTAAACAGAATGGAGAGCATATATTGATATTAACGGAAATGTTATCACATGCAGACAAGTTCTTTTCGCCTCATGCCAAAGTTTGACTAAGAACAAGAAAGGGTAACAAATGAGGCAAAAAATCACACTCTATAGTTCTTGCGGGCATATAATGGCCCATCTTGTAGGAAAGTAGACCACGATACCTTGTCTTGTATCTCTGGATCTTTTACAAGCCTTTCCAAGATAGTTTCAATCAAACTTGCCGTAGCGATCCAGCCATGGAACATAACACCCATAACATTACCGCAGGTCTCTTCTTTTAAATTAAGATGCTCATCAAGCTCTCTTGATAAAAATTTTTCTTGCATCAGAATACCAGAGTTAGGCCGAACACTAGCTTCTTTTGTTCCAATTCTGGCATCTCCATTACGGGTGCTCCGCTCCATATGGCACAACAGTCTGCAATTTTTTGTGCATTGTTTAACAATGTCTTGAGTTAAGCATCTCAGCTTCGTGCACAAAGACTGGTACCTCCAATACCCCCGTTCCCAAAATGGAGTAACTCTATATGAGGCCCAAAAGGAAGCATCTTTAGCAATCATCATAATAAGCTCCTCATAAGAACTTGCCTTAGACCAAGCGATGAAGGCATCACCAAACAGTGTAGTTCCCAGCATGGTGAATGCCATGTGTTGAGAAATTAATTTATTATTAACACATCCATTACTCATAAGGTTATCTATCTTGTCCATGATACAGTCTACAACATTATTGGGAACTATATCTGATCTCCCATGCAACTTTTCGTTCAGTTCCAACACCAATGATTCTCTTCTCTTTTTTGCCTGTTAAAGAAAGGGGATAAGTGCAGAATATTAATGAACTGGAAATATGTGAAGAATAGTGTCTTAATCAAACTAAATTTTGGTATAATTTCCCCAATAAGATCAATCCAAATTTTATGGATAAAAAAGTCACAACTCAAATTTAATTCAAATAAGAATATATAATTGCACAGGAAGTCAAACTGCCAAGTATAAATTTGTTCATAATTTAACCAATAACACAGACAGAGAGAATCCTAACTTAATATCCTTAAACATACACTGAAAATATGAAAAACCTAGTCCAACGATGAGTAAACCAAAAGAGCCAGCGCTAAAGGGATTCGATAAAAGGGTTGAAAGGATATTGAACCTGATCATAGGAACAAAAGAAAAGGTTTGATCGTCCAAAGGCTAAGCGAAAAGCCTTCCCAATAAAAGGCAATTTATCTTCAGCCTTCAGAAGCATCTCCTTGATGAGTGTTGGATCCTTTACGGATACTAAGAGCTGAGTTGGCCCCATCCACAGCTTACAAATCGATCCATATTTATTGTGCGACTCCGACAAAAGATCTGAAAAAAAAATCACACAAAACTCACTTCACATCTCAATAGAAGGAAAAACTCAATGAAAAGCTCAAACTTTTGTCAGATTGTACAGCTCCATCTTCATAATAAGGGGATGATAAGTTCAACAATAGTGGATAATCAAAATTCCAGTACAATACAAACAAAAAATGATAAGTCTCTCCGCCTAATCATCATAACACTGCCATTCCTTGGAAGAAGCAACGAACAGTATCACATCTTTAACCAATCATTTAATACCGGAATTACTACATATAATCCAATCACGACCAACACAGATACTGACAAAGATAAGAGAATCAGTAAACATCAACTCTAGTCAACTTAAAGATTGATTCTTTAACTTCCAACTTCCTTCAATTTCTGAACGACTAATCTTAAGTTCAAAACCCCAAATCATTTTCCGGATAAAAGATCGATCCACCTATCATACTACCAAAGGAACCCACAGAACAGAACAAAGTTCAAAGCTTTCCATCAAATTCCAAAAAAAAAAAAACATACACACACACACAAAATCCGATTCCTCACCAATAAATTCATCCCGCGAACCAAACCCACTATGACCAAAGAACGATCTACACGGCGGGCCAGGGATCGAGCGAGCCACGGCCCACAATCTGAACAATTTGAACACTTTCTCCAAGGACAGAGCCGAGAGGGCAATAAGCGAGACCCAAAGAAGAGCATTGAACTCTCTCAGAGCATAATCTCTCAGAAACCGAGAAGCTTCCAGCGAATCACAACCCTCCGATTTGTTCAACAACAAGTAGGCTACACTTATCGGCCAAGCTTTGCACAGCGAGCTCATTTTCCCTCCAATTTTGCCCTCCTTTTCGCGGAAAATTAGAAACAGAAACTAGAGAAACAGAGAGGTAGTTGATATCTTTTCCTTTTTCTCTGTGACCAAACAGAGGCTTTTTTACTTCAACATGTGAACGTGAACTCCTTTACTAGTCCAACGACTGCTTACTATATACTATTATTATATTAAAACTTTTTTAATTATACTTTTTTCTTTTTTAATAAATATTTTTTTGACCATTGAAAATGATTTTTTGTCTTTTTTTAAAATTTTCTTTTCTTGATATATAATTCTTTGACTATTGAAAGGAACTTTTTATTTTTATATGATTGTTGAATAATGGGCAATTTTGACTGCCACGTGGAAAATGTGAAAATTAAACTTTTTAGTATATATAATAACTCATACATTATAAATTATTTAACATGATAAATTAAATTTTAATTGGTAACTTGAAGACTTTTCAATTAATAATTACACAAAGAATATACATTTTAAATATATTATTATACTTAATTTAGTTAAATTATAATAATATACACATTTTACTGTTCAGTAATTAATATATACAACTTAATATAAAAACATAATTTAAATTTTTAAATAATAAAACTAAATAATTAGTAATTATAGTTACAAATCATTATAATAATTTTTAATAATACAACTATAGTTATTTTTATTTTTTAAAAAATCCAATTCGAACATGCTTTTTTTTAATGTATAGCCTTGACATTTTTAATTAAGTATTATAATTAAATTATATGACTTAAAATGTGGAAGAATGTGATTAATATATAATACTGATCGAGGCGAGTCGAAATCAACCGATCAGGTCTGAGTTAATTGAACCTCAAGTTTGATTTTCTTGGCCTCGGTTAAAAAATGTTGTTTTATCATTTAAAAAATAATAATTCAGGCCAGATTTCCCAATAGGCCTCAGGCTACATAAGTAAACCTCATGCGAGGTTTTCCCGACCTAAGACCGAATTAGTAAAAACGTCATTTTGTCATTTGAAAAATAATAATTCAAGCCAAATTTTCCATAGGGCCCATGTTACTAAGAATGTCAATAGGCGGAATCGAGCTCAGACTTCTGATTATGGTGGTCCATGGCTCATCAGGTTAGGATAGTTGGCCCGTGGTCGAGACCGACTACAGGCTAATCGGCCTGTAATCCGAGTTATAACCTGCCATTTAAAAACAACTTCCAAAACAACATTGTTTTGGAAAAATCGGGCGGGCTACGAGTTAGACCTAACCGACAGACCAATCATGATAGGCCCATGACCCAATCAACTTAGGCCAAAAGCAGGTCGGGTCGATATTGTCATCCCGTTAAATAGAGTTGTGGGCATTGCCATCCTTAAAGAGTTTAGCCTAAAATTAAAAAAATATAAAATTAATAAATTAAATTTAAATTAATACTAATACCACCATAATGTAATTTATAAAAAATATTTTCTAAACGACTCAAATTGATTTTGTAAATGGGATTTGATTCGACCGATCTTACGTTTTTTTTTTGCATACAAAGGAAAAAGCTATTACAAACTAATCCAGACTTCTACAAAATAAAACACTTTGAATGTCCTGTTGAACAAGCTCAATACATTGCATCGGAATTTCATGAAGCACATAGAGTCCAGGTCTAGTGGACGTAACTAAGGATGCCAATTAGTCAGCACACCTATTCTCTTCCCTGTATGTATGCTGATACTGAATGATCCAATCTCGACTCTGAATGCTATAGAAGGCGCTGATCAACTCATTGTCTATATTCAACATCCGCGCCGAAGAAGATAAGATGTTAATAACCTCGAGCGAATCTGATTCTAGCACTACTCTTCGATACGCCAATTCCCAGGCCAACAGGGGACCATTATAGGCCCTCCAAAATTCTGCAATCAAAGGTGAACATACTCCAATATGTTGCATAAATCCGCCACACTGTTGTCTATAATTGCTCCGCTTCCAACAGTTGCAATACCCAAGTTAGTCTTTACTGCCCCGTCTGTGTTAACTTTGACCCATCCTTTGCGTGATTTAGTCCATCCGAAATAAGTGTCCATTGGAACCCCCAAACCAGGAATTGCATGGCCGACTGTAGCCCCGGCCTGGTTTATGCGTTCCTACTTCTATTTTATCTCCGAGCCAAGTGCATCCTGGTCAAATCTTAGAATTTCCCAGTTCAGCTCTGACACTTTGGATCGGAACTATCCTCCTGCACTGTTATGGAAATGTCCTGAAACATTGCTCTAAAAGTGCTTCATCGATGGAGTCTTCCCAGGTAACTAGATAATCATGACAAGCTATTCCATTGTCACGAACACCAGTTAGCCTATCAGATCAGGCATTTTTTATAGAACTTCCATCTCCTCTTATGGATCTTGTGACAGACTCTATACAATATAGCGGAGTTCCATCACTATGTCTTCATTTTTTCTTTCTGAATGTGCAACTTCTTGAAAGGAACATGGAACCTAATGTAACGTCATCATTTTCAAGATTTTCATATCATCAGAAGAAAAGGCATATATACAAAGATTTTGTGTCTGGAAACAAAAAACAAAAGTCTTTTCACTCCAGGGAGGAGTCGATCTTTTCAACAGATCTTGAGAAGACAAGAACATCATCAGGGTTTCGAGCATCTTCTTCAACCTGACCACTGCCACTAACTATGGATTCACGTATGATCTGCTTTGTGATAGGATCAAAACCCGTGGTAGAAGGTTTCTTCAGTTGTTGAGACTTAGAGCCATTACTATCTTCTTGTAGAGCTTCCTTCTTCTCCAACTCTTCTCTTCTCTCCTTGTTGGCCTCCATCTGATCCACAACTAACGATCTCTCTTCTTGACATTACTCCTTTTAGGCTCGTGTTTGGTTGCCCGGAAAGAAACACGTGGCTTGGATGTAGCACGATCCGTGGCGGGTCTTCCATGGTGGTGGGATGACAAGAGGCCACGTTTTATGAGACACGAACAAGACCTTACACGTAGCTTTGGTTCAAAACCAAATCACGTATTTGTAAACAGCATTTTTGCTACAAAAATTAATTAATTGGCATTGTAAATAATTAGTTGAATTTGACTTAATTTAAAGTTTAGATAACATTTTTTATTAATTTATTTGTCTTATTTTAGTGTAATAAATGATATATTTTTTAATTTGGTCCAGTCGAATTGAAATTTAGATCACCCTAACTCGATCGAATTCATATTCAGATGATAAATTTTGAACTCGTCTGAACTTTCGATTGTGTTTAAACCCTTATATAAATTTGCCAATTAGGCTTGACCCAATATGGTCCTTTTTTTTTGGGTACAAGAGAGTAATCAAAGATTGCTAGGTTCAAACAAGGACGGCCTTAGGCCGAGCAACACCCAAAAGATCCTTCCGGAAAAAAATGGTGAATCTGTTTAGGGGGTTGTTAAGGTGAGTAACATCAAAAATGTTTTTATAAGCCCAAATAATCAAATAGTCAGCGCACATATTTGCTTTGCGAGAAATATGCCTAACACAATGCTGTCAAGGACGACTAAGCAGTTCATTACAAGCATAAATAATTTGATAGAATTGATCTGTAGGTAGAAGCTTGTCGTTCACTTTATTAACGACTAAAAGAGAGTGATTCAATAAACACATTTCGAAAGTCGCGACCCCAAGTCAAAAGCAGTCCATAATAAATTCCGAATAATTCAGCTCTTGTAATGTTACCTCAACCGACTTTCTTACAAACCTAAACAACCAGATTTTTTCAGCGTTCTTTGCAAGGCCTCTAATCGATGTTTCTCCCGAATTTGTGAGTGCTGATGTATCTACATTAATTTTGATGCAACTAGTAGGTGGTGGACTCCAAGCAATTACTATATCCTACTTCATCATCAAGGTCTTTTGCATCGTGCTATATCTATAAAAATTTTGCACACTTGTATAAATAATATTAGTAGCATGGGAGGTCAGACAATGTCTACCTCAAAAATAACATAATTATGCCAACACTATAAACAAAATTTGAAAAAATTCAATAATACGTGACTTTACTTAATTACTTCTATTTAGTAGAGATGTTACCTACAACAAACCACGTGTTACGAAGGTATAAAAAAATAAAATAAAAAAATAAAGTAAATAAGTAAAATAAAATGTCACTTAAACATGATGTCTTAAAATTGGATTCTTCTTCTTTTTCTTAATTATTTCCTAAATGAATTTCTATCTTCCTCGATCTTTGCTTGATTTGTCACGTTTCCTAGGTTTCAGTACAATGAACCACGTGCATGTAACTAAATGGGCGGACCAGTTTACGATGACTTACAAGTCAAATGTGGCGACTTAAATTTGTTCGCCCAGCCGTTATTTTTAGATTCATAATAAGTAAATTTTCACATTGGCACAATACTTTACAAATTATGCTAATTGAGTAATTCGTATTACATAAGTTTTATACAACAGACTTATTCAAAAGAGCGTTAATAGGAAGATTCGAAAATAAAACTTTTAACTTTATATTCTTCTTATTTTATCAACTTATCACTCCTAAAAAATGGTAACTTAAATTTGATTCAATTAAATTAAAAAATTAGGTTTTACTTGGAATTCAATTACAAAGTATTGAAGATTCAAATGCGTTCAAAATATTTTTATATATGTGGTCACTTCAGTACTAATCTTTTTGGTTTTAATTTGAAAAAAGAATGTTTAATAAGTTAACTCATATTATTTAAATTAATTTAAACGTAAATATAAAAAATACTCTCAATTTAAAACTCAAATTTTAAGATATCAAATTAAAATTGATAAATTGAGTTTAATTCTATTTAATTTAATATATTGATCAATTGATCGAATTTAAAATCAATTTAATAAATAAAATAATTTAAATTTTAACTTAAATTTAACCTAATTTAAGTGGCATTTTTTTTTAAACGGAAGAATCCGCAGTCGCAATCGTTTGGATGCGCACTGGATAAACCTTCATATTGATGCAATAACCTGTAAATCAGGTCAATCGGGTACTTCATACTAAGCAAACTCTATACTCGATCGAGATAGTGTAAATAAGGGGATTTAAACATAGAACCTTTTGACCTTATACTCTTTAACTCTACCAACTCAACCACCCCTTAATCTCTTGACTAAGTTTTCATTCCAATACACAATTATAAAGCAGATTTTTTTAATTTTAAGTATTGACTAAATTTGTGATTTATATATATATAAATAATAATTATTTAAATTTTTTATAAAAAGGTTGAAACTTGAAATATAAATCACAATTTTAACTTACAAATTTAAGTAAATGTCTTCATTTAACCCTAATGGCTCAGACTTCTGGGTTCTATTTTCTGAAATGTCTGCTCTCAAATTCTGAATCCTGAGATGGCAAGTTCCTGATAACCTGTCAGATCTTTTGTCGTGGGACTAATGGACAGTATCTAATCTAACCACAAACCTCTAAAGCAGTTACAGCACACTCATTAGTACGCGAACCCCGTGTCAGATTTCTTGGAACTGGTGCACATGGAGCCATAACAGTAACATCACGTACCTCCGTTTTCGTTGTCTTCTTCCTCCATTAACGAGCTTGGAATCGGTCTGTGGTCCAAACCCTCAGAAGTTCTGATCATTTTTCCACGTAGTTTACTTGTCTTCTTCTATGGATCTTAGAGTGGTCCAAGTAAGGTACTTAGGGGACGTTTCAGCTCTTAATCTGAGTCTGACAAGAAACGTGAACAGTGTGCAAACTTTTTTCCTGAAACGAAACCAGCAAAATCTGTAACCGCAGAAAGTGAATCTCGTCTTTTTTGGCTAAGAGGTTGGCTATTTTTACTTGAAATGAAAAGTGCAAGTTCTTGTTGTGTGCTTTGTAGGTAGACATCGAAATTGAAATTGAAATGGTAAGTTTCTATTTCTAAGAGAGAGTTTTAAAAACTTGAAACAGAAAGATGTAAGCCATGTGAATGTAATAAATGGTTTACAGAAACAGAAAGATGTACCTTTCCTTTTCATGTTCTTGGTTTTTGATGCTTACAATTCAACCGAAAATTATTAGTAAATTACGTGTTTCGAATAAGTTAATTAATGATTGTTCTATGTTGCTAATCTTATCTGAGCACATGATTAAGCTTCAATTTAGCTATGAGGCCCTTCCTTAACCTTCTGTGTGGTTCATTTGAAGATGATGATGATAGAAGCTGGAATCTGAAAGCTCCTAACTGTTTTTTTAATGGAATCATAAAGAGCTTACCTCAGCTTCCAAGTCTAGTATTATGACTTTTATATATTTCCTAGTTTTTCTTTTTGATACCCAACTTGGATTAGACTTTTGATTGATTAATTAGCAGCCATTGAAAGGGTCTTAGAGAGCAAACAGAATGTTCTGGTTTATCAGAAAAATCACAGGTAGTGGACATGAACCTGATAACCAAGAAGTTACAATCGATTCATACAAGAAGAAGAAAGAACAATGGCCTTCCCTTCACTAGCTAATTGTACATCTCCAAGCGCTTGGAACACAAAAGTACAAGAATACTTTCGCTTGATGTGTGACAATTGGTCAGGAAACAGACGTTCAGGCAGCGGACATGAACCTTTGAACCAAGAAGTTCCAATTCATACACCAAGAAGAAGAAGCGTTAAAAAAAAGTCCCTTCACTTGTTAGTTGTACATCTCCAAGCGCTTGGAACACAAAGTACAAGAGTACTTTCGCTTGATCTTGTGACAAATGGTGAGGAAACAGAAGGTCCACTTGATCTCCACATCCATGGCTTCCACTTTCCCTCCACAGCACGGACATGAACCTGGAGCTTGTTGCCTTCCAAGTTCCCTCTCCTTTTCATCACACAAGAACACTAAACACATCCTATTCTTCTTCTTCTGTTTGGATTTGAAAAGAAACAAACAAAAACACTCTTAATTATGTCTCCTGATCAAACACACAGACACACACACACAAAACAAAACACCCTCTTCTGTTGTAGCCTGATCTCTGTTGCTTCTTGCCTGATCTTTTTTTGGTTTTTGTCTGAGATTGAGACCTTTTGAACTGGTGGGTTTTGGAAGGTGACAGTTTTGAGGAGATGAAGAATAAAAGATTAGACCCTTAGAGGGTATTTATAGGAACTCTTAAGATGGAGAATGGCTATGAAAAAGAGAACTTTTCTTCTAAAGAATCTTTTAGGACATCAATTCTGACTTCTATGTCTAATAAAGAAGTTCAAAGTATTTAATTCTAAATTTCTTATATTTTAATATTTTTAAAAAATTATCTAAAAATGGAACCAACTTTTAATTAATTTTCTTATTTTAATTTTTAAAAATATTTACGGGATAATTTTTTATAGTTTAATTGATTTTTTAATTTAACATATTGATATATAATATAAAATTAATAGTTAATAAAAAGAATTATATATTAAATTTTTTAATATTAAAATTTAAGGTTTAAAAGGTTCGACCAGTATTAGGCCATCATAAAATCTGTTAAAGAATAAACAAAATTAAAGAATTTGAAATATGATTGGAAGAGACTGTTTTTACCAATTGAAGAATTTAATGCTTAATTAAAAAAGAGATTGTTAAATGAAAATAATTGAGTTGTTTTGGTTTAAAAGAAATTATTATTTTATAAAAGTTGATCGATTAATTAATAAACTTATCAGTTTTTAAAAACAAGAATTATTAAAATAAATTAAACTAAAAGTTAAAAACTGAAAAAAAAAAAACAATTCAAGATTTTTATGGTTGAACCGATTAGATTTTTTCATCGTTGGTCGTAAGACTAGTTTTCTAATTATGTAAATACATCCAAAATATTGTCTTGTTTTGTAAGTAATATGAAATTTTATTAACTAAATTTTTACTATGTCTATATAATATTTTTCATAACTTATTGAATTACATAAACTTTTATTTAATATGACACTAAATATAATAAATGCATCAAATTTGATTGATACAATAACTTACTTATTTAATTTATTAACATACTTATGTTTGGTTTGGGAAAGCGGTAACGGTTAATAACCTACTAAAATCATTCTACTGAATTGATTATGTGTTTGGGATTGCTGCTTTGGTAACTATTGAAACGTGAAAATAGATATTTGATAAGTGCAGTTGTGATTACTGAAAATAGATAAAATGACAAAAAAGTCTATTGATTTAATATACTATTAATTGTTGTATAAATAATTAAAAAATATATTATTAGTCATATAAATTTAAAAATATAAATAACAAAATATTAAATTAAAATAAGAAAAATATAAATAAAATTAAATTTAGTAAATAAAATATTTTATAAAAAATATATTATTGGACTTGCTTTCTATTAGTTTAGGGAATAATGGAAAATAATAACATAAGGTTATTAATGTAAAGTAGAATTTTTACCGCATAAGCACTTTCCTACCGCAACTCTTTTTTTACTTATCAATTTATGCGGTAGCAACCCACTTTCCTCCAAGTTCTAGTTGTTCGCCCGCAAATCCAAATATATGACTGTATTTAAAAATTGAGGTAAAAAAGTTAATTATAGTAGACTTAGTCGATTATGTCTACTATAATTAACTTGATATAAGTAAATAATTGTACCTTTGGACTTAATTATATGCATTAAATTTAAAACTTGATTATATTTAAGAATTTACATTTTTATTTCTAATATGTTCATTTTAAAAGTGTCAAATTACTTAATTAATAATTATATTAATGCTTAAACATTTGTTAAATGGATTGAGTCATAATTTATTAAATTGTCAAATTTCTATTTCAACTAAGAATAAAAATTAAGAATATAATAGTACTATCTCATAATCTAATATCTTGAAATTTTAAGTCTTATATATGGATTATTCCTAATTTAATATAATTTTTGCTTTTTACACATTTTTTCAATATATTAAAAATTTAAGTCTTTGTTTAATTTGTGTTAAAATATTTAGGACTTTTTAAAAATTTTAAAGAATTTGTGCAAAAATATTTAGGAATTTTTAATATATGAAATTTTCTTTATTTTGAAAATATTTCCTTAAATCTTATAAATTTTATTTTTTCTAATTTGGTCCTTCCTTAATCCTTTGAAAATGATGTTTTTCAATCTGGGTAAAAGAAATAAACCTTTCTTATAGTTAAAAAAGTTTAGAAAAATTTCATAATCTTTAAAAAATTTCAAAAAAAGTCCTTGTAAATTATAATTTTACATAAAAACTCCTTTTTTAATTTTGACTAAAAATAACAATAAAATACAGGAATTATAAATATCATACTTTTACTAATCTTGGGCGTTAGAAGCATGCTTTGCAAGGGTTTTTTTTGGTGTTAGAAGTGTCGTACGGTCATCGTCTCAAGCAGATATGTGTTTACTCTTTTTAACATTAATTTTGCATTGATGAAGGGTAGGACAAGTTGCATCTTTTTGACCTTTAAATGAGAATACATTCATCAGGTACGCTTTTACCTTTCGCTGATCTAACTTTTGTGATATTTCACTTAGTAACCTTACGCTTTTACTAGTATAAGACAAGTCTATTAGATTTTTTTATATATATACATATAACTTGATCCATCAACCTTTCCTTATATTCTATTATATTCTATTTATTTATTCAATTATTTTAATTTTATTCATATACTTTTTTTAGCATATCAGTTTTACATGTCTACTCTTTTACCTGTATCATTTCTTTTTTTCATTGTCACATTTACATTTGGGTCTATCAGAAACAGTCTCTTTACTCTGTAGGGGTAAGGCTGCATAGTAACAAATCTTCCCAGATCCTGCTTTATTGCTGGATTTTGGATTGGGTGAGATGATGATTCTTGTACTAATTTAATATTATTTACATAACCATTTAATTTAGGTAACCAATTCAAACTAAATTAATTAAATATATATCAAACTAATAATTTATTATAATTATATTAAATTACTAATTTAAATATAGTTGAATTAGTTTAGGTGAGATTTAATTGATTAATTTGTGTTTTATATTTATATTGCATATGTTTCTTTATTATTTTTTAACCAAAGTGTAAGAAAATATTTTTTCCTATAGATATGAAAACTAAAATGATTTATTTTGAAAATTTTAAATATTAAAATATTTTTCTAAAATTTCTTTAAATATAATTTCTATTTCTTTTGACCTTTTAATCTACAAGACTACAACCAAACAATTTCAGAACCTAACGTCTTCCTTTCAATATTTGTCACATTCTTACAAAGAAAATGCTTAGTTCTGGTCCATTGTTACTGTCTGGATTCATCATATAATATGTTTCTGAATCCTTGGAACCGATCACACGTTCAAAATATGCACGCATGTAGGCTAACTCTCCGTCTGCTTGCTCCTTCCCGCCGGTTGGGATCACGCCAGCCCCCATTGAAACGACATTCAAGGTCTGCATTACGACCAAGTCTTCTTCTGTTGGCTCTCTCTTCACACCATATCCTGACTTCCTTCCGTTGCAGTACATGGTCCATACTGGTTCGTCCGATATCTTGGTTTTGTCGTTTGGCTTCTTTTCGCACTCCAACGCGATCCTCATCAACCCGTTTCCCATATCTTGAAGAAGCTTACCTGTAGGCATGGTTAGTTCCAGCAACAACATGGGAAGACAACGCGGGTTGTCTTGTATAGCCATGCTGACCCTAGCTTTCCGGTGTCCGAACAACGTCCCCGTCATCCTGGTCCCGCCGTGGATGTGGCTGTCGTGAAGAGAAACCGGCATTTTGCAAGTCGGTGTTATGATAGGGAACGACCGGAAAACTGAACGGAACCTCCTGAATATCTGCGTGGACTTAGACCTTCCTTTCTTGCCTTGGCTTGGTTGTCCTAGACAGACATGGATACCTCCCGGGGGTGGTGAGGGTTGCGGCGGTTGTGGTGAATGTGGGGTATCAGGTTGATGAGGGGACTCTGAGGTCGACGTTCTGGCTGTTACCGGCGGCAATGGTGGATGTAGAGTCGCCATAGATGTTTGATAGAGTTTGTTAGTTGGTGTAGTGTGGTGGTGGTGAAATATAAAAGAAGAGATTGAAGAGTTGAGGATTGCACGTTGGGGGTTTAGTTTTATAAGAAGAAAAAGCTGAGGTAGCTTTGATTTGTTCAGTACTGACTTATGGTTAGCAAGTTAGTTTTGGTATTCAGCCAAAGATAGGGATCAAAACAGTGGAGATAAGAGCTAAAGAAAACGTTTTTATATGGTTTTGTTAACTGAAGAAGCCATAAGAAGTTTTCCCGAGAAACAAACACACCAAACCTTAACTAATTAGAAAAACAATGTTTCTAATATGTTTCACTACACTCGTACACTTAAGCTTGTTTGTAATACTTTTTCAAGTCTCTTCTGTGAAATGAAAGTCTTTAAAATTTTATAAACATATATACTCTTTACTTGTTTATTTTCAAACTTATGATTCTTATAAAATTTAATTAAAATTTTATATGATATAAAGTTAAACAACGCAGGTCGGAGCAGAATTCGGATCCTCTGTGCCCTTTTTTCCTGTGCCCTCTCCATCTCAACCATTCATTTTTTCTCTCTCCCACTTATTAAACGGTTGAGATGGATGGGGCACAGAGGATCTGAACTGGTCGGAGTGACCTTAATAACATAGCTGATTCAATCATTTATTTTAATAATTTTTATTATTAAAAATTTACTAATTAATTAATTAATTCATTCATTTTTATAAATTGGTTGTTTTTATAAAATAATTAATTTTTATTTAATAACTTCTTTCTCTAATTAAACTTTAAAATTTTTAATATATAAAAATAATTTTTTTAATTATAATTTGAAAATTTCAATTTTATTCAATCTTTTCAATTTACGATGCTTTAATATTAATTAGATCTTTAAAATTTTAACCTCTTATTAGATTTAATTTTTAAAATATTGAAAATTATTCTTACACCAATTTCAACATTTTTAACATCATGTCACTTGGAGACAGGTTGGAGCACCTTGTTTTCGTTAGGATGTTTCAACCATATGCTATTTAATTTTATCTACATATTTGTGTGAACCTTATATAAATATATATATATATATATGTGAGATTTAATAAGACGAGTAATTACTGATTAACTGAAACAGAAGATCTGATCTTTTTATTGACAAGATCTCAAGTTTCTCGAGAAATAAAAAGAGAAGGGAAAATGAAAAACTCAAGTTTTTTGGATAACTCAGGTTCCGAGCTTCGCCCAACTAATCCTGGGACTTAAGAGCCACCCACTCAAACTCATAGATAAGTAAAATTGGGTCTAATCCTAGAAAATAGAAGGAATACCTGCTCTAAAAAATGAGCCACTATTAGAAGAATTACATCACCTTAACAAAGACTGCTCCTGTTCCGGTTTAAACCCACAACCTTTCACATAATTCTCTCTTACCACTAGATTATCTCGTGAGGGGTGGGAAAAAAACCTCAACCTTTGAACTCACATAAATAGATGGTTGAAATAAGATAGTACAGGGTTAGAATAGGGACAATGGTTAAGAGAATCAAGTCCCTTGTCACTTGAGGTGCGACTCTGAACAAGACGTGCCTTTTAAGTTCAACGAACTTATTATGTGTCAGTGAAGTACAAACATGCTTTCTGATATACCTTCTGAGATATGTCTATAGATTAACGATCGGCTAGGCTAGATGCAAAAAAATGATTGAGCTTTGCCCATTTCTCCGTTTTCCAGAGTTGACCAGAATTTCATTGGATGTTTCTTCTAGCAGTCGAGAATGAATTTTGATTATTATTTAAGGTTCTTGTGGTTGATTCAGACCATGGTTGATCATTATTTTTAACGTTCCTAGCCGTCCCTGAGGTTGACCCTCAATTCCTGATTCCCAGGAACACGTGTCTAAGTTGTCGGTATCTTATTCAGATTCTCATTGTGGGCTGCATGTACATCAGGAAAGGTCCAGTCTTGAGCATTAAAATGACAATACTGGAAAATAGATCGGTGCCAAATGCAGAAACAGATCCTGGAAATGGACCAGAAAACGGGGATTTAGATTGCCGGATCAAACCGCAATTTTGACGACAATGTTTCGGTGATGGGCAGAGATCTAGTACTGACATCAAGCACATAGATACAAACATTGAAATGATACACAGTAAACTGAATGTGTACTCAGAAATGTTATATTCAGTTGAACTCATAAGCAACAAAACGGATATGTACTTATTTTGCAGATTACCAAACTGACCTACACACGCACATACATACCTACCAAAACTGAGCTGAATGGAACACATATTCGGGAATCTCCAGATCAGCGCTTATTTTCAGCTCCCTGAGAAATCCTACAGTCTGTACCCTTGCCAGCGATAACAATGCTTAGGACAATGTTCTATCAAGCGACCTTGCTTGAAGAAATAGGTTTTTTTTTTATTCAACTCTAAAGTAGTTTTTACCATTCAAACAAAATCCTTTAAGCATTACTATAAAATTGTTGCATCATATTCTGTGCCAGATTTCCCGCGGACTGGTCTTCTACGTTTACTACGGTTGACATAAAAACCGGAACCTCAGCATCACCTGGGAAAACTGCATAGTTAGGTCCAGCAATTGAAGAGTGGTTTGAGCTGTAGTCGCCTGTTCCAGTAGTTCTCATAAATTCTTGCTTGGAATCAACTGATGATGCTGATACAGAAAAATCAGGTGCTTCCAGATCCTGCTTGTTAAACATAAGACCTGCAACAGCTCTGTCAATAGCATTCGTCTCCAGTTCCATTATTTGATCGTCTGATCTGAAATATCGGGTTCAGGTTTTGATTAATATAGAATACGGATACAGTTTACAACAGGCCAGGAGCACAAAATACAATCAAAGTATGAATGCTCAAAGTGAAGCTACTTCATTAAAACATATCAGATCAGTTCTATATCTAAAAATGTTATTTTGTGGGATAAGTTTACCTCTTTCACCCACTTAAACAAACTTGTGCCATATTCATTTCAATTTGGCCAACCCTTGTGAAATCACTAATTTACATTAAACTATCGTAACAAGCATAAGCGCTATATTCTAGAACTGATACCCATAAACTCGCATAGAGAGGGAAAGTAAGCGCAGAGAAGGAGAATTAGTGCCAGTACCTTGTTTTATCATGGTCAACTGTCCATGGAAAATTTTCTTCAGGTAAGTCTCCAGTTTGGTACTGCAGTCGCTGTGTTGAGCTCTTGGCCATACGGTACAATGCATCACGAAAACAAAGTCGAGTCTTATCGGTCAACTGATCCAATAATAACACAGAATCAGATCAATCCTACAAAGTAACCTTGTTGTCAGTGCTGTTTGTTACCTGTGTCGTCACCATCGTTAGCTGCTGAAGCACAGATTCTTCAAGAGAAAATTGCCCTTCCATATCACCATTTATGCCATTATGCTCAGGGGGGACGAGTACATTGACCGGTGGTACCTTGAATAAATACTACCAAGTTAACCTTAAACTCCAGATAAGGCAGGTCTTAATCAGGTCTCAGTATGGTTGGCAACTAGAATTGACAAAGACTTCACTGGTAAACTTCACCAATATTTTATCCAAAAGTAAACTTTTAACTCCAAAAATTGAAATGGTGATATAATTATATATATTGAAACACAGACAACCCAAGTATAATGTTTTTATCATCAAGTTGCTCAGAAAGCAGGAAGATTTAGTTCTGACACTAGCCATAAATGCTACTGCTCAACTACAAAGGAAACAAACTGATCCTTTGAATCCTTTAAGTTACACAGAGCACATACAACTGGTCAGCAGATGGAGACTTTAATGTCAAAGACGAATTTCACCAAAATATAGGAAAACAAAGAATCATTGGGGTCAATCACCACTTCCAAAGCTAAGAAACAAGTGGAAATCTCACCTTTGCTGATAGGTGGTCCTCTTGCTCCGAGTTGCATTGAAGAAACTCTGTTGATTGAACCTTGTCATCTTCCCAACTCATAGATGGAGAAAATGCATGAGTTTTGAGATACCTTGAGCTTCCCATACTACGTGTATTGTCACAAGCACTTAGTGAATCCAGAATCATGTCTGTTACAAGATTATCAGGTGAACCCATCTCAAATTGCGATCCCGAAGAAAAGCAATATGGCTTGTCAGGAGTTTCAATCCCAGGCAAATCTTCAAGTAAGGAACTCCTGCCAAAAACAAACATTGAAACAGATAAAGACCAAATGACAACAAGGAAGCAGTAATGATTTAACAAGTTGAAATTCTTGAATATAGAAACAACATGGATAGATTGATAACAAGTGGCTCTACTGTTTCAACTGAGGCATTTTCAAACACAAATATTGTGTTAGATACTGTATGCAAGCCAGAGAAAATGGGTTCCATCACTGCAACACCACTGGGTTAGATCCGCCTTTAGGAAACATAGGACTCTTGACTACCATTTTTGCAAAACAGCATCTGGTGTACTATGGCCGACCCACTTTCAGTGACCGATTGATTAATGTCAATGAAGTAAAGTATTGGAGCACAAAATTTCCATGTGTGTGCTTCTGGAACTATATGATTTCCTACATGCATAAAATGAAGTATCTTAATCCCAGAGGTTACGCCTGTACAAGAAAAATTCTTCAAACTGTTCTACTCCGGCCGCGCCGTCATGGTGGTGGTAGTGATCTGGTTGGTCGCGTCCAAGAGTAGACTGTTTCGCAGGCTCCTCGAACCTTCCTCTTGCTAAACCTGAGACAGTGGAATCATCTTTACGTTGCTTACAACTTTCAGTCTTTAGTTCTCCATCATTGAGGGCAATTTTTTCCTGGTTCAGATTTGTATCCTCGAAAGAACAACTGTGAGGAAGGCCATAACTCTCAAATCCACTTATTCCCCATGTTGACCAACTTTGGGGAGATGGAAGCCTATCAGATACTCTCAGATCCTTTGGAACAACACAATAATCGTTTTCACTCCCAAGATACCAATCCATAATTTCTTATCTGCATAGTAAAACAGACAATTTTCATCAGTTACCACACAATTTTCAACCTATTTTATAGCACTAAAATGAACTCGAAACATTTCTCAACTCCAAAAGTTCTAATCTTTCTGTCTGTATTTACAGCTAAAAAATTGTATTCAAGCTGCAGAATGAAGAAGGACAAGAACAAAGATGGGAACTTTAAACAAGCTTCGGTTAGTTTCTGCACACAATTCATCATACATACCGCTAAAACACAGATAAAGCTTGAAACTTTAGACGTAAGCCGAAACAAAAAAGCAACCTTGCTTGATGATCACTCACGTCAAAGCAAGAGGCAGACAGGACACAAGATAAGAAGTATCATAGCAAAATGGAAGAGAAAGCTCTGTCAATTTCTGTATACAATTCTTCACATATACCACAGATAAAGCTTGAAACTTTAGACCAAAACCAAAACAAAAAAGCAACCTTGCTTGGTGATCATTCATTTCGAAGCTAGAGGCAGACAGTACGCAAGATACAAGTACAGGACCAAAATGGAAGAAAAAGGATGGAAAAGCACAAAACCTGATGCATAGAGAGAAATGAAGACATACCCAGATGGCTAAATGATGAGAGTGAGATTTTGCTTGTAGCTATGGCTTCAAAGGAGTAGCCAAATTTCAGCTGTAAAGTAAACCTGGAGGCGGCGTCTGTGAATTTTTAAGATAGATCCCCAAAAATATATTGATTTTTCAAAGATTTCTCTGAATAACAAATGATGTATATATCTAAAAAAAACCTAAGAAAAAGATGTAAGAGTCAAAATGAAGCAACTTTGGGAGTAAAAAGGGAATACAAGGTGGGGCCCAGTTGCCTGTGAATTTGTGGCTGAGAGCTCAAAGTGTGGATTAGTGGTTGAGAGCCCTCCATCAAAAACTGAAATACAGTTGGTCCACGTGGAAGAATCTGGACCCACCTGGACAAGAAATCACGGTCACGATTCATCCTCTCGATCTCGCTTACTCCAACTGGTGGCGTACTCCAGCGAAAATGCAAAACCCATTTGCGGCTGGAGGAAGTGCGCGAGTTATGTGATTAAGACCTCGTCACGGAAAGCGCCACGTGGCAGCAAGAACCTAGTACGTTAAGACATGTGGGATCCGAGAAACAGGGAGTAGAAGACAGCAAGTTAGCCAGATATAGGAACGCAAACGGAAGCCG